>CM041779.1:90440437-90467940 GCA_023374045.1 Limonium bicolor | reverse complement strand
TTACACTAGCATGCCAAATAACAAATGGAGCAATACTAATCTTCTCACAAATGCTCAGGAGCAACATACAGTACAATAGTGGAGCAATTCTAGTTTATTAACTTTAAGAGGAGACCACCACAACATAATACCAACATCGCTTCAACGGAACTATGTGTAAGAAAATAGGTACCACTACGACACTTGCAAAACAAAGCTAACTGAGCTGGTATCATTAAAGGGCTTGTGCAACATATTACTAGGCAACAGATGACAAGTATTATACTTCAAATTCATTCAGCATTTTAATGGTCTAACAATAGCTGCCCAACAACATATATAGCAGTGCACCATTATGTGTTTTACAGTTCATGTCTACCATGAGCTGTAACAGTGCAAATATAAATGACACACAATGCTAATAAGGCAAGATTCCACAAACAGATGAAGTAGTGAAATAAAGGAGCTCATATTAGAATTGTTGCCCCATCATCATAGCGGTAAAACAATAACACCACCAGCAATTCCATCTTATTAACTTCGGGAGAAGACCACTACAACATAATACCGACATCGCTTCAACAGAATTATGTGTAAGAAAATAGGTACCGATATAACACTTGCATATTAAAGCTAAATGAGCTGGTGTCACTATGAGGCTTGTGTAAAAAATCATAGTGCATCACATATTCACACAGGCAGTGTCAATGAAATTCAGATGAATCAAGTACGTGTAGAATCGACCAAATTGTCCAAAAACAATAGTAGTATTCCGATGACAACACTACCAAAATGTGAAATAGCACACTCAAGTGACATCATAAACCCTAAAAACACAAAATCGACACAGAATCGTGAATCGCCAGTAGAAACAACAGTAGAGACCAGCTAGGGTTCGAGAAATCGAAACAGTCAAGTGAGTAAAAGTCAAGATACATCATCCAACACAAGCGCAATAGATACTAGTGCTCCAACAACAGAATCACATACCAGATTGCTGGATTTCGAAGCAAAAAACGCAGCAAGAATGGAGGTGAGTTTCAAAGAGCAACAAGAACCACAAGAATGGTGAAAGCGACAGGAGAATGAAGATATCAGTAGATCATCAAATGCCAATAGATAGGCGTCGAATGCGAGAATGAAGGAGAACGACGATGTGTGTATTGGGAGAGAGCAGAGAATTGGGAATTCGCTAGAAACAATAGAAAGTTAGGGTTGTGATTCTGAGTGGAGTGGTGAGTGAAGTGAGATATTCAGTACCTCAGAGGCGAGTCAGCAAAATAATACATATGGGTAGTCATGTCATCGAGACTGAAACGTCATTTGCAGCCACGTATGCAAAACAAACGGTAATTAGGAAATAGTTGACCGATAACAAACGGACAAAACTACATGGGTGGGCAACTTAAATTCGTAAACCACATGGGCGGGCCATGTAATTTGGCTAAACCTCATGGGTGGGGATGTAATTTTCTCTTATTTATATTAATAGATATTTGTTTACCCCATAATATTTTATAACATATCACATGATATCACTAAGTTTTATTTATTATCAATTTAATTTCTATAAATATGTAATATTTGTTTTAGGATTATATTGTAAAAATCTTTTTTAGTCTATATTAGATAAGAAATTTTTAATATTTTTATTTTATCAATATAGTCTAAAATAAAACGAATTATTATGTCAGTCTTAGTAATCATGTACCCCTTATATCCATATTATAAGTGTTTTTGGTTTTTTATTACAAATATTGTAAATTAAAATAATACTAGAATTACTCAAAATAATTTTTAGAAGAAGTTTTTAGAAAAAAATCTACTAGTTTAGAACTATTGTTTTATATTAATTGAATTTTATATACCAAGTTTTAAAAATTTGAAATAAAAAAGATAAACCAAACTTATTTTTATGTTAATCTATATACTTTAATTTTATTTTATTTTTTATGTCAAATTTAATATCTAATATCAATTTTAAATATAATTAAAATTTTTGAAAATTTATATATTAATTTAAAAAATTAAAATTAATTTAAAATATAAAATAATATTATTTTAAAAAAATTCTCACCCCTCCTACATATATTTCCTAGGTTCGTCCTACGAAGTTATTTATTAAAAAAGAGTATCGAGATCAAGAATAAGTATCCAAGTGTTAAAAAAAAAAAAAAGCAAATCTCTCTCATCGATGTTTTTGTCCTTATAGATGTTTTTAAGCGGTTTTTCTTTGATGAAATGATTGGCTTAATAACAGCCAGTTATTCTTCCGGTGTCAAAAAAAGCCATTTAGGTACTAAAAGAAGGTTGGTAATTGCTCAAAACCTTGCACCGTAGGTAGAATCCCATCTGACGTACAGAACCTCTTTTGTCAGTTGGGAATGCTTATCAACTTCTTTGATTTTATGGACTAGTCTAGATGGACCAGGTAGAGGATGATGAATAACTATAAATATAAAGAGCAGGACAAGCCCAAAAAGCTTGGGATTCTCTAATAAATCAATAATCTAGGTGATATAAATTCACACTGATTACAAATAATTTTGAGTTTTATTTCCATGGAGATGGCTGTGGGTTTTTGTAAACTACGTAATACATCTTAATGCTTTTAGTTTAGTAAGCAACATCTTTTGTATGATATATTCTACATTTCTACTTCTGTAGGGGTGATGATATATACTTACCAAGACAGGAATTCATACAGCTGAAACCCAGTCACATTCTCACCATCTTTCATCCCCTTCCCAATTGTTCTTCTCTTTAGGTCCAGTCGGTCCTTCTTCTCCATACAACTCCACAGGAAACTTACCAAAGAACCTCACAGCCGGATATCTCAACGTTGCCGGCAATCTCCTCAGCACCTTATCAAGCTCCGCCCTCGAATCATACACCACCTTCGGTCCCCACTCCCTCATGAACTTCAACCACTGTGGCGGTTCAACCCCATCATTCCCCTCCCCTAGATATTCTGCCGCAACAATCTGATACCTCTTGCTGGAATCCACATTTAACCCACTCCTCGCACAGTCATTCCTTATTCCTATCCCAAGCTTCGATGAGCCCTGTAAGTAACACCCTGGGCGGGAATAACTGGCGTGTCCACCTCTAGATGAGTAAACTGCTGCTCGATTTCCCTCCACATACTCCAGCTCGCTAGCATCAACCCACCTCCCCCACTGTGCTGTGAGAAGTACACGCTGCGAAGCTCCCCTGTGAAGTTGCTCACACGCAACGTAAAATGCTCCCAGTCCCCCACATGCTCCCCAATCTTTCCGAGAGAGAGGTTCATCGGCCCAACCTTCAGTGTCCCAGGTCCGTTGAACGGGCAAAACACCCACATTTGTATGTCAGTGTGGGTTCCACCCAGTGCCGGTTTTACATGGACATAGAGCTCTGCGCTCCTTAAGTCTCCATGCTTGACCAGCTCCCGTCTCCCATCATTTCTTCCAGGCAAATCCAACCAATACTCACCATCATTTTCTCCGCCCACAGGAAGATTCGATCCCACTGAGTCAATTGGTTCACCATCCGTCCTCCCTTTCCTATACAATAGAGCTCCATTGTCAAAGAACCAAGAAACTGAAGATGGCAAGTACTTCTCGTCGGGATGGAAGAACAACGTTGGCCCGTAATGACTTATCAGTGCATGAATCTGCTCAAGATTCGGCATTGAACGTGACAACGGCTCAAAATTCTTCAAGCATACAACTTCCAACTGCTTCTTTTTGTCCATCAATGCACTGCTGCAATAGAACGAGCCTACAGGAACACCCTTCCCTCTTAACCCTCTTTGACATGGTCTCATCCTCCAAACCCGGAATGGGATCCGCAAGAACTTCGACTGTGTTTCCACCATTAACCCACAGGTTTCACACTCATCTGTAAGATCTGATCTCACACAACTGACCTCATCCAAGCTGGGTTTAAGAGAGCTGGTGGTCACAACAAACCCTAGAGATCTGTAACCCTCTGGTGACTTAGGTGCCCAAAAGTAACCAGGTTGATGGGACCTGTCTGGGTTTCGGTCATCCGAGCTCCACACCAGAGTGTAATCCACAGGTTTGAGTAGAGCTGGTCGTTGATCTCTATCAGGGTCTTCACCCAGTGGTTGCACATGTATGGTGGGTGAAATCCTTGCTACAAGAACAGAGCTGCGTGAGTGCTGGTTCGGTCGACAGTGATGGCCCAGGCAGCTGAACCCGTCTGGGATGTTGGTTGGTTTGTAGAATGTCACGCCATTGCACCACCAAACAAACTCCAATTGGGTTAGTTCTGTAACTTCAATCTCTCCTAGATTGATTATTCCTGAGGCAAACCCTTGACCTGGCCCAATATGAATGTCAGTAAACAAATGAGTCGATCTACAGCAAATTGGCAAGATAACGCTCCTTAACACTGAACAGTAATAAGACATCTCAGAATTTATCTGTTTCAAATTGTAAGATTTTCAGTTATTCACACATATTTTCCAAATCCAGAATGTTATATTAGCATAAATCCAGAATGTTTGCTTATACACGGGAAAGGCATTAAGAAATAGCACAGATCCATAATAGGAACACGGCATTCCCCAAGAAATAATCAAGAACGTTCTAAAATCTAACAGTGAATTGGGCAATGCAGAAGCAGGAGAAAAGGAAAGATGCATACCTTGAGGCCATTGCGGAATAGAAGCGGGCACGGTGAAGGTTTGAGGTTGAGAGGACGGCAGGGAGGAGGTAGTTCCCCGACATTGAATGTATCTGCAGCCAAACATCTTTGTCCTAACCCAAACAATCCCCCTCTTCGAGCTCCTAGACGCGCAGCTCATAAAAGAAACCCCACCAGAACCCTACTCTTTAAACTCGGTATCCCGTCGGACAGGGGAGAAAACGGATTATCTTGTAATCAATTGGAAGATGGTTTAGAATTCAGCGATAGTATTCCAGAATGCAAGGGGAATTTCCCTTTGTTGAGGGAAATCAGACGTATACTACTCCGATTCTCCGAACCCTGGGGTTTTGGTTTACGGCAAATTTTAATCGTTTCTTCATGGGGGAGAAGAAAAGATAATTACGGAGTGCAATGGTGGGTTTCCGAATCTAGTCCCACCAACCAAATCAAGGTAATTGGGAAGCATTACTATGTCGATGCGAAGACGATGATCATGGAATATGAAGCTCGTAAGAAAAGTATCACTTGCCGCCACGGCACGGCGACGAGACAACAGCCATGAAAGTAAGAAAAAAAAAAAATTCTGAAATAACATTTTTTGGGAAATTTCATGAAATGCCATTAAAAAAAAAGTTACGAAATATCACTATATTTTTTGAAAAGTCTATTAAATAGCACTATAGATAGAAAAAAGACAAAAATATCCATACTAGTTAACAAAATACTTTTAAAGTTCATAAAATGCTCCTATGTGTTAAAAATTAACAAAAATCAATAAAAATATCAAAATAGATTAAAAATATAAAAAAATTATAAAAATTGAGAAAATTATAAATTAAAAAATTGGAAAAATTAAAAATTAAAAAAAATTAAAAATTTAAAAAAGTTAAAAAATTAAAAATATTGAAAAAAATTAAAATATATTAAATACTAAAAAATAAATATTTCATTTTAAAAAGTTTATTTAATACCATAAAAATATTGAGTTCTAAACAAATAATTTATACCAATTTTTCTACCAATATAGTACCATAATTTATACCAAATAAGTACTATAATTTTAATCATATATTTTTATTATTATTTTCTATCACTTTAGATTATTTATTTCTTTAAAATAAATAATTTTGTATGTGCTGATAAATTTTAAAAACTAAAATTTCTAAATATAATAATTTATTGGAAATAGAGTGACTGAGAATTATAATATATATAACATACAATATTAAATAGTAAAACTTGTGTGAAATGTAGAATAAAATGTTTTTAGAATAATAATATGCAATTTATTAGGAGCAAATAATGATAACCAAAGAAAAAATAAGTTGTATATTATTATTCTGAAAAAGTTTTATTCTACATTTCAAACAAGTTTTACTATTAAATATTGTTTGTTATATATATTCTCAAACGCTCTATCTCAAATAAATTATTATGTTTAGAACTTTAGTTTTCAAATGTTATCAGCATTATAAAAAAATTATTTACTTTAAGAAATAAATAATCTAAATTGATAGTAAATAATAATTAAAAAATGTAAAAATTATGGTACTTATTTTGTACAAATTATGGTACTAAATTGGTTAAAATTCGGTATAAATTATTTGTATAGAACTTAATATTCTTTTTATGGTACTGAATAAATTTTAAAAAATGAAACATTTATTTTTTAATATTTAATGATATTTTAATTTTTTCTTAATTTTTAAAATATTTTTAAATATTTTTAATATTTTATATTTTTAATGTATTTTGATATTTTATTAATTTTTAACCTTAGGGGCATTTTATGAATTTTAAAAGTACTTTATTAATTAGTTAAGGTATTTTTATTTTTTTTCTATCTATAGTGGCATTTCATGGAGTTTTAAGAAAATATAGTGACATTTCGTGACTTTCTTTTGTTTTAGTGGCATTTCATGAATTAGCCAAAAATATAGTGGCATTTCATGAAATTTCCCCATTTTTTTCAAAACTTTTGATGTCAAGCTAATTCCTAAAATAATTCATTGAATAGATTACCTCTTTAAACAATAATTTCATAAATTCTCTAAGTTTAAATTATCTCTCAATGACACGACTTCACTTATTACTCCACCTTTACCTCTGAGTTAATGAACGATAACTTATGAAATCATTTTTAGAAACAACGATTTGTTGCTTCAAAAACTCGGGTTTAAAGCGTCTCTTGAAAAGAATATTTTACGGGTTTTGATAAACCCAAGACATTTCGAAAAAATTACGACGAAATTATTATTTTCCGAAACACATATTAAGTTATGTTGTTGATTTTGGTATATTTATTTGTTAATCAAATAATAACAATAAGAATACACAAATATGGCAATGTATCTTTTAAGATGTGGCGATATTACAAGTTATTATCTCCAGATTATCAATATATTTTTAAGTTTTAATCCCCTCGAGGTATGAAGGTTCCTAACAGTGGACCCCAAAACCATAAATATGTTTGCTTTAGATATTAATTTCATCCGACGTCACAATGTATCCCTTAACATGTTAGATTTCCACTCACTGTGTAATATTGTCGCACTAGACAATACGTAAAGCATAACCCCACCCATAATCTCTCTCTTTCTAAAAGCCTATTTTTTGACAACAATCATGAGGGTGTAACTCCTATGAACATTTTTGTTGCTCGATTGGAGTTACGGTTCTTCGTTTTGGTAATAGGAATAGGAAGAATAAAATGAGATTTAGAAATAGAGACAAATAAGAAGAAAGGGATTGTGGGTGTGGTTGTGTATTAAATATTGTCCGGTGTGACAATGTGATGTGGAGAGGTTGTTAGGTTAGAGGGAATTAACGTCTAAACAAACATATTTATAGTTTTGGGGCTCACTTTTGGAAACCTCATACCTTAAGGGGTTAAAATTCTTGCGTTAATTTTAAAATGGATTTTTATGTTTTTAGTTTTCTACCCACGAGATAGATTAAAAGTCTCCTTCCAATAAATTAAGGAGAACTGGGGCAAAATAATTAACCTGACAACCAAAGAAAGTATCATGGAATAACAACTTTTTCATTTCTTTCCCAGCGAAAACCTTAGTGAAGCTAGTATCCCTCCAACCTCCTCGATTCTAGTTAGCCGATTTCTCTTCATCGTCTGTGCTCCTGCTATGTTTTGCATTGGGAATGACTAAAGCCACCTACCTATTTCTCTTCTCTCCTTTTTCTCTCCATGTTCCTGCTACTTGCATGCGTTCGGGTCTGTCTTCCCCTCATTGATTTCCAGCCTTGCATGTTCATTTACACATAGAACTTGCTTTTCCTTGTTCCCTTCTTTGGTTTTCATCTGTTTTCTTTCCGGGTACTAGATTTTTGCTCTTATGGCATCTATGAAGGTTAATGGCTCGTTGATTTTAGTGGTTGAAGCATTTTGGGTCGAGTTTTCTCGACATCCCCTATTTGCTTGGCCTCCCTTGCTACTCTTATGAGAATATTTTGGAGTGATTTTGGGGGCTTCCACCCTCTCTAGGGTTGATTTGTCCCTTTTTGTGAGAATTCGAGAAGCTTGAAACCATGCAGATTGTTTTGGCACGTGGCCCCTGGGTAGTGAATGACTCCCTCTTGCTTTCATTGACTTGAGCGAAGAAGAAACCTTTTGAAGCTTATGAGTGTAAATGGATCCCTCGCTAGATTAAAGTTTATGATCTCCTCGTGCCTCCCTTAACTCTCACATCGAGGAAAAGGTTGCAGCCAAGGTAGGGCGGTTCACGGGTAACATTGAAGATCCCTCAGCATCAGGGTATCAATATCTGCGTCTAGAAGTCCTAATAGACCTTCGTCGCTAGTCATGCACAACCTCTCCCTTCTCATTGATGGAAACTACTTTGTCTTTCGAATAACCTATGATAACATACCATCAACTTGTGCAACCTGTGGACTTTTCTTGCATGCTACCAACGCTTGCCCAGTTGTGCATGATGAGGAGGGGGATGACACCCCCTTTGGTCCTTGGCTTCATACATAAACTCCCCTTGCTCGGTCATTGCCGAGTGAAGAAGCTACTTCTGTGGAAGAATCCACATTCAGGTTGGAGAATTTACATATTGACCAATATGAATCTTCGCAAGGTTCTAATAAGCGCCCATGTACGCGGCTAATGGAGCATGCATCTAGGGAAGAATATTTGTATCTTTGACTGGCTGAGGCTGAGTACAGGGGGGTAAGAGGATAATTTTCGAGGCCAAGCAGATTCAGTAGTGGATTAAGCAGGTGACTTTGAGTTGGGTGGAGATTAGGACAAATGATCGGGGTTTTCCTAAAATTCTTAAGAATGGCCATCTTAGGCAGTTTAGAAGTTTTTGGAAACGGTGACTTCAAGTTGTGCCTCTTGAAGATTACCATCGCCTTGAGTTATTATGTATTTCTTATGTTTAAAGCTTTTGACTTTGGTGTGTGCTTGTTTAGCTTTATGTTCTCTCACTTATATCTCTTGGGTTATGGACCATCTAGTGTTTGTACATTTTCTCTTTAGCTTTTAGATATAGGTTTCCTAGTTATCATTCATGGGGAGGCCATTATGACTACTTGTGTTTTTGAAGTCTGTTGCTGGAAGAAGTGTTATGGGATTCTTGGAACAATCAAGGATTTTGATTGCTTCCGTTCTCATCTACCCATGCAACTACCCTTTGGGCTTTGGTTGCGCTGGCAATGTCAAAGTTGGGGTTTATCTTTGTTTGGGATCCTAATGATGTTGTGACTCACCTTGTATGCTCTTGTTTTTGGCTTTAGTTGCAGAGGTTGGAGTTTCATAGGCCTTACGTTTCTCATGTTGTTTTTTTTTTCATGTGAATATCGTAGTAAGTAATGATCATAGGTTTGTAATGGATTTTGTTTATTAATATAGTGTCTATTACTTTTGAAAAAAGAAAATTAACCTCACAACCACAAAGGCAGCCAAGTTCAAATACTTGTTATTACATTGGGAGATGCATACCCTTTGGGAGGTTTGCACTCACAGTGTTATATATGATTAGAAAACCTTCAAGAATACATATTTTTTCATGTTAACCTCGATCCCATTTATGAACACTTGTTTGTTTGACTCCCTCGATGATTTTGTTTAGACATTGATTCAGAGCCTTCAAACTTCTTTGCTTGTTTAGGTGAGAATTCTTTCCAGTTTTCCTTCACATATATCCTCATCTTTAGTAACCATGAAGGGTAAATATGGGTTGGTATAACATTAACACCACACAAGAGGTCAGCCAAAAGACTGAACAAGGTGGCTCGACCCATAAGACCATCTTGAACTTACTGTTTATGAAGTTCGATCCAATCCAGCAACCGCAACCATGCATTGCACTAGTCCAAAATAAAACTATATATAGAGAAAAAAAACAATGTTCAATCATATCCAATGAATTCCACTAAAGAAGCATCTTGAGTAGGGCTTGGGTGGAGTTAAGCTTCTTGATCACTTTAGTACGGGTGTAGGACCACAGACGTAGGAAAGACAGGGATAGTTTACAAGACACTTTTAACCAGTGATGAGTAGGATGCTTGAGACATTAGTTTACTTTAGACCCACACCCATATATTCGACTGTCAAAAAGGCACTCTTAAGATACATTTGAAATTGCACAACCTCCATACCCCAAATATCCCACACACATAAGCTTAATGACGAGAAAGGGTTTTTATTGAATATTGTACTAATTAAAATTTCATCCATAATTAAGTGAAGTTACACGTTAAACAAAAACAAAACAAGCTTAAACCCACTCAAAAGCCTAATGACCTTCTAATATTTTTGTTACGGAAGTTGGCCTTTAAGTAAACCATAGAGGATTGGTCATAACAAAATATGACACATAACTTTTTTACGACATTCTTAACAAACATTGATATTGATTGCTTCTAATTAATTATAGTGTCATTAGAAACTTAAACCCGTATTTGCAAACTTGTCACAAGTGATCGCTTCAAACTTTTGCGTCATTTCTGCATTAAGGTAGTTCTTCCAATCTAGTCTTACCTTTCTCGAAATATGTATTATTCTCTATTGGAGTAGGGTTGTCCACCCGATACTTCCCAGTCTTATTCACTTATAACTGGCTTATACTCTTAAAACTACACAACCTTCCAATATTATCAACAACACCTTACATCTCTTCCTCCTCTGAAAAACTATAATCTATAAAATCAGCCATCCTTTTAACATTGAGGAAAGAGTTATCTTCCTTCATATCATCATATTTCATGAACAATATTCTGCTGGGAAAATTTTGACTTGCCTCCAATACCCTAGATCATGATCCCAATACGACCCACGAGTTTGTATTCATTGACTAACGAGGTTAACCCCTTTCCCTTCTCAAGGGGGGGTCCTCATTCTCTACTACCTTGTTTGTTCTACACTTAATCATGAAATGCCAATATGATATGAACGTGTGATAAGTGTGAAATATATCTACTTTTAGGGCTATAATTCTTCCTATCTTGACAACAATTCATGTCATATTTCTCACTTGTGTTTTTCCTATAATTTATGTTTAGATGTTAATAGATACATTTTATTTGTCAAAGTAGGAAACTACATTGGAATTGCATATTTTATTTCATGATTAATTATGATTAATTAATCTTGAAGTGATCATCATTGACGTAACCATGCACTTTTGGATTAATTTAATAATGAAAATCATTATATTCAACCATAAACTCACGTCAATGAGGCTGCGTATGATTTCAATGCTACATCCACGTGCATAGCAGATTGTTAAAAAAAGTTATCATTGCCGGGCCACATATTGTACAAGATCATTAATAGTTATATGGACTTGGAGTGTTTGCTGCTATTATCGATGATTAATATCATGTACGATTGATATTATTATTATTATCTTTATTATTATTATTATTTTTATCGTTTAGTTTTTTTTGATAATTTGGGCTTAAAGCCATATTATTAAATAATGAAAGCCTGGAGAGACAGGTGGATGGACTAATGAGCCTCATTAAAATCTCCCTAAATAAAACCCAATGGGAAAAAACTTAGGGAGGAAAAAGAGTACCCGTCACATCCAAATACAAGACTAAAACCTGCAAACTAGGCAAGAGTAGGGTCCAAACTAAACAAGCTAGAATCAGCTCAAGCAGCAGGCGACACAACTAGATACACACCAAAATCCTAGACGGGCGGTCCACCAACAGATCCAATATGAGCAAAGCGCCCCCAATCATTTATCGTTTAGTTAATTCACACCAATATGCGGTCAACTGAACTAGGTCATGATGAATTGATATATAATCAATCTTTGAACGTATTTGAAGACGACCACACCGAGGAGGAGGGGAGCGGATTACATGACGGACGTATTTTTTTCGTCGCGCGATGGAAATAATTTTATTTTGTTTTTTTATTTTTTTTATAGTGAGAAAGTGTCGATCACTGCATTGGTGTATCTCCTATACCATTATTAATGTTTTTGTTTATCATCTCATCTTTTATATAAATTTGTTTTTATTTTTTCATTTTAAAAATGTTAGAGTGTAATTGTTTTATCATTTTAATAATACATTCCGTAATAATATAGTTATTAATAAAATAATTCACTAATTATATAAAAAATTACTTGATTATATTTATATGTATATATGATTATTAAATATTATTTATTTAATTTGATAATATTTATTGATGAACATATATCTCGATTGAACTTTTTTTAATTGAATTAATGTAAAAACACCAAGTTAAATATTTATAATTTTTTAAAGAAAAAACTAATGACATCGCTATTGTATTATAGTTTTCTAACCTTATAATATTTGTTGTTGATACATATATATAAAAAATAAAGTATAGCAATTCAAAATACACCAATCAACTAATTAAAATTAAGAAAATTGCAAATATAAAAAATATCAAGCTAATACTTATATTATTTTCGAAATTAAAAAAAAGTGATATATAATTTTTTTTAAATATTGCACATTAATTTTTAACCTTCATGTTATAAGTTATTGTGTAGTGCATATATAAAAATCAAATGTTAATAAATACGTAAAGTTGATTTCAACAATTCAGCTTATGTATAATGTTGGAAATGTTATGTGGCGTGGAAACGTTTATATATAATAATGGAATCATAGAAACGTGGAAACGTTTCTATAAACACGTGGAAACGTTTATATAAACACGTGGAAACATTTATATAAACTTGTGGATACGTTTATGCATAACGGTGGAAACGTTATATTTGATTGTGGCATGGAAATGTGTCGTAGAAACGTTATATTTAACTGTGGCATGGAATATTTTATTGTGTAAACGTATATATGTAATCATGGCGTGTAAACGTTTACATATAAATCGTGGAAACGTATTGTGATGGACATTCATATATAATTACTGAAAAGTTTATATGTAATCATGCCATGGAAACGCTGCATGTAATCATGGAATTGTAGAAACGGGGAAACGTTTAAATAAAAACGTGGAAACGTATATATAACAACGTGGAAATGTTTAAATAAAAAGGGGGAAACGTTTAAATAAAAAGGTGGAAACGTTTAAATAAAAAGGTGGAAACATTATCTGAACTTGTGGACATTATATATAATTGTATCATGGAAACATCACATATAATTATAAAAATGTTTATATATAATCATGCAGTGAAAACGTTTATATGTAACTGTGGCGTGGAAACATTATAGATAATCATGGAATTGTAAAAACGTAGAAATGTTAAAATAAACATGTGGAAACATTTATCTGAATTTGTGGACACCTTTATGTAAAACGTTGGAAACGTTATTTATAATTGTGGTGTGGAAATCTGTCTAGTTAGTGACGACAATACAAAGTATAGAACGACTTCAAAATAGATTACCCTACATACACCACACACCCTAAAAATCACCCTATGGAAGCTAAAAACGTCGAAGAGATTTTCAGGGTAAAGGCCCTAAACCCTACACTACAAACCCTGAAAAACTATCGAATCAGTGACGACAATACAAATTATAGAACAGCTTCAAAATAGATTACCCTACACCACACACCCTAGAAAAGCTAAAAACGTTGAAGGCGTTTCAAAGTTTATGGTGTAGGGTTTAGGGTCTAACAACCCTAAATCCTAAACCACAAACCCTAAAAATCTGTCGAGTCTATAATGACAATATAAAGTGTATAACTAATGCCAAAAAGATTACCCTACCCCCATACACCCTGAAAACCACCCTAGGAATGCTAAAAACGTCGAAGGCATTTTTAGGGTTTGTAGTGCATGGTTGACCTTAAACCCTAAACCATAAACCTTAAAAAACTGTCGAGTCATTGACAAAAATATAAACTGTCGAGTCAATGGCGAGTCATTGACACGTTATAAGGGTATATAAAATGAATCATAAAAATATACCCTAAACTCGTGACATACCCTCCGAATGGTAAATCATCGAAATTTTTTAAATCAAATTTCAAGATATATAAACTATTGTAAAGTTATTTAATAATAGTACTTAATTATATCTATTTTAATAATTTTACTTACTATATTATAAATTTTATTACTATTTTTAGTGATATTATTATATTATAGTTTTTACTATATTGTTTACATTGTAAATTATGGTAATGTAACATTTATTTTTATAAAATAATTTTATGCTTTGTGATTTATATATGTTACAACCTAATTTTATTAAAATATTTGTGGTTAATTATTACTTAGAGTGCATATTTCTGCTTCACTCATATATAATTAAGTTATAAGATTTAATTCTTAAGTTATTTTTAGAATACATATCTAATTAAAGTTACCAAGTTATCATTTTATTTTATTTTTACTAATGTTTATAATTAAATTTTTAACCACAGTGAAAAAGCAGACTAAAAAATCATTAAAAAGAATACTACATGAACGCTCAATCTTATCGGCGTATGATGGAAATGGTGGGCAAATAAAAAAGAAATAAAACTAAATACTACTACTAATCTTGGACGGTTAAGATTAAAAATTTAAAAAGCACTCATGGTGTGGATTTCTTCCGTCAGGGACGGAAATAACTCCTCCGTCACCAAACTCGAGGCGGGAGGAGGAGGCTACGCCTCTCTTCAACAATTTCTTCTACAAATCGCCACTCTCATCTTATCACCACGTGACTACCACCATCAGCCGTAGTCCACGACTCCACAATTATTTCACGACACACCTACCCATCGTTCAACCCCATCCATACTCATCTGTTCTCAAGTAAGCACTCACCCGGTCAAGTTGAATCCATCCATCACCCATCGCTCCATATCACCATCATCGCCTTCACTCACATACGTCCACCACCACCGACCGAGTCAGACGAGCACGGTGAGTAGCAGTTCGGTGCTTGGAAAGCGTCGGGCATCAGTACAGAGAACCGAGAGTAACGAGGGTTTTACTGAACACATTTGTTTCTTTATTAGTTTTGTTACAACTTGTCTAATGTTTATTTTAATTATTGTTTTTGTTTCTAGAATTATGAGTGAGTAGTTTATTTTTAGCTTCTCCAGTTAGGAAGCGAGCCTAATACTAGATGGTTTTGTTATTTAATTTTTCCATGTAACTTTGTTTATGCAATTAGTTCGATTCCTGTTCTTAAAGTGTTTTAATTAATCTGGCCAATAATTAGAATAATTCTTGTAGTTTTCTAATCAACATGCGAGAGCTGAGATAGTTAACTAGACATGGGAAGTCGAACCTGATTAACGACTAGAAGCGTGATCCCGTCTATAGGTTAATCGGACTCCAATAGAAACTGTTTTTATGCGATTAGTTGTGTCCGGATTAGAGCATTAGTCTGCTGCTAGTTCTAACAACTAGTTAGGATTTGTTAGACTTAGCCGTTGACGAATTATATAAAGTTTCTGAGTTAGTTGTAGAAGTTAGGGGAAGATTTAATAATAAAATCTAGAGAATTAGGTGAGCAGAACAACTCGGAGAGCGCATTTAAATTATTAGATTTTAAACCGTCGTTTGTTTGAATTTGCTTAATTTGGTTTAATTGTTCTTTTAATTTCTTTGTTTATTTAAATTTTATTTAGACTAATGAAATCCCTTAAAAAGTGACATTTTCCCCTTTTATTAGTTTAGGTTAGTTTTCTCAATTAAGTTAATTTAATTTTTCAGTTAATTTGAAAGAGGTGCCTGAGTTCGACAACCCACTTAATCACTATACCCGCAAAACGATAGGTACAGTGCCTATGTAGAATTATAGTAACATATATTTCTGCTAATAACGTGTCTTTTGGGTCTCTGTAGATGTAAATCATCTTACACCCCCGAGCTATGATTGAGTTTGGTAAGGCAGTGTGACATATATGAGTGGCAAAAATTGGGAGTGCTGGGTCTCTTGGTTTTCTATCCTGTGCAGTATCAATCTCAAGAAATGTGATTAATTCATGAGGCACCCATACTAATAAAGGTTTGAAGGTAGTTTCATTTTGAGATAGATTAGTAGAGGATAAAGTAACATCTGAATTGTTGTTGTTGGTAAGGGTATGGGTAGTATTACCATTGGTGACATTATGACTTTTCGTTGTAGCAATTGCAAATGCCATAGATTTGATCCAAGTGATACATGTCTTCATACAACTGCATATGATTGTACTAGTCGGATGAAATTGGAACAACACAGAGTCATACTTATTGGGCAATGCAATGACTCCTTTAAAAAAATAGGATAAATACTAAAACCCTTGATATTGACAATGAGGAAAATTCAACCCATCTTGATCTTATGGAAGTGTTGAGAGAATACTAAGGTATATGCAGAAGCAGGGTTGTAATCAATAGACGATGAGTATAATATTCATTGAATACGAATCAGGGATATATGATCGGCACTGTGCTATAGACAGTGATACAGTGATATATATATACACAGGTAACCCTAAAGAGGAATGGGCTGAGAATGAGAAAATGAAATCGGGCCTATATTAAAGACCGGCCCAACCTATGCTCTATTATCCCCCCTCGGTCCATACGGGACTAGTCCAAGTATGGAACGATTGTGTAAAAAATGTGAACTGGAGGTGGGATTGGTAAGAATATCGGCCCGCTGGTCTTTGCTGGAGATGAAACTGACTTGAAGTGCTCCCATTTGTACTTTCTCGCTGACAAACAGAAAATCCAGAGCGACATGTTTCATCCTTGAATGCAAGATAGGGTTTTTAGCATAGTAAGTCGCCGATATGTTTTCACACCAGATGAGAGGAGGATTTGGGAGAGAAATTGAGAGCTCGCGAAGCAGATTCTGTATCCACAAGAGCTCACATGCCCCATTCGCCACCGCACGAAACTCTGCTTCGGTGGTAGAGCGCGCAACGACGGGCTGCTTCTTCGACGACCAGGACACCAGATTATCCCCAAGGAAGACACAGTATGCAGAAGTGGAGCGGCGATCCACTGAGTCAGGAGCCCAGTCAGAGTCGGTGTAGGCAGCAAGATGCAACAACGGTGCCCTATAAGTAGCGAACTACTTTTTTTAGAGCTTTCCAGTCGAAATTTGTGGGATTATGCATGTTCTGGCACAATCTGTTTACTGAATATGCGATGTCGGGTCGGGTGAGGGATAGATACTGTAGGGAACCCAGTGTACTTCGAAAGAGGGTGGGGTTAGCGAAAGGAATTGTCTGTTGAATCTGTGGATGAGGCGGTAGAATTAACCGCCATGGGTGTGGTAGTAGGGCGACTGTTGTGAAGGTTGAGACGCTGGATAAGATTGGATATGTATTTTGTTTGGCTTAGGTAGATCCCAGTGTTTGTGTGTTCGACTTCAACACCCAGAAAGTAGGCTAAGTTGCCCAAATCTCGAACTGGGAAATACTTAGAGAGACGATGCACAAAGCTGTCAATGAGGGTGGAGGAGGACCCGGTGATAATAAAATCGTCAACATATACCAAAACATATAAAAACTGATTGTGCCAGGAGTAGATAAATAAAGAAGCATCAGCTTTAGAGGATAGAAACCCATGGAAAGCAGAACATCATGTAGTTTTGAAAACCATGCTCGCGGAGCTTGTTTTAGGCCATAGAGAAAACACCTTAACTTGCAAACGTAGTGAGGTTTAGAGGAGTCAATAAAACCTTGTGGCTGGCGCATGTAAACATCCTCCTTAATATCTCCATGTAAAAAGGCGTTCTGTATATGAATCTGCCTGAAACTCCAGTGCAGGCTTGTTGCAATGGATAAAATAACCCGAATAGTAGTAGACTTTATAACAGGGCTAAAAGTGTCTGAGTAATCAAGCCCATAGGACTGAGTATGTCCTTGAGCAACTAGCCGAGCCTTCCTGCGCTCTATTTTGCCATCAGCTGTATACTTGGTTTTCAGTATCCACTTGGTACCGAGGATATTGACATTAGGAGGAGGAGGAACCAGATCCCAAGTATTAGTAGAGGCTAGAGCTTGAATTTCTAGTTGCATAGCTTGCTGCCAGCAGATAAGTAAGAGCTTCTTTGAAAGTAGGCTCAGAGGGTATAGAGGTAGTGGATGTGGTGTGGAGGTAGGGCCAATTCATGGTTCCATCTGTGCGAATTAGGGGTTTGTACACATTTGCCCTGGCTCTAGTAATCATATGATGATGAGGGGGTGGTGGAGGAATATGAGAGGAAGAGGAATTCTGAGAGGAAGAAGGAGAGGCATTGGTATTGGATGGTGTAGAAATAGGAGAGGGAGGAGATTGTGGAGAAGGTGAGGGAGGGGTAGTAGAATCTGTAGGATCAGTTTCTGGTGGAGAATTAGGTGGTGAAGTTGGGTCTGCAGTAACAGTGGGTGTAGATAAATCTGTGTGGGTTGTGGGATTAGAGAGAGGTGAGAAAGATTGAGGTTGAAGATGAAAATCATGATCTGTAAAGGAAGAGAGAGTGTGTGGGCAAGGCAGTAGGAGGGGTAGAAGTAGCAAAGGGAAAATGATTTTCATCACAAACAACATCTCGAGAGATGTAGATCCTGCTTGTGGTAGGTTCAAAACATAGGTAGCCCTTATGATCAGAGCTGTAGCCAACAAAAACACACAGTTGAGAGCGAAATGATAGCTTGTGTCTGTTGGAAGGCCG
Source organism: Limonium bicolor (assembly GCA_023374045.1). Taxonomy (NCBI): domain Eukaryota; kingdom Viridiplantae; phylum Streptophyta; class Magnoliopsida; order Caryophyllales; family Plumbaginaceae; genus Limonium; species Limonium bicolor. The sequence continues at coordinate 90,449,235 of CM041779.1, read as the reverse complement.
TAGATTAGGCCAAATGGCGCAGCCAAAAACTCTCAGAAAATTATAATCTGGTGCTTTAGAAAATAACACCTCATAAGGAGATTGATGTTTCAAAAGAGGAGTAGGAGTTCGATTAATCAAGTAGACTGTGTGGAGGGTGATTTTTCGGTATGAGGGGGGTCTATCTAAAATACGGTCTAACTAAGAAGTCTAGATCCTAAGAATTGCCATTCTGTGGAGGGTGAAAACCCGTTATACATGGCAGCCCTCAAATACCTACTTGATCGTCCGTCTTTCCCAGAAAGCATAAAGGGGAATGCAAGTGTGCACTACACCCGCTCTCAATGGGCCCCACGCGGACTTATGCCTCTATAAGCGGAATTGACTAGAGTCGCCACCTAGTTTGACCTATGATAACTAGGAAGGAAGATCGGGTTCTAAGAACCGTTAATTGACTCTGAGATTATTACCTATGGATAGGACCTATCTGGTTATGTCAGAGATTCTGTGTGGGTTCACACTGGGTTACACCCTTAGAAGTGGCAACGACCACGACTTCGGATTGGTGCCCGAGGAAACCTCGGTCTCCAATTGTCAGGATTATCTTCTTTCAAAACCTTATTAAAGAGATTCATTTAAAAGCCAAGGATAGGATCGAGACAGGAAGAGAGCAAGAAAGAGAGTCGAGGAGGCGAGCTTTTCTGCCAAGCTAGTGCCAAGAGAAGGAATTGGTGAATTCAGATGAGTATAGAATGAAGATGTGAGAGCTGAAGAAGGTTTGAATGTTTTGAGAGGTATGAAGAATACCTTGGATTGAGAAAAGGGATTTTTGATTGGAAAATGGGGTCGCACCCTATATGGGTTGCCTACGTACTCAACTCCCTGTTGAGATCAGACCTTACGTAGTTCAGGCTTTGGAGATTTTGGGGTTTTTTAAAGATTTTTGAGATGTTTGAGAGGTTAGTCTGTGAGACGCTCGGGTCTATGAGACATTTGAGGTGCTCATTTAATGAGAGGTATGGGATATCAAGGTCTGTGAGACGCTCGGGTCTGTGAGACGTCTGAATCTTAAAATGGTGGAGAGATTGTAATGTTCGAGTCTGTCAGGCGCTCGGGCCTATGAGACTTTAGAAGTTAGGGAGAAGTCAGGATTAGGGAGATGATTCAAGTTTGAGGTGATTTGGAGTTTGAATGATGATTTGAGTATGTGAGGCAATTGGAATTTGGGAGAGATCCCGGGTTTTTTGGGTTCGAGGTTCGAAAAGAGTTGAGGTTTGGGATATTTCGAATTTAGAGAGAGATGATGGTGGATTGAATTGTTTGGAGGATTGATTGTCAAGATCGTCTCTCTTAAAGCTTTTAAAACCGAAAAATCCTTTTTTGTTGTAAAAGGGCGGATAATCCCGAGGGATTACCCTATGTACCCCCTCGAACATGACACTTAATTAATGGTAAGTGCCGAGGCTCGAAAGATGGGGCAATGGATTTATGTCGAAAAGTAGGGTTCAGAGAGAAACACCATGAAGGAGATGTCCTCGGTCGAACCCTAATAACGTCTCTAACTCCCGGGTTTTAAAACGTTTAAAATCAAAACATCGAAATCGAGTGGAAGGGAGTTAGGCGATTCTAAAATCCCGGCTGCAACTAGGAAGGCCGTTACATCCCTAGCACCCCGCCTCGTAAAAATCTAGGCTGCAATTAGGGGATGTTTGTCACTCTAATGCCCCGCCTAAAGAAGTCCAGACTGCGACAAGGGATGAAACGACCCCAGTGCCCCGCCTCGGATTTTTATTTTTGGGAAGGGAGACAAGTGATGTCTAACTAGGGAGAAAACGTTTTAAAAATGTTAGGCATCTCCTGTTCCCTAAAAACGGTTTAGTTTTAGGTTTGAAAACTGAGTTAGAAAACTTTTTGAGGTTGTTCGGAATTCTCTGTAAAGAAACACTGATTTTGAGAAATGTTTTGGAGAAAACTTTCTGTATATGTGAGAAGAACTCTCTACAGTTGAGAAGAGTTTTCTGTGATGTGAGAAGAGTTTTTCCTTTTAAAATTCCTCAAAATAGTTTCTTTTTGAATAAAGTGACGGTTTGAAATTCTTTTTTGGTTTTTGGATTTTGAGAGGAACTTACGAGTTGGTTTTGAGTTGGATTGAATTGAAATTGGATTTGAACTGAATAGAGATCGAATTGAAATGGATTGGGTTGAATTGAATTGGAGGTCAAAGTTGGATTGGTCAATGGTGGGTCAAAGTTGGGTTTGGATCGGTCTTGGGTTTGGGCCTCGAATTGGATTGGGCTAAGCTTTCAGCTATTGGGTTGTGGGTAATGGGCCGATGTGGGTAATGGGCCGAGTGGGCTAAAGAGCCGAGTGGGCTTGTGGGCCGAATGGGCTAATGGGCTGAATTGGTTTTGGGCCGAACTGGGTTTGATGGGCCGCACTGGGCTTGGGCCGAGTTGGGCTTGATGGGCCACATTGGGTTTGGGCCGCATTGGGTTTGGGCCAAATTGGGCTTGAGCCAAGATTGGTTGTGGGCCGAGTTGGTTTTGGGCCGATTGTGAGCTTGTTGGGCCTTGTTCAGATTTGGGAAAATTGGGCCTTGTTTGAGATTGGGCCGAAAATTGGACCTTTTTGAGTTGTTTTGAGCTTTTGATTTTGGGTCTAATGGCTTTGGAAAATTTTGGGAAGAAAAGATGAATCAAATTGGGATGAATTTTGAGAAAGTGTTTTTATTAAAACATGTTATTATAATAAGATGTGGTTTGGGTCTAGGGATTACCCAGTTTATTAGGTGGGACCATGGCTCACCTAAATCTTAGGGTTCACCCTCTATCCTAAGGCTTGGTCTTAAAAGGATAATAACTAAGGCTTAAACAACAATTACAATAATAAAAAAAAACTCGCACCGAAAGTTTGGAGTGAAAATAATTTTTGTGAGTGTATCCAAAAATAATACAATGATAAAGTTAGTCTAATTAACAAAATGTTCCATAATTAGTAACATGAAAAAAAAAAAGTGAAATATTCACATGGGTGTGTTGCAAAGTTCGAACTTAAATATTAGTCAGATGCACGCATTATGCAAACTGAAATAATACCATACAGGGAGCAAATCGGTAAGCAAAGAACAATCCACTCATTGGAATGAAAACATACGGAAAAATGGTGAAGGAAAAGTTGACCACTCGCCAATGATAGGCTGAAGTGAGACCCGTAATTTGAAAGCAGCTGGGCCTATGTTCTCAAGCTTAGCCCAAAAATCAGATCCAACAGCAAGGTAGGCGTCTCGGTTTATGTCCAACGAATTGCGGATGTACCTCAACCGAACAAGAAATATGGGCAGTGAGCAGAAGCAAACATAAATGAGCTAAGTGCTGAGTCAATCTAACAGGAACAATATCGAAGCTTGAGCAGCAGAACAAAGAGCGAACCCAAGCTTGGTTCAATCCAGCGGTAACCTCAGTGGAATTAGTGCCATCAACAAGTATCAATCAAACCCCATGCACATACCTCTTTAATCCCTCCTTTTCTATCAAGCCAAACAGTCTTTAATGCGAACAGAAACCAAGGGAACATTTATTGTGAAAGCATCCATGAAACAAAGACTTGAAGATTAATAAGCAGACTGTAACATGCACTTAAATCAGACAAGGAGAATGGTTGCTCAGGTTGGGATGAATACCGGTTTTTGCAGACAGATATGCCCTGTAAATGGTCAAGAAAGCACAAACAGAATGAACTAGATTAAACAAAAAAAAAAAAGAAGCATAATCGAATGGACAGTGCAGAAGAGAGAAATACCGCCCTTGTAAACATGTTTTAATTCGAACGTGAACTCAACCGGAGCCTTGCAGAGGTGACAACCCTTCTTGCCCAAATTTACTTCACAAACCAGACACATAAGGACAAAGTCATCAGCGGTGAATCAATCTAAACAGAAACCAAGCAGATGATCAGGATGGAGGAAAAGGGTCATAAAACCCCTCTGAACAGCGGGCCGGTTAGGTGTAACAGAAAACCACCACAATCCATGTCCTCTTCGGGCCTGTAGCAGGCATAAACGGAGCTAAACAACGCTGAAGATCCAACATGGAATAGTTTCATCCAGTGTCAAACAGCAACAACAAAAAAAAATGTGCGCAGAGCAATCACTGGCTAAGATGAGAAAGAAATGTCCAGTGTGAAGATAAACCATAAGAGCTCCACAAACACACTATTCCACCGATACATAACACGTTCACACATAATATAGAAAGAGAACTGTTAGCATTCTTGTAAGAACATAAAATCAGAGACGGTATATACCAAAAAATGATATAATGAAACCGAGAGATGTAGCCAGGGAAACCGAAATCCATCATGGATGCGGTTTTCCCTTTTCGCGTGAGATAACCCACATTTCGTAAAAGTCTGAATACGAGATGGGTCTGGTTTTCACGATGATCGCACACAACAAGAGAAAACGAGGTGAATCGACAGGAAGGTAGAGAGAAACAGAGAAGAAGAACCGGCTACGGATGAGGGAAAAGACCGCGTGGCTCCGGATTCTTCATGGTCCTCGATGAATATAATCCATTAGATGAACAGGTTTCCGATTGAGCTCAGAGCGGCAGTGAACTCCAAATGCCAATGTAAACACGATGTGGCGAGCTTCGGGTTGAGGTCGAGGTAGCAATGATGGGCTTCGGCTAAAGGAAATTCGTTCAGATTGAGCCGGGGTGATATCTCGTTCTTGCCGATTCAGTTTTTTTTCGATTCGAAAGGCAGTAGAAGAGAGGATAAATGCAGCAGAAGACGATTTGTAGAAGGATAGCGTTTTTCAGGTCCGATTCTAGGGAAATTTGGCTGAGAGATGTGGGTGGTGGAAAGGATTTCTTGTGGGCTTGGACGTGGGATTGAAGAAGATGAGTTACTGGTGTGCCAAAATGTGAGGAAGCAGGATGAATGAGAATATCAGTTTATGGGGAGTGCCGGCTGTAGCTTACTCACGGTGTTTGTTGTGAATGTTCTTGCCCTGAGGGAGATCGATTGAGATAAGAGTCAGGAAGAAAAGACTCCAGAAGAAAGAAAACTCAGCCCCTACTGTTTAGGGTTTTTTTGTTGTCTTATAATGATAAAGGGTGGGATCTAGGTTTATGAGTGGGCTTGAGTTTTTGTTTGGGCTTTTTGAACTTTTTGGGTTGCTGGGTTTTATTGTAGACTAGGTTAAGATCAAGCTTGGTCTATCAAAATATGAGAAAGGAGAAGGATCATTACTATAAAACTTCATACAAAACTGAGGGTAACAAAACAAATGCTATGACTCGACATGAGTAAAAGCTAATGCGCTAAAAAAATGTATATGCTAAGTAAGATTAAAAGGGTAGTCAATAAATAAAATAAAATGAAATAAAATGTTTTCTTTACAAAATAACAACATAAAAAAAATGATAAATAATATAAGCAAAAAAATGAATGAAATGCCAATGACTAACGAAATTAAACTAAAAATAGCTAAAAAGATAAATGCATAATAGGGTAAGACTAAAACAGGTTACTGTTTGAAAATTCATTTTCAGAAAATTGGGTTTTTCTAAAATGCTTGAAAATTGGTTTAAAATTTTGTCGCAAACAATGGTTCCATTTGGCATGCACATAAATGTGTTTTGAAAAGAAAGGCGACGACCCTTTATTTTATTATTTCAAAATTTGCTTTATGGGGTGAGAATTTTTGGTGTCTACAGATGGCTCCCCTTGATTCAATTCTGCAAGCCCTTGCAGAATTGGATCAAGGTTGACGGGGCGCCAAAAATTCTCACAACGGTTTATGGTGCATTGGGATGCGGCCGTGAGTGTATGAAGACGATTGAAAGTACGAGGACTTATGACGAGCCTCAGTTAGACCTCTTGATATCTAACCCTAAGACTTATGACGAGCCTAGGATACTGACAATAGGGTTGGATTGGGGTGCACGAGGACTTATGACGAGCCTCAACTAGACCTCTTGACATCTAGCTATAGGACTTATGACGAGCCTATAATGCAATTGAAAGTACGAGGACTTATGACGAGCCTCAACTAGACCTCTTGACATCTAGCCATAGGACCTATGACGAGCCTATGATACTAACAATTTGATTGGTTAGGGTGCACGAGGACTTATGACGAGCCTCAACTAGACCTCTTGACATCTAGCTATAGGACTTATGACGAGCCTATAATGCAATTGAAAGTACGAGGACTTATGACGAGCCTCAACTAGACCTCTTGATATCTAGCCATAGGACTTATGACGAGCCTATGATACTAACAATTTGATTGGTTTAAGGTGCACGAGGACTTATGACGAGCCTCAACTAGACCTCTTGACATCTAGCTATAGGACTTATGACGAGCCTATAATGCAATTGAAAGTACGAGGACTTATGACGAGCCTCAACTAGACCTCTTGATATCTAGCATAGGACTTATGACGAGCCTATGATACTAACAATTTGATTGGTTTAGGGTGCACGAGGACTTATGACGAGCCTCAACTAGACCTCTTGACATCTAGCTATAGGACTTATGACGAGCCTATAATGCAATTGAAAGTACGAGGGACTTATGACGAGCCTCAACTAGACCTCTTGATATCTAGCCATAGGACTTATGACGAGCCTATGATACTAACAATTTGATTGGTTTAGGGTGCACGAGGACTTATGACGAGCCTCAACTAGACCTCTTGACATCTAGCTATAGGACTTATGACGAGCCTATAATGCAATTGAAAGTACGAGGACTTATGACGAGCCTCAACTAGACCTCTTGATATCTAGCCATAGGACTTATGACGAGCCTATGATACTAACAATTTGATTGGTTTAGGGTGCACGAGGACTTATGACGAGCCTCAACTAGACCTCTTGACATCTAGCTATAGGACTTATGACGAGCCTATAATGCAATTGAAAGTACGAGGACTTATGACGAGCCTCAACTAGACCTCTTGATATCTAGCCATAGGACTTATGACGAGCCTATGATACTAACAATTTGATGGTTTAGGGTGCACGAGGACTTATGACGAGCCTCAACTAGACCTTGACATCTAGCTATAGGATTATGACGAGCCTATAATGCAATTGAAAGTACGAGGACTTATGACGAGCCTCAACTAGACCTCTTGATATCTAGCCATAGGACTTATGACGAGCCTATGATACTATATGGAGTTGTACGAAACTCGCTGCTTTGAGTGATTGATTTGAGGATGTTTATGGTTGTGGATTGATTCGGGATGGATGTTTTTTTTTATGTTTTCATGAGGGATGTGATAGTCGAATGTTTTTTGTTGACGTGGCCCTTGACTTTGTCAGTGTGGGACTTGGGTTTCGGTTTTGTTTTGACAGTCTCGCCCGATGTGCACTATAGTTTCGGGATTTGGTAGGACTCTTGGCTCCAGAGTTTTGAGATGGCTCCAGTATGGCTTCTAAGCTTTGGTTCTTGTGATTTTGTGACTGGTCTGTGAGTGGATGGATTTTTTTTTTTTTGTGAATGAGTGGTTCTTGGGAACTTGAAGGTTTTGATGTGATTGGATGGCTTCAATATGATCCGAGGGCTCCGGTATGATCGGATGGCTCCATTGCGGTGGGTGGCTCCAGTGCGGTTAGATGGCTCCGGTTTGATATGTGACTCCCTTGTGAGCAAGACTCTGGGATGGTTGATGGGTTTGGCTTCAGTTAGAGATTTTCGAGGTGGCTGGTGGGTCATGATTGTTAAAGATTCTGGGGTGGTTGGTGGATTTTGCTTGGTTTGGATTTTGAGCCGAATGGGGTCGATGCGATTTACTATGGTTGACAGTTTTTCTTTTGATTGTGGATGAATGGCTTTGGTATGGTTAGTTCGGCGGTTTAGATTCCTCGAGGTGGTTTCGGGATAGCTCGGGATGGCTCTGGGGGCTACAAGATGGCTCCTTGGTGATATCGAGGAAGAAAGGGAAACTTTAGCCTGTGAGGTGGTCGCACCCTGGGCGGGGGCCTACGTACTCAATTTCGTATTGAGATCAGACCATACGTAGTTTGAAACTGTGTAGGCAAGACCCGGTGATGAAATGGCTCCTGTATAGTCTTGAGGTCTCTAGGACGGTCTAATGTTTGAGGATAGCTCTCGCATGGCTCTAGTTTGGTTTTGGATATGATGTGATGAGGCCCGATGACGCTGGATGGCTCCAGGAAGATCGTTGTATGGCTCCGGATGACCTCGGTTTTGATTTTTTTGATTTTGAGTTGAGCTTCGATAGCGGGAAACTGAAGTCGACCTTCCACGAGACTAGGCATGGTTCTTACTAGCCGGATGTTGAAAATGAGGTGGTTATGATGCATGCAATGCATGTAATGATGCAAATGTGTATGCAATTTTGGAGAGAAGGTACGGTCCTATCCCTATTAATGAGGTTTACGAATATAAGATATCTTCAGTTTGATCTTGAGTGATTGTTGAGCTAGAATGGTGAATCATTTCCTCTCACGGAGGGATATGGGTCAATCTTTCAGAGTATGGCTGGTGTGCAAATGGTGTGTGCTGTGCTCGATGATCGAAGCAGTAATTTCCTTAGAATTCTTTCGAGGTTCTAGACTTTCCAATCCTTACAGTTCCTTCCTACAATGGGGTAGGGTTGTTTATGATTTGGTGCTTAGATGAAGATTCGCTCGCATAATAAGACCGTGGGGTAAGGTCACGCTCATACGCTCATGGTCCTTGGTATGACAGGAATGTTGATAACAAGTACGAAGCTTATGATTCATGTTTCAGATCCGATACTTTCGCGTACAGATCATAACTAACGAGTCAGAGGTAT
>CM041779.1:90053960-90439937 GCA_023374045.1 Limonium bicolor | reverse complement strand
CAAACTAGCCCCCCCGCGTATGGAACTCCTAACCTGGTTCTGTCTCCAAAATCGGTTAAACACAAAGGACGTTCTGTTTGAGAAAGGGTTGATCCCACTAAACCAACAATGGTGCCCCCTCTGCAACACGGCTATTGAAACTGCTTCACACATCTTTGTCCACTGCCCCATGTTGTCCAATCTATGGGCGTCTCTACTCAGCTGGTGGGGGATTCATTTCGTGTTCCCATACTCAGTGGAGCAAGCGTTTGAGGCATGGTGTAATGTTGAGATTCCCTCCCCCTTCAAAAAGGCCTGGGCTTCGACTTTCGTTCATGGCATATGGATGATTTGGACCATTAGAAACTCAAAGATCTTCCAGGGCAGACCTCCGGATTGGCCTCAATCCTCGTTTACAGTCAAAAGGCAAATATGGGATTGGGAGATTAGAAAAATTCTGCCGATTTCAGCACCTCTTGAAGTTTTCTGCAACAACAACTTTTTCCTAAGCTTTCTCTAAAATACCTGTAGTAGCTCTCTTTCTTTTCTATTGGCTTTTTCTGTTTTTTCTGTTTTCGATTTTTGATGTCTCTTTCAGGTACTGCAAACGGTGCCTCGACCTATTTTGGTCGTCAATTTTTGGGCTCCTATTTTGTACGTGTGATGCCCACTGAGCACACACTTGTAACTTCTTAATCCTGGTTCTCACCAGTAATTATCAAAAAAAAATGTGGGAAATTAATTGATTATAACTCAAGCATCCCTAGCTAGCTTCCGTAACCGTAACCATAATGCAATAGAATCGCTGCCTACCATTTCCATTATTCTAGCGCTGAATCAAATTGTCGTTGATCAAGTAGGAGAAGGGAATCAAGGTAATTTAAAATGACAATCTTTCTCGAGGCAAACTACGCAGTTTACCACAAACTGAATCATCTGAAAACACTAACCAAATGATTGGCCTCTGGCCTATCAGGGACCCATACTTTATCCTTTAATTATTTTATTTCATCTTCTTACATGAGAAGCGTCAAATACCAAACCAATATTATTTATATTTCATCATTTTCTTCATCTCGGTAGAAAATGCTACATACTATGCAGTGGCGGATCCAGAAATCTTGTTTAGGGGGGGCTAAAAAAAATTTTGACACCCACAAATTGTTTAGGGGGGGCTAAAAAATTTTTTGACACTAATTTTCTTTAAAACTTTATATTATGTTGTATTTTTTAAAAATTTATAAAAGTAATTTGACAAATTTTCAAAATTTTCGGGGGGGCTAGAGCCCCCCTAGCCCCCCTCTACATCCGCCTCTGATACTATGTGTTAACATCAATTAGTTTATATATTGGGAAGTTTCATCGGTCACCACAGAATGTATCCGCGGCTTGTACGTGCTAAGAAGGAGATGCGGGCGAGTCTATAAGATACATATGGAGCAAGATGGCCGAACTGAGATTAGAAGTACTCATGTGGTTTCTTTTATATGGCAAACTCATGACGAAGGACAAATTGTTTGAGAGGGATATGATTGCCATCAGGCAAACCTGGTGCCCTTTTTGTCGACGGTGCATGGAGTCAATGAATCACGTTATATTTTTTTGTGTCTGTGCCATGCGGATGTGGAGTAATCTCGTAGGTTGGTGGAAGGTTAACTTTATCTTCAGAGAAACCCAAAGCCAGATCTTTGATGAGTGGAAGTCGATAAGCTTGAACAGAAGACCGAAGAAATTATGGAGGTCAACACTATTTTATGGGGGTGGAGTATATATATGAAACCTGAGAAACGAGGTGGTGTTTAGACTAGGGATACCATCAGCGGATAGAGCAACCAAGGATGCAAAAAGGGGAGTGTGGAGATGGATGAAAAGTTAGTGGCATGATTTTCCCATGTCATATGAGTTATTTGTGAACTTTAATAGTCTTAAGGAAGATAAGATGTATTTATAATTGTGTCGGTGGTAACTAGGAGCTCTGGCTAAAACATTTTGTGGTTTTATTTTGTTGTCTCATTTTGTTAAGCTTCTAGCTTTATGTTTTCAGGGTTGTAATAAAAGTGGTGGGCACTCTTTTTCCTTTCTGGGCTTTTTCCCACTAGGTTTTGCCTATGAGGTTTTAATGAGGCCCGTTATATGCTGCTAGTTTTTTTAAATTTTAATGAAATGGCTTTAAGCCATAAATTATCAAAAAAATCTAAAAAGTATCTATAATTTTATGTACCATTATTTATATTTTTCAAAATAAGATCAACTAATCATTGATATCTTTAACAAGAAGTACACGAATAGACTGACAGCTAAAAATAGGGTCGTTAAAGAAAGAGATATGCAACATTTTTAGTGATTCTGAGAGGAGACCGGCGAAAATGTGTAAAAATGAGTCAAAATCAAATGATAATTTTTAGCAGTTCCAACCCTTCAATCGGTTCATTTTTCTTTTGTTTTCTCCCCTCATTTTTCAGTTCACTTATTAATATGCATCATAAATCTCAACTACAAATCCCAGACGACATCATCATTCTAGTCCATTACTTATATGCCAACACACTATATTCCCATCCGCCTGAACAATCAGGTTACTTATCATTAATAAAATGGTGAAAGCCTAATTATCAAAAAAACTTATATGTCAACACACAAAAAGAAGACAATATTACATAATGGATTGATCAGACAAACACATAATATGGTCACATGATCATATGCTACAATTAAGAAAATGTGTTAAGATGCTAAGAACACAACAATTTTGTCGCACCATTAAACCTAATTGTCAATAAGATTCACAAGGTTAAAAAAACACTTTGATCAATATATTCGCCATCATCATGACTATTTTGTGGTGAATCAATCAAATGTATATAAACATAGTAAGCTCAATCCTCTAGCATGAAGTTGATGGTTTTGGGGGTGTAATTTCCAACACTAGGGAAAACCTTAGAAAATAAATAAAGAAAGTTTAGTTAAACATTATTTATAATGCTACATACAATTAATCATAGGACAACAAATAATATGAAATTTTTATACAAACCTTATCTAATGGCTCATTCAGTTCACCAAATAGGGTGATATGTCATGCATATACACCATGACATAATAACCATACTCTGAACTCCCGAGTGGGGATGGACACTAGTAAACCAAAATAAAACCATACAACTATTTAAGAATCAAGTTAATGTGCAAAACCAAAAATGATAATATATATGTAATTGATGCCTCATACCATCATCGCATACCATGGGATTGCACCTGTTAACTCTACCCCATGTTCCATCATCATGATAGATTGAAATACACTGTCGAACTTATAGCATGCATGTAACTACACTTACATAAGTACAATAAAAGTTTAAAACCCAAAAAAAATTGGTTGTTGATAAAAGCACAATTTTGTGCAGGAATTTTAATATTGGCTTAAAATTCAATGACCTAAACTGTAAATAAATTTGTTGTTAATAAAAGCAAAATTTTCTACTTAAGTTGTGCTTTAAAACATAAAATTTGAGCGGGAATTTAAATTTTCTCTTAAAATTAAACGACCTACTTATAAAAGTTTGTTGATTATAAAGCATGGTTTGTTAATAGAACCGATTTATAGTGTTTTTATAAATATATCAGCACACATATCATTCTTATATTTTTGTCTTCTTCATTCTCTATGTTACGACTATCCCCGGTAGCATAAAATGCACGTTGATAAGTGGTTTTGACGCAGTGATTTAAGGCCCTATTTTTCTTCATTATTTGAGCAACTCTACCTTATAAACCACCAATAGCTTCTTATTTTAAGGGAAGTTTGTTTTGAGCGAGGGAAATAATTTGGAATCAGGAAAGGGGATGAAGGGGAATGGAAAAGAATTAATTCCTTTTGATTTTCCTGACTGTTTGTTTGAGCTGGGAAAAATGAAATAAATAACCAGTCAACGGTCACCAATCAATGGTGGGATCATGAATGTAACTTCATTCCATGTGGACTCATGACTATGATGTTCTTTTTGCCTATCATCACAAGAAATTTGCCCGCAAGCTTGGTAACAAGCTTGGATGTTTTCTCGACTATGGAGAGGATGGAGGGCATCTTGAAGCAGACTACTTGTGTATCAAGAGCCTGCGTGATATCTATAATCTAGTAATGTGATGTGTTACCATCTCCTCTGAAGGGATTGACACATCCCTCTGTGTTACATATGAGCACACGTCGACTATCAGCTTCAAATGTGGCTTGTTCACCCATCAATCCAAAGATTGTTTCGACAAACTACCGGTGAGTCGGGGAGTTTACCCCCACAAACCCTTGCTAAGAGCCACATGCATTCGAAATGGGAAGAAACAAGACTTAAATGACTATGACAATACATGGAAAATAGCTTGTGGTTTCATAAGGGAGAACCATCCCCCAACCTACCTAAGATGATGCAGGAGAAGAGGTTTCAAGCGGGGGGTACATGGACCGGCCTGACTCATCCCATGGCAGTGAAAACAAAGATACACCCAATCCCGGCAGCAACCGAGGAATAGATGATGACGCTGATAAGTCTTGGAAACTCCACCCCAAGCCTGGCTACCCCTGATAATGACCAACCCTCGAGGTCTTTTAGAAAAAGTAACCTACTTGACAAAAGCTCAACGGAGGAAGCAAAGAAGTTGCAAAGTTCAGGGATCTCCCTAAAGAAGGGCAAAACCACTACAAGAAAAATCAGATTTAGCTACCGATGATTTGCTACCGTGCATATATTGGTAGCTACTTACATAAATCGCTACTGATTTTTAATGGTACTAACATATTGGTGTCTATTTTGCTACAATAACAACAACAATAGCTAAAAATTTTAAACAGTTGTGAAATCGATACCGCTTGACAAGACTGTTACCATTAATAGTAGCTATTTTTGATTTCATCTTGGTTCTCTTAGTAAGAACAATTTAGCTACCAAGGTCGGTAGCTAAATTAAGGAATAGCTACTGATGGATGTGTCTAATTCAATCATTGTAGCTATTGTGCTACTATTAAAGCAACAGTAGCGAAAATATTATAACTAGTAGCTAAATTGCTACTAAAGTTACTACTACCAAATAGATAAGCTAAAATAATGAAATTTCTACTTACACTTGACCATAGTTACTGTAGCAAATATTTTTAACAAGCAAAAAAATTATTACTATCTTAAATTATGAAATTGCTACTGAGTAATGATGTTAATAAGATTCTAGTTGACATCGTGCGACATTATAAGAAATGACAACTAATATTTTTAAGCGGTAGCAAAATTGTAATTCTCCTATAACCTTAATGTGTGATTACTATATAAATTACATACCCATTTATAATTATGAAAGATAAATTTTAAGACCTTATCCTAGATTAATGTATATAAAGATGGGTATGAGGAAGTATGAGTACTAATTTGCAAAAATCCACCATAACTTGGAAACTATAGATTGCATAAATGGTTAACTAGCCAAGCAACAATCTTAATTACAACATTATTATCCTGATAATAGTTTATCATCCAGACTTAAAACCTAAACACACATAGATCCCATCATGTGTTGTCTTAAAGCAAAAACAAAAATTGAATTATTATTGAGCATTATTGGCAACTAGTCAAGTACTGCAAACGGGAAATTTTAACCTACTGAAAGCTAAGAAATTAATCCTGGAAATTAATAAATTAAATCCCTACGGGTTGCAAAAAAAAAAATCCTGGTCAATGAGTATAGTGAACTATAAGCTACCATGGTCGAATCCACAGGGACTTAGTTATTAAATCTAATCCTAAAAAATAACAAATTAAGAGGGTTGTCGGTTGTTTTGGTTTCGTGAATTAAAAATATGCGAAATAACAAGTAAGTAAATTGGGTGAAAAGTAAGGGTGGGATGGAACTCCGGGTCAGGCTGTTTCTTTTGGATAGGTCTAGCAATTCCTACAGTTTGTCACGAGAGTGGATTGGCGAATTCTTTAATTTTCTTCTCTGCACTAAATCCTAGTTTCAGAAAAGCTCACCTAACAAAACATGCGAGTTCTAATCCAGAAACAAGAAGAACACGTATAGGTGGATTAAGCACAAAGAATTAATTTAGCTCCTAAGGGAAAACCTAATCTATCCAATTCGATTCTCCACAGGTTTTCAGATTAATAAGACCTTCCTATTACTCACCGATCAGTTCGTAATAAGATTCGCAAGGCAACTCAGATAATTCATGAGATTAAAGGAGAAGTGCAGGAATTAACATTAATCTAAAACAATCCAAGAGATCTCGTATACAAACTACAGAAAGATAAAACTAAATCATATCCAAAATACTATAACCTTCCCCAGAGTAAAATCCTTTTAGCCTAGCATAATTGAAGAACAAATACAAGAAGAGAGGGTAAAAATCATCTCAGTATTAGTTCTGAAATTTACCAGATGGAAGGTTGAACAGATGAACGAGTTCGGAGCAGAAATCCTCTTCTCCGGTGTGTTGAAATGGTCACGACGCAGAGAGAATAAAAGAGGCGTTGTGTGTAAAATGGTGATTGTTTGATGGATGTCTTTCTCTTCCAAAGCCTTCCTTATTTATAGTCAAATTCAAGACTTTCCGTCTGTCCATTGATGGTTTCTTTTAGTTTCTTCAATTTTGTGAAATAAATAAAGACCTTCCATTTCATCTAACTTTCTTTATTCAATTGTCTTCATCCATCAGTAACACTTGGAATGAATATGGAGTTTCTTTATTCATTTAACTTCATCCATCAATAGCTATTGGAAGACTCTGAAGTTACCCGCGCGCCTCTCTCCTTTTCTGCTTGTCCATTTTTTCTTTCTTCTTTTTTTATTGTCCTTGCGGCAGTATCGTAAAATATATATAATAAACATTGTACCGGACACAACTTCAACATGGTCTAAATTCTTCGTATGAGCTCCGATTTGTTCCCCGTTTGCGGCGTTGGAAAGCTCGTGAGGAGATCTATGAATTTATACCATAATTTCTACTTTAAACATATAAATTGGCATCAGTTCTTGCCCAAATTAAGAGTCGTGAAAGACATACGATAAGTGTGATAAAATGTATAAAAAGGTTACATAAAATAAGAATTTAGCACCTATAAAACCATATCAATTTCACACTTATCAAATTACCCCACACTTATCATTCTGCTTGTCCCCAAGCGAAACTCTCAAGCACAAGTAAAATCCAAGCTAATGGAACTCAACAGAAAAGGAAAACACAGAAGAAAGGAATTGCTAGCTTTACCAATCATGGGGCAATTCATATTATTCAAGCAATTCATCTTTTGAGAAAACATGAAGTCATTCGAAGCTAACAAATGAGAAACAAAACCATAAGAGCCTAGCCCTTAACCTTGAGCCAATCCACCTTTTTCCTTCACAAACCACAAAACGACAAGGGGCATGAAGTAAGATCATATTCCATCATACCTTTCAATGCCACATACTCTTGATCCATAAGAAAAAATAATCTATATTCAGCACAACATTTGTATAAATATTTCAATTAAAGCGCTTTCAATTTCTTTCACCACATATTTTTCTCTCCACCCATGTTGAAATACCCCAAACTTAAATATAATGATTAAGATTATTCTAATCCTTATTTAAGAGCCTAATAATGCTTAAGTAATATTGGTAAGGAAAAATAAATCCAAAAGAAATAAATAAACGCTAAAAAGCGGAAAACGCTAAATAAGCGTTAGATAACCATAGGAGGTATGAGACCTCGGTTAGCATATTATATGGATTATTAAGGCTTAATAAGGCCTAAATAAGATATGGGAACAACTCCCGAAGAAAACGGATCCAAATAATGAATTAAAACGCTAATAGAGCTTTAGAGCACGTTTTTCGAGAAAACCCGGAAAACATGACTTTAAGCGGGTCAAATAGACTCGTAATGATTTTGGTCAACTAAATAGTCATTAATAAATATTAGTGAAGCTTTAGAACCAATAAAATCAATAAAACAAGAAAATAGTAAAAGCTGTCAAAAACGGGAAGTTGTGGGGTAGAAACATAAATAACTCAAACTAATGTGTCTAATATTGTAAATAAAATTTTACAAACCCATATGGTGAAATACCCCAAACCTTAATGTGTCAATTAAATGGATAATTATAATTTTCTAAGGCTAACTAAGTCCTTAAGATCGTTGGTGAAGAAATGAAAACCAAAAAGAAAAAGAAAATGCGTAAAAGTCACAAAACGTGAAAGTACGTATTTAATTATTTTAGGAGGTACATAACCTTCGTAAGGGTTATAAATATATTTCTATACCTTAATTACACATTAAGAACATGTGGGAAAATTCCGGAAGGAAACGGATCCAAACAATGCGTTAAAACGCTAACGGAGTCTTAAAACGCGTTTTTCGAGAAAACCCGAAAACGCGACTTAAACAGTTAAATGGCCCCGTATAAATCATAGTCGATTTTTTAACTATAATTAAACATTAATGGGAGTTTAATAGCCCTTAAAATTAAAGGAATGAGAAAATTCTGGAAAACGGTCCAGGTTAGTGAATAGTGCTAAACCGGGTAAATAAACTAGCGTTTTCTGTTAAAAAACGAAAAATGCTCCAGCATGTATATGTTAGTGGGCCGGTTTTAATTATGTAAACAGCTCACTCACACATGACTAGTTAACTAGTTAATTAAGTCAAGAGAGAGCCAAAATAACAAAGGGCACAAATACCCCTCACCCATCTCTCTCCTCCTTTATTTTCTTTTTCCCTCTCTCTCTTCCTCTCTTTCTTCCCAGCCGGCTCCCTCTTCCTCTCCAAGCCACCGATTTTTCTCCCCTTTCTCCCATGGTTTCTTCAACTTCAATGCCATGCCCAAGCTCCATTTGAGCTCCAAATCAAAAACAAATCACATATTCTTCTTCCTCTCATCTTCCTCTACCATCCTCTCTTTTCGAAATTTCAAAAGGATGAAGTTGACCTCCATGGGTTTTCCCCATTTGAAGAGAAAATGGCACCAATGTGAAGCTTGGAGTCTCCTCTTTCTTCTAAGGTAAAAATTTCCAAGAAAAAGTCATTTTCCTTCATCTCTTGGTGTAATCAATTTTTCACCATTTTTGATACCTTGTTTTTCTCCTTGTTCTTGAGCTCCAAATTGGCCCTTCAATGGTGGAGAAGTTCCCCTCTTGATTCAAGGGTGAAAATCCCTCTTAAAAACTTCTAAAAGGTAAACCCTAACTTGTGTTCTAGCCCTTTTAATGAATTGAGATATTCCAAGGGGTTAGATGATTAATTAAGTATGTTTTTGTGTTCTTGGATGTTGGGATGCAGTTTGGAAACTCCATACCCTCTTAACCAATTTTGGAGAAGATGAGGAGCAAGAGGAGAATTGAGGAAACTTGTGAAATTAAGGTAAGAAAACTACCTTAAACCTTGTTAAAATTGTTTTAAGTGTTGGGATGGGTAAACAAATTAATGAACCCAAATGGTGGATTAAAATCTGTGTTGTAATGTGTTTAACTGATGTTAGAAGTGGTTTGTGAATTAATGTTGAGTTGAGGGCCTTAAGAGCCAAATGTTTTGAGGTTGTGTTTATATTGTGTTTTGAGGATAATTGATGAGGATGAATGTGTAAGTTCATGGGGAGGTTATGGCAAAATTCTTGTAGAAAATGAGTGTTGGATGATGGTTGAAGGATGAGAGAACTTAGACTTTCCAAGGGGAATGTTTAATGTTGAATAGAGGGAAGTATTGGCTTGGTAATGGTGGATGAATAATGGAGTTAGTGAGTGCAAAGATTAAAGTATAATGGTGCTAGATGACTTGGGATTTCAAGAAGTGAGTGTGGGTTTAGTAGAGGAGCAATTATGGAATGAAAACACCTCTTTTAACTAAGTTTTTGGGCACGTCCGAACTTCCGTCCGGACTTGGAAGTTCGGACATGCCCCGTCGTTTTATAAAAATTTCTGAGTTTCAGTTGTGTCCGAACTTCCGTCCGAACTTGGAAGTTCGGACACTCAAAAATTTTCCCAGGCTATTTAGTCTCGACTTGTGTCCGACCTTCGATGTCCGGACACAAGTTCGGACGTCTGTAAATTTTCTTCAGTTTTGGCCTCGACTTGTGTCCGAACTTGGAAGCTCGGACACAAGTTCGGACAGGTTAAAATTTTCCTTGGTTTTTGCCTCGGCTTGTGTCCGAACTTCAAAGCTCGGACACAAGTTCGGACATTCACCAGTTTTCACCCATTTGAGTCTCGACTTGCGTCCGAACTTCCGAAGCTCGGACACAAGTTCGGACATAGTGTAATTTTGAGCAAAAACTTTGTTTAAGGGTTGGAAATGATACCCAATGATGGGGGATTGTTAAGTGATGATGTTATAAGGTTGTTGAGGGTAAATAAAGTGAGTTATAATGGTAATTGAGTGGTGAAAAGTTGTAATAAAAATGTAAAGTTATAAAACTACCGAATGGGGTTAACCATGGGTGCAGTAGAGTGCACCTTCGGTGACAGGTATGGTTTTCTTGCAACTTGTGTCCTACCGGATTACACCGGCTTGTATGCCAATGTGTTTTTCTGTGTGTTTGCCACCTTGCAAGATAAAGCATGAAATGAGTTTACAGTAATTCATTATTGTGGCGTAATTAATTCCGATACCGCTTAACCTTAGTTATGTGTTAAATAATAGTTAACCGACTTTAGGTTCACATAAGAGATCGGTATTCGGAATAAACGTCCCAACCCATGGGAACGTTCTAACTACGGCTATCCGTGCGTTAGTGTATGTTGTTATTATGAGTGGTGTATGTGACTTGTTGGATATGTTGTTGTTGTTATTGGATACAGTTATTCATGTTTGTTAAAAGGGGATATTACTCCTCATATGTGTCTAACCGAGTTAGTAACACTATGTGATGTATGTATGTGGTAAGTTCCATAAGGGAACCTCTAACTATTAAGTATATGTTATGTGTGGAGAGGAATCCGGTTGTTCCGGTCACGCGTGTTGTTTGGGAGTTAATACATATATGAGAATTAACTCCCATCCTAGTATGTTAGGGTTGTTTTCCTTCATTGGATTTCGACCTCCCACTAGCTTAGCCAAAGCTTACCTACCCGACCTCCACATCGGGCTAGGAGGGAAATTATGTATAATGTTGGTAGGGTGTCGATGCCTAAGTTCGCTTCGACTCCCTCTTTGTTATGTTACAGTTGTTCTTCCTCCTGGAATTACAACCACCCACAAGCTTAACCAAGGCTTACCTACCTCATCACTATTGGAGTTAGGGGGAAAATATATGTTGTGATCGGTCCTATATGAGGCCGCCACTCAAGTAAGGAAATGTATGTATGTTGTGCTCGGGCTTATATTACCCCGGCATTCCCTAAATAAAGTTATATCCTCTCAGAGGAGAGAAATTAAGTTGAGTATGTTATAAAGTGAAGTGTACTGTTATTGAGTGTGTGTGTTAATTTGTGTTTGTGCCCTATTAATGATTGTTTGCTTATAAGCATGATATGTATGTGAGTTTGTGCATGTTTGAAATAAATAAACCGCATGCTAAGACGACAAATAGTTGTGCGTGGCCCGGTAGCATGCGGGCTGTGGGATTACCATACCAGCAAAGGTGCTGACCCCCTTTGGGGGCTCCCATACTTTTCAGGTACAAGGTACTGGAAGCCGTTCGAGAGTAGGACGGGGTAGTGTTGTATGTGGTAGTCATGAGAATTGTGGATGTATTATAGGTGTAGTAAGACCGAAAATGTATCGGCGTTAGTTGGTAATTACTCGGTACAGCTGTAATGTAAGTGTATAATGACTGTTGGACCTGGAACGTGATTTATGTGTAGTCGCTCGGGAATTTAGTCCATCAGACCGGTACAATGTATGTATGTTAGCCTTGTTAGCCACGTGGGTGGCTAACGGCGTGTAACACCAAAGAGTTAAGTGATGTTGTGAGTTATGAATTCCGCTGCGATATGTTATTAAGTGTGTTGTTAGTAGTTGGGGTGTTACATATGGGCTGTGTGTGTGTCCGATTTTGATGCCCCACTCACACCCCTTACTTCTCTTCTTATGGGCAAAAGGACAAAACAAATAAAAATCAAAAAGTAACTACTTTACTCACTCACTCACTCTCTCTCCTACTCTCATCCTCTTCACTCACGTAACAGCACTCCCCCTCCCCTCTCTGATTTTTTCTTCTTCTTTTGGAACCTCTAATGGTGATTTTGAGAAGCCAAAATAGCCACTCACTTCTCTCCTCTTGTTAACCCATTAAACCTCCATCAAAAATTACAAAAATTATACCATTGGAGTCCCCTCACCAAGGAGAACATATCCCTCCTTTCAAAATTCAAAAACAAGAACTTTCATCTCCATGGGTGTGTAGCATTTGGAGCTTCAAAACCACCATTGGAACCACCTCCTTCTCCTTGTTATTTTGAGGTAAAAATCTTCTTAAAATCTCATCCTTTTCTAGCCCTTGTGGGCAAAACGAGATTTAAAGCTAAACCCTTGTTTGCTCCTTTGTATTCTAGCCGATTTTGGCATTGTTGGTGGAGTTAGAATCTTGTTCTTGAGCCACTCCAAGCTCCACTTACACCCTTGCAAGGTAATGAAAATTCTAAACCCTAAAATATGCATTAAAGCTTTAATATAATCTAGGGCTATTAGAATTGAATGGTGGTGTGTAATGGGTTGTAGTGTAGAGCTTGAATCTTCATAGCTGTTGGGAAAAGAGGGAAAGAAAAGAAGAGGGAAGAAGAAAGAAGAAGAAAGAAAACAAGAGGAAGAACAAGGTAAATGATGTTCACATTTGTAGTCTTGTAAATATATTATGTAACAGATTTTAGTAGCCTTTGAATGTATATAGAAAAGAGTAATGAGTAGTAGCGTAATGGGGAGGAAGAACCAAACTATTATGGAAGCTTGAAAGACAATTAAAAACTATCACAACTAGGTGGGAATTGAATGTAGTGTGCAGGAATTTTTTTTAAGAGTGCTTAATGTTGGTATTTGTGTATGGGAGCTTGTATATTTATGATTGTTGAAAACAGGTGAATTGGGTAACAAAATGTGAGTAAATGATGTGGTGAGAATGCAAGATTTTAGGGGAGGTTATGTCAAAATTTACCTAGAACTAGAACACTTAAGAAACTAGAAAACTAGGCAAAGCATGTCCTTGTAACAGATTTTAATGTGAGCTGTTTAGTTGGTAGGAATATGTGCATTTATGGATGACTTGGTGAGTGGGAGAACCGAGGTGTGTATTGGAGTTAGTAGAGATGATTAGTAACTATGGAATGGTAGTAGTAGCATGTGAATAAAAGAGTGTAAAAGCTGTAGCAAGAAGTGTTAAAACACATTGGAGAAACTAGGAGGAATTAAGTGTATTTGGAGAACTTATGGTGAGTAGTTTGATACCTTGAAACAGATTTGGAGAAGAGCTAGGTAATGGGATGGAAGTAGGATGGTTAGATGATGCAATTAGAATGCTAGGAGTGGCATTGGTAGAGGAAGTATTGGATGGTAGAAGTTGGTTTAAAAATCAGTAGCAAGAGAGCAACAAAAACTGTTGCATGTGTTGAAGAAGAAGTGAGAAAAAATTGTGTAACTTGATTTAGAAGTGAAAAATGAATTTGATGGATGAACTAAGGTGAATTAGAGGATTTAATTAGTGTTTAAACATGTAGTAAACAAGTGGAAATGAGTAGGAAAAGATTGGGTGAGAATTGAGCTGAATTGAGAATCCAAGTAGATAATTAAAAGGGGTTCTGCAGCCGACCTACCCAGGCGACCTACCCCAGACTGGGTCGGTCAGGCCGAATTCTGTAACCCGGGTACTCTCTGCAGCCGACCTACCCAGGCGACCTACCTAGAGTGGGTCGGTCGGCCTTCATAAAAAAAATTTATTAGATAAATATATATAATATATATATATATATATATATAACACATATATATGTGCATGAGTAAGGCGTTAATGCTAAAGTAAAGGAGGTAAGAAAGTTGTGAATATAAAGAACATTAAGTTATATCGAAATAACGGGATAACGGGGTAAGTACGGGAGTAGTAATTACGTATGTATTGTAATACTTAGTATTAATTGAATCATTTGACATGTAGTCATTGGTTCGAGAATAAGGATCGAGGAACAAGAGTGAACCAAAGGGACAAGAGAACACCCGGTAAAGTAAATTCCGGTAAAAAGGTATGATTTCTTCATGCCCTGTATCCTAATCTGGTTACCCCGGTTTGTGTGCTTACTTGATCACCTAATAAGATAAAAGCACGAATCGGACTATTCTGCACTTACTTGTGCTTGTTTACATTGTTCTTGATATTTGTCTTGAACAATAGTTTGTATAATTCATGAAATATATGAATGATGATGATGCGTATCTGTATCTTGTATTGTACTTATGTAATGTAGTGTATTTCGTACGGATGAGTACTGAGCAGGTATTTGTATATGTGGCTTGAGTGAATGACTTCTGCTAATTCCTAACTACCTAACTCCTAACATAAGTAAGGAATAAATTGGAATGAGTAGAAGTCCGATATAGTTTTGGCCACGCGTGAGGATGAGGAGACACAAGAGGTTGGATCCGATTCCTGGTTCGTAAGCTAGTCCACGGCCCAAATCCCTTAAGTGGGTAGCATCCTGGATTGGTGAACCAAGTAAATCCCGGTGGTAGGACTGAGTAGTCCCCGGGCCGGAGGTCCCGACGACTTAACATGAGTAAGAGTAAGTAAGTAAGTATGTATGAGTATGAGTATGTATGCGTAAGTACTGTGAAACGAGTAAAAGAGTAATCTCCACCCAATTAACCCGGGTGGACCAATGAAGCTAACAAGAATTGTATATTGGGTATGTAATGAGTATGTGTATTTCGGAAGAAGGTAAGTATGCATTGGATGGTATATTGTATTCCTTGTATGTAATGAAGTGTATGTATGTATGTCTTGCGTACGTATTATTGTATTGTGTATAAGAGCATGTATGCATGTATGTTTGAATGAAAATGAACTGCATGTATTCGACCAAGTGGTCGGCGTACCCTCACTAGTACGCGGGGTATGCGGTTATCATGCGCAGCAAAAGCTGACCCCCTAGGGGGAACATTTTTAGTGTGCAGGTACTCGAAGCGGATGAGGTCAAGGTAAGAGACCGGTGGCACACCCTTGTATCTAGCAAGTAAGTAGCTGTGAGGAATGGGTAGTAGAAAGACTCTTAGTGAGTATATATGATTTGGAAGAGGTATTGTACTTGTATAAGGATTCTAGTAAACTCGGTATGTGGATTATATTGTATTGAACTTGGAGAATTGTACTGAATGAAGATTGTAGTATCTATTTGGTAAATGGTGTATGTATTGTAGAGATGTAGTACTCGGGATTCCGGTCCATCAGACCGATGCTGTATGTAGAAGTAGTAGCCTTGTTAGTCACGTGGGTGACTAACGACATTGTATCACCCACTGTATGTAAGTATGTATCCGCTGCGTAACTCCGGAAGCACGAAAAGATTGGACGATAATGATTGTATTAATGGTAGGGGTGTTACAAAAAGTGGTATTAGAGCGAAGTATCGCTCTGATGACTTGAAATACCGAGTTTAGGAATACCGAGTTAGGAATTAGAAGCTTAGGGCTAAGGGCTGAGTGTTAGCATTAGAGAAATGCTAGTTAGGAATTCCCGGTGAGTACCGGATACCTACAATACCAGTCCCGCCCACCGCAAACCCCACTGTATAACTTGGGAAAGGACGCCAGAGAGATGGAGAGTCCTCTCATACTCGGTGAAACCCGATCTGGCAGTTGTGAGCAATCACACAGTAACAAGAACCGACATATGGTAGATTCCAAGAGTTGGAAGTCCTGGAGATAATACAATCATGAGCACTCCAACCATAAGGAGACTACAACATGCAACAACATGGGGCGACATGCTTAGCAGTCGCAGAACCTAGCTAGTCAACCAGCAGCAGGGAAGGAGCACTAACCGCGCAACGAAATGGAAAAGGAGTAGTAATGGAACCCGAGACACAAGTCTGCGGGACAGCAGTAGCTAGACAATACCACCAATGGTATACCAACTGACTAAGGACATAGTCAGGAGTGACTAACTCCAAACTACAGCGCCAAAAGGGTTGCAATGCCTGGCCAATATAGCTCAGACAACTGCAAGAACAACCGCTAGACATAATCCGATAGGACTACAAGAGTAGTGCCTAAACAAGCTAAGACTCAGTAACCACAGCAAGTGTGTGGGAACGAGCAACAAGGAAAAAAAACGTAAGGCGAATGAATGGGAATCTCCAAGGATTGGAGAAGCATCCCGATCAACGACAATCATGTCAAGATCATTGAGAAGCTACCTAAAGGATTGAGTCTACCAATTATAGATCAATAAGATCCAGGGAAGAGTCAACAAGACTATCAATACGAGTGGAAACCATACCGTGATCGGTATAGGATTACTCAAAAACCACCAGTACCACGCACTTGCCACGGCAAGTGCAGTAAGAATATGAACACGTAGAGGAACCCTAACACATCGCAAGTACATAGTAATGTACTGTGACCGTAATGGAACAACTACAGGATCACACATCCTAACAACTAGAAGTATGAAACCTTGGGAAGGCCTAACGGCCCGACCATTGTAATGAGAACATACCAGTCAGCAAGAAGCTGGACTTGGTCAAGACCTCAAACATGGCTATGCCATGAACAACTTCTTTTAACACCGAACTGCAATTTTCAAATCCCAATTTTCTTTCAAAAACCACAACCTTCTTTAAACCTTGGACTTTTTTTTAAACAAAACCAACAAATTACGGTGAGTATCATAGAATGATACAAGAGGAGTTGACGATAGAATGCTTCACCTAGGCGTGTGATGAGCACTACGAGTGTACCCAATTACGGGATGTGGGACGACCGCACTCCGAAGGAGCTTGCGGGCCTAACAGATAGTCGGGTAAGTGGTAACGTATCAATATGGTACCCCACGTATGTATACATGTAGTGTACGACACACGGGAAGTAGTCAACTCCGTTCTACGGATCATGAGTGAATTCAAACCAGAACAGCTGGACACCTCAGACAATCAAGCATAAAGGAACTCAGAGAACCCATCTGAAAGTAAGGAATAAGAACTAGAAGTGCAAAGAGCACAAACTAGTAAGTATAGACATTGGATATGTCTCGAGGACATCAAACAAATACGTGATAGCTGGAAAGTATACCCAGCCTAAACACAGTAAGGCAGTTGCCTAACGTGAACACCACAATGCTCAACAAATGGGACAAAACTCCCAAGAGCAATCACAAGATTACCACGAAGCACAATCCATCATCGGAGAGGATATTTAAACCTAGACTCAAGCACTAGGAGCAAGTATAAACGGTCTACCCAACGACGGGAGACGTTATAACCCAAAAGGGATAGCTTAAATACAATACCACAAGGCGGTATAGTGATAACATATCATAAACATTAGCCGGATGTAACGGCATAACCTAACAACGCCCAGGAGCAATCCTTGAAGGGCGTCTGAATTAACAACAGTCGAACAAGCATGATGATAAGAGCACAGAAGCTAGAACGAATGAACGTTCAATAGAACACCGAAGGGATTTCACTTAACAGGAAATACCCTCAACCGCAAGAAGGCACTGATTAACACCAGATTACCTAAAGGGTCTCCTATGAACGGAAGCGTGATGTCATGACTTACCATAGAGCCCAGTAAATACCTCCAACCTATGGGGTATACAAAGTGTGGAAATATGTATAAGCAGCTTGTGAAGAGCATAGCTCGCAGCAATAAGGCTTAAAAGCCATCAACCAACTAAGACATGTAAACCTTAAACGGTTGCAAAACCCACACCATTTACTAACAAGACTTGCAAGAGATATTGCCTCATACGACAGGCAATCAACAACTGGACCATCAATTCAAACCCAACATCCTGAGTGGCTTGGAGTAACGGGGGTGGGGGGGGGGGTGGGGGGGGGGGGGGGGGGGTGGTCAACTCAGTGTCACTGTCACTAGAGCACCAGTTTAGTATACAGTTGACAAGCTTTTAATTACCTTCATGCCTTCTGTAGAAATGGTAACACAGAGGCACAAGAATCATAATAATTCCAACAATGGCCTAGTCCACACTTGGACACCACAAGAAACTCGAGGATAGGTACCTCTCATTAACCGGAGACCACCAGCGTGGTGAAGATGTGAACCCACAGGAAAGGCTTCCATCTACTATAACAATAAAGCCTACGCATATAGATATTGCCAAGGGGCGATGGAATAAGTCAATGAGATTTCCAAACCATTACAACTTAAGGGGTAAGCATACTCCATATGCACCCAAGCATGTGGTGAACCATTGTATAAGCACCAACATGGTAAACCTTGTCACGAGACTTATGAGTGGAAACACACCCCTCAACAAGAACCTTCACTTGTCAGTGATAAAACACCCTCCAATTGGGGAACGGGACCAGAAAACCCTTGAAGTTTCTTGGGATGTCCCGGTTATGTATATACAAAGTAAAACTACACAGCTGGAGCCTATAACCAACGCTCAGCACGGGAAGACAGTAATTGTCAAAAATAATCAATGAGAGTACACATTGCACACCAAGAATAACCAGCGCTCCAGAGACCTTATAACCCGAGGAATTATCTCATCCCTGGTCAACCAAGATACTTGGTAAATCGTATCACATATGATGATCGAATGTGAGGTAAGCTAACCTACACATAAAACCTAAATTGAAATGAAATATCCCCACAATGGGAAGATAATAGTATTGCGGTATGCTACGACAACCGTCATACACACGAACATAGGAAATGCTCGGTGTATTCACACCATAAGGGGATGGTGCGCAACAAGCGACCGCTATGAGGAAGTAGCTAGACAATGGTACGGAGTAGTAAGATAACAGGAAGAAATATTCATTTCTATCACATAAGTGATTTACTGTCAAGCGTTTACGCCTCTGCACTCTGTATGACTGAGTGTTTTAGTATTGCACTTGCACAGCTAATGATCTAGTGGGATAGCGAGGAATATGGAACATGCAAACCGTAGTAAACCCTTCTTTTCACCAACAAACATGGCATAAGCCAGTTAAGCAAGCTTAGCAACAAACCGTTCGGCCTAAGGCCAAAGGAGCACGAAGAGTGTAAAACACACTAGCAATCACAAGATGTGAATTCCATTGGAATAAAAGGTGAAAGGAGACTCAAGAAAATCACTAGGACCGACGCATATCAATGCAAGGTCATACAAGTAAAGAACACTTGTACTAAACCAGAAGAACTGGTATGATTCAGAAGCTATTGACAACAGAGGAAGCGCTACAGTTAAGTGGTGACTTAACCTCGCCCGACAATAAGTCGGAGGAACGTAGCGAGTAATCATGGGAGTACGGATAGTGTGAATAATAGATTACCAGAAAACTGGTTATAATCTAAACTCATCGAGTTCAAGAACGGTAAAAGAATACCACACTTGTTTGTAAACCTTATTCCCACAACGAAGGGATAAAGAGGCGATAAGTAGCACATTTGGAATAACCAAAGAGCAACAAAGTACTAAGATTATCAGGGTCACGCAGCAGAAGCTAGTGGGCCCTAGCTAGGAAGGGTTATTAATGCCTTGAAGCCTAATAGGCTAGAACCAAATTAATTATGAGTTAAATAAACTCATATAGGAATCCTCAGTGCAAAGACTAAACCATTGGTATGGTTAGGACCCTTTGACCAGAGCATATTATATAGTATACAGTAGTGAAGCTAAACGCTTCTGATTGCCCAAATTGAGTAAACCAATGTTTAATAATATTACCATATGGGAGATTACGTGGGCGTAATCCCTTTTAAGGGGGGTAGAGCGAAAACCGCTTAGTATAAGTTTCATGAAGAAAACATATAAACAATAATGTGTGTAGCACAAATGAGAAACGAATTGATGATTGATACCTATGCTAAATAAACATAAGTATTCATTCATATCGAAATCGTGGTAATTAGGCATGAGAGATGCAAATACCATATGATGGATATACCTACCTTGTAACACCATGTAAGAGTATTACTAAAGGAAAAGTAACGAGTAGTGGACGAAGCTCCACAAGTATTGTAGCCTCGGAAGAAGTAGCACGAAATGAATGAGAGTAGTAGATGAATGAAGTCTAGAGGTAGTGTATACTTACGTAAATTATTGGAAGTAAACCGAGGACGACTAAATTTCACAAGTATGGTAATCCCTAGTTAGAATATTGGAGAGTGATGGATGAAAGTGGTGAAGGTTGATGAAATGAGCACTTAGGTATTGAATCTCAGAGTAGAGTATTTGGGAAGTAGAGTGAGGATGATGGATGGACTAAATTCCATCCCTTGGAGATGTATGAATTTGTAATCACGACTAGAAGAGTAAAAAGATAGAAAATGGACATAATCAAATTATTTGGTTGTTTGAAATTGATGTGGGAAGTCGAACTTGATCCTGATCAGATCAAGGGAAACCGAACACAAATTGGGGTGGAAAGATAATTCAACACTGATGCTGATCACATCAGGGTCGAATGATTCTTGAAGCTCCCCTTAAGTGGTCACAAGAATCACGCATAGGGTAGAAGCAATGAATATAAATTGGAATTTGGAGTTGCGTGCTTTAGAAGATTTCTAAGTAGTAGTTGCGAAAGAACTTTCTTAGCCTGGAGATGAAGGATTGGTTAGAAGCATATACCGGAGAAGGTAGTAGTGTATCATATTGTATTATTCCAAAAGCAGCGGGACATAGAGGAGTCCTGTATCTAGATGACCTGAGTGCCTGCGAGATCGTGCTGTGTATTGCATTGCCTTGGGGATAGCTTTGCACTGTTTGTATGTGTAACCCTTGTAATGAGAAACCAAGTGGTTGGTTGTAATGTGGATTGGAGTGATGATAGTATATTGGCATAGTATAGTATGTAGAGACTTTGAGTAATGAACTTAGGAATTGTAAGGAGGAAGAATGTACGACTGTTGGGACATTGAGGTGTTGCAGAGATAGCCTTTCACCGCGATAGAGTCAATCATCACTTGACAGACACAAAGAGTGAGCCTCTTCGATAGAGTCCGACGCAACAAAGAAGACCTCACAGACTCTCTCGTGCGGTTGCGGAAAACCAGGAGTCAACTCGGAACACCTTAAGTGCCACAACGGTCATGAAGGTCTTCCTCAACATCCGAAGATCGCAGCCCAAGCAAGAAGACCACTTCAGAGCCGTTGGGAGTTGCCCACTAAGTTAGTTCCGGTATTCTCGGAACTAACTCCTTCGACCTGCTGTTGTGCTTAGAGTATAAATAAGATGTGTAATAGTCAGTTTTTGGTGTGCTTTCATCGAGGATTATTTCAGAGCTTAGAGAGAGAAAGAGAATCGCATTGTAAGTCAAAAGAGAGAGAGAATACGTACCAAGTTAGTTAGCACCTTAAGATAGACTCTACCTAGGAAGTTCCTAGTTTCATTACACTTACCATTGTTCTGATTAGAGAGTGTGTTGGGTAAGTGAGTGAAAACCGCTAAGTAGATCCTTTCTACTTAGTGGGCATCTGTAAGTTGTTTTGTTTGACCAGGAAATGAAATAGCTTATTTGTGTATCTTGCTGAGTTCCACAGAGTCCTTCTTTCCTTTTATTGTTTCGCTACAATTACCGCAAAAGTCTTCCGCATCATTAGTTTAGTTAATTCGATTGAGTGCCTCTACCTCACAGAGTGCCTCTCAGTTAAGAAGGCTGATTGAGTCAAACCAATTCTTAGACTCACACCTTTGATTGGTTTGAGTTAGCCACCCGATCCTACACATGGTATCAGAGCCTCGCTTAGGCTAACGATCAATCAACAAAGCAATGGCAGATCTTTTTGCCAACCAAAACAACAAAATGCACTTCGAGCACCCCAGACTCACCTCCACCAACTACGACCACTGGAAAAACGAGATCGAGCAACACATTGAGTCTGTCAACTCCGAGCTTTGGGAAATAGTCACTGGAGGAGATCTTGTAGTCAATCAAGACCGAGTCCATCCCAGAACAAAGGAGAGTCAATCATTGTAAGTCCGCAAATGAGATATGGACACTCCTTCAAGCTACCCACGAAGGAGTCACTGAACTCAAGAAATGCAAAGCTCAAGAACTCCGAATGGACTATGAAAATTTTCTACAAAAACCCGGTGAGTCACTGGAAGAAGTACTTGATCATTTCTACTTACTAACCACTACTATGCAGGAAGTTAGTATCTTACCAGATAGAGAGAGTGTCTTGCATAAATGCTGGACAGTCTCAGAGAAGAATGGGCAGAGACAGTAATCTCCACCAAAGCATGCAAGGACTTATCCAAATGGAGTTGTCAAGACCTAGGTTCCTATCTACAATCCGTAGATAAATATAAGAAGAATGTTCGAAAGAAGTGTGGTAATACTTCTTCTCCCTCTTCTAGTAAGACTACTACTTTGAATGACCAAGCCTTGCAGGTTAATTCGACTCAGTTAACTCAAGAAGGAGCCTATGTTGCTGATACTCAAATCAGACAAGCTAAGGCTGAACTGGTGGACATTATTGTTGAGGAAAGTGAGGCTGAGACTATGGAGGACTTTGTCTTCATAGTCAAGAACTTCCGAAAATTCATGCGTAACCAACCTAATCGACAGAGTCGGTCGTTCTCGAACACCTCTAAACAAGTTTTCAATTCTGTCACTTGTTTCAACTGCAATAAACCCGGTCACTTCAAGAAGGACTGTCCTTTACTCAAGAACCAGTATGGAAAATCTCAAGGGAGATCGCTGATGGCAGCTGTTGGATGGGGCGATTCAGACTCCGACGATCCAGACATAGAGTCCAGCGGATTGGTATGTCTAATGGCACATGACACGACGGAGTCCATGATTCCTGATAATGAGGTAACTCGTTCTCACCTTGAAACAGACCTTTACCGTATTTCTCCTATGGGATTTATGACTTTAATTGCTAAAATTGTCTCCGAGAACAACTCCTCAAAGCAAGTCTTACCAGCAAGATAACCGAGCTATCTGAGGAACTCGAAATCTCAAAAAGTCTTATGTATGCACTAAGAGATGAAGCTGAGGAACACAAAACAATCTCTTGCTCTCTCAGGTTAGATCTACAAGAATCAAGGTGTCATGTTGATTCCCTTCAAAAGGAACTTCATGATACCTTAGAATGCACTCAGTTTAAACAGGGTGACCAGAAAGAGTCTCTCACCCTGATCGACTCCCTCAAACAAGACCTCACCATTTTTACTGACAAGTGTGTTCTCTTCAAAATGATCTTAATGCCTCTGAATCCAAAAACATATCCCTAAACACCACTATCAAAAATCTCACTCAAAGACTGAAAGAAAAGGAGCACGCTCTTTCCCTTAAGCCAGTCAAGTTTATCAAACAAGTCACCTCCTCCGAATTACCTGAGTGGGCCAACTCCAAAATCAAAGAAATAGCCAAGATCGAGATACTCTTCGTTCCAAGGTAGAACAACTCTCTCACCAGATTGTAAATCTACAATCCGGAGTTCGATCCACTCAATCCACGCCCAAGTGGCACAAAGGTAAGTTCGACATTCCAAAGAATATGTCCAAATCCGACAACAGAGCCAAACGATATCAAGAAAAGAAAAATTCGATCTGGTGGAAAGGACAACAGAAATACGTCAATCTTCCACCAACCAAAATTTGTGGCTACTGCGGGAGTCTTGGACATCGGGACAGTGCATGCGATAAACTGAACAGAGATCTCTCTTTTAATGTCAAACGTGTTAAAATGATACTTGAAGCACGAGAAAAATTGAAACAGTCTGGCTCGAAAAGGGAACCCAAGTACATCTGGGTTCCCAAATCTAACAAATGATCTGTTCTTTTGTAGGTGAAGGCGAATGGAGACAGCTGGTACTTGGACAGTGGATGCTCTCGTCACATGACTGGAGATCCAAATCAATTCAATTCGCTTTCATCCTACCAAGGAGGTAAGGTTACTTTTGGAAACAACAACCAGGGTGAAATCGTGGGAGTTGGATCCGTAGGTAACCCCTCAAAATTTAAAATTGATGGAGTCCATCTGGTCACTGGACTCCAGCATAGTTTATTAAGCATCTCTCAAATTTGTGATAGATTCAATTTGGTACTTTTCTCTTCTTCGGATTGTAAGGTTTATGATGAGCGTACAGGTTCACTAAAAGCTGTGGGACGTAGAGAAGGCAATCTCTACAAAATGTGCTTAAACTCCATTAACCCAGACGACCAAGTCTGTCTCAATGTGCATTCCAAAAACTCACTGCTGTGGCACTCCAGACTTGGCCACGCAAATCATAGGCTGTTGAACAAACTCAAAAGCAAGGACTTGGTGATCGGTTTACCAGACACCACCTTTGACACAGACTCTGTCTGTGAAGCATGTGTAAAAGGTAAACACACCCGGTCCTCCTTCAAAAGTAAGCCTACTCTCTCTACTAGCTCTCCACTAGAACTACTACACATGGATCTTGTTGGCCCCATGCGTACACAAAGCAGAAGCGGTAAGAGGTACATCCTGGTCATAGTTGATGACTATTCCAGGTGGACCTGGGTCATTTTCTTATATACCAAAGATGAAACTTTTACGGAGTTTGCCAAACTCCATAAAATGCTTGTCAACAAATTTTCATTTACTTAAAAACCCTGAGAACGGACCAGGGTACTGAATTTTGCAACAAGTCGTTTGATGAGTTTTGCAGGGATAACGGAGTGGATCACCAAAATCATCAGCATGTACTCCAGAACAAAACGGAGTAGTTGAACGCAAGAATAGAACCTTGGTAGAAATGGCTCGCACCATGCTCATTGACAGTCAACTCACTCCATCTTATTGGGCAGAAGCCGTTAACACAGCTTGCTATGTGTTAAATCGTGCGTTGATTCATCCATTCCTTCACAAGACACCCTATGAACTACTCCGTCAACGTAAACCAAGTCTTATACACCTCAGGCGTTTCGGATGTAAGTGCTTTATTCACAATAATGGTAAAGACTACTTGGGTAAGTTCTCTCCTAAAAGTGATGAAGGTATTTTTCTTGGCTCATCTTCTGATCAACTTGATTTTGCCCCCGATAATTTTCTCACCGATCCACACTTCATCACTGTACCAATAGGAAGACTCCCTGAGTCCCACTCCATCACTCCTCATGATTCCCCAGCAAACAAAAACAATTCATCAGATTCTACTGACTCAGACAATAACCCAGAGACACCCTTACCACAAAACTTGAATTTTGACTCCTCTGACAAAGGCACACCCCCTCCTGCTTCACGTCGCCAGTTCCAGCAAAAATCTGCTCACCCTCCTGAAAACATCATTACAGACCCAAACACCGGTGTTCAAACACGCCTACAAGCTATGCAAAATCTCTGTGCCTTTGGTGCGTTTCTGTCTAGTACTGAACCAAGAAATGTCAAAGAAGCACTCCTTGATAGTGATTGGGTTACTGCTATGCAGGAGGAACTCAATTCCCTCCAGCGACATGCTGTCTGGGAGTTAGTTCCTCGCCCCACGCATCAACAAGCCATTGGTACTCGTTGGGTCTTTCGTAATAAACTTGATACTGCAGGCCAAGTTTTCAGGAATAAAGCTCGATTAGTCGTTCAGGGCTACAATCAAGAAGAAGGGATTGATTATGATGAAACCTTCGCTCCAGTAGCTCGTCTTGAAGCAATTCGCATGTTCATTGCGTTTGCTGCTTACAAAGGTTTCCAATTATATCAAATGGATGTTAAGACAGCCTTCCTTCACGGCTACATTGATAGAGAAGTCTACGTCGAACAACCTCCAGGGTTCACAGACTCCGTCCATCCCGACTACGTTTACAAACTGTGTAAGGCCCTTTACGGACTGAAACAGGCTCCACGCCTGGTATGAAAGACTGTCTACATATCTATTGCAAAATGGTTTCTCTCGAGGTAATGTAGATAAAACGCTCTTCATTCTACACTCATCACATGACTTACCTAGTACAGATCTATGTTGATGATTCATTTATGGTTCTACAAGTAACACCCTCTGCGACCATTTTGCTAACCTTATGAAGCAAGAGTTTTCCATGAATGAGTTAGGTGAGCTCAAGTTCTTCTTAGGATTACAAATTCAGGAAAGGACGGGATCAAGATTCATCAACAAAAGTACATCAAGGAACTCCTTGATAAGTACAACCTAAAAAATGCCAAGAGTATGTCCACACCAAGCTGTACATCTGCCAAACTGCATCCTGATGATGACGGAGTCGGCGTCAATGCCACGAATATAGAGGAATGATAGGGTCCTCTTGTACCTGACTGCCAGTCGCCCAGACATTCTTCACGCAGTCTGTCTTTGTGCTCGCTTCCAAGCAGCACCAAAACAGTCTCACCTCAAAGCAGTCAAGCGTATCTTTCGCTATCTTAAAGGTACAAGTACACTCTATCTATGGTATCCACGATCTCCTACTTTTACTTTATCTGGATATAGTGACTCTGATTGGGCTGGTTCTCTCCAAGATCGAAAGAGTACTTCAGGTAATGCACAGTTCTTGGGTCTTTGCCTTGTTTCATGGTCCTCCAAAAACAAAACTCCGTAGCACTGTCTACAGCGGAGGCAGAGTATGTCTCTGCTGCAGCATGTTGCTCCCAACTCCTTTGGATGAAACAACAACTTCAAGACTATCATGTCACCCAAGAACAAATCCCAATCTTTTGTGACAACAAAAGCACAATCAAAATATCCGAAAACCCAGTCCAACACTCAAGAACCAAACACATCGAAATACGTTTTCACTTCTTGAAAGACTGTGTCGAGAAAAAGCTTATCCAACTTGACTTTGTGCCCACAGAAGATCAACTTGCAGATATTTTTACTAAACCTTGTCTACAGCGAGATTCGAAGCACTGCGATCAGCAATCGGATTGACTCCGTCTACCTAGACGGTCGCATCTCCTTGCCCCTACCGCAATCTTCAGCAGGTACTCCCTCATGTCTCATAGAGTCTGTCTTTGTTTGCACTTGAATCAGTGAAATGTGTTTTATTACTTAGCACGCCTACTACTCTAGCGCTACTATCCACGTCATCCATCCGCACCTAACCCGCCTAAATCGTCGCCCTTAATCTCACCCTACCATGACGTCGCCACATTTATCGCACCTGACACACGAAATCTGCAACTTCCAGCCTTATATCTATCACCCGTCCACTCCATCTCTCTCACTTCACTCTTTACACCCGAGCTTCCTTCAACTTCCAAATGGCCGGCATCAACTTCTCTGGAATCAACATCCCAGCCGATATTTTCGCCGATCCCATTCGCCTTCAGGCGTATCTACAAGCGATGGCAAACCCTAATCCACCTACACTCACCACCACCACCACTACATCTCCCACTAAAACCACCGCTACTTCGTCGCCCACACACTCCTCCACACCACCACCTGACCCGCGACCCATCCACCCATCAAACACGCCATCTGCTGCAAGAACAGAGATTCTTGACACCGACATTGAGGAAGTTACCCCAATCCAAACCCTACCACCATCCCCAACCCCACAAGCTGACAACCCTCCGCCGAAAATCATCCAACTGATCAGCCACAAGCCCATGCCAGCAAACCACCGACCAAATCTCCTACACCAACCCCACCAGCATCACCCGCTAAATCCGCAACACCACCACAACAACCTCCACCCAAAACCCGCAAGCGAAAAGGCCAAACCTCAACCCGACCCACAGCAAAAAGAATCCTCCGTTCCTCTGTCAAGGCCCAACATGTCTCCTCCGGTTCCGGTGAATCGTCTCCGTCCAAGAACTGCCCACAGCCAGTCACGATGCCTCTACTGGTGCTACCTCCGCCAAAGATCAAAAACCACCAAAACCGCACCGACGGAGTGTGAAGGTCGACCCATTCACTCAAGGTACATGCTCGGGACCCTGCCTCGAACGTAATATCGTCAGGGGTAAGTTCCTCGACTTTTCTTGGGCTCTGTCTTCCAACTTAGGGGAGTTAGTCACTATGCTAGAAATTCAGGGGTGGAAACACCTCTTCTGCGAGATTAGAGTGGTATCCCACAGAGTCTGTCGACTTCTTCCAAAACCTTGTCATCCGTAACGGTGCTGCACAGTCTGTTGTTAATTCCACCCCAATCTTTTTGATCTTGCAAAATTGTCCGAAATTCTTGGCGTCCCTGCCACTGGCCTGTCATTCTATGAAAAAGGAATCCTTCCTGAGATCCCCGGGGTACCACAAAACAAAATCTATCGCTTTTTCTCCTCCAAGAAAAAGATTGGCTCCCCCATACCCCGTGGTGATCTCTCCATCTTACACCAACTCCTCCACATTTTGGTCATCAAAAATATTGTCCCACGAAAAGGAAGGAAACCTTATGGTCAACTGCTTGGACCTAACATTATGTACTGCATCATCAATCGTCACTCTATCAATCTGGCACACATAATTCTCCATCACCTAGCCCAGTCAGTCGACACCCCGAAACACTCCTTGGGGTACGTGTTCTGGTTGCCTCGCATATTCCAATTCTTTCAGGTACCCTTGGCGACTTCGACGCCAGAGTCCATCGAGGAGGCAGACACCATCAACCTGCGGTATCTGAATCGGCTGACTCAATCGACAAATCAAAGCTGCTGCCCCCACCATCTACTCCAACGACGGCGGGGACATCTTCTCAAGAGGCAGCCTCAAGCATCCACTACCCCTCCTGGAGAAAGTGGAGCGCCTCATCGCACATGCAGCCGAGCTGATTCAGGGCCAGAGCGGATGATGGACCGACTCGCCGGATAGAGACGACAGTGGCGGCCTTGCAGGACCACTCCTTGACATCCAATCCACCCTAACCCCAAACCCTTAGAATGACGTGGTGTGTAGTGTTAGAACTTAGGTGTTTTTAAGTTCTAAACACTTTTTAATGGTTTTTGTGTGAATACTTTGACTGACTCTGTGATACTGGGCTTCCCCTCTGATGAAAGCAAAAGGGGGAAGCGGTGAATCCCGTCTGGTGTACGGGTTATTCTGTTGTTGTTTAAACTGCTTTTTGGATTGCGCTGGACCATGTGGTCTAGTGTTTTTGACTGCCTTATATACTATCCTGCCTATTACACTGCTTATTTATCGTTTGCTTGCCTGGAGTCCCTCTCCGATCAAGGGGGAACCTAAATAGAGTCCTTGAATTTAGTTGCTACTGCTGCTATTAAGGGGGAACTTTGACAGGGTCGGTTCCCCTAGTCCTTGTGTTTTATTTTCAGGATTGACTCCATCGGGATTCACGAAGGTTTGCTATCATCAGCAACAAGGGGGAAATTGTTGGGACATCGGGTGTTGCAGAGATAGCCTTTCACCGCGACAGAGTCAATCATCACTTGACAGACACAAAGAGTGAGCCTTCGATAGAGTCCGACGCAACAAAGAAGACTCATAGACCTCTCGTGCGGTTGCGGAAAATCAGGAGTCAACTCGGAACACCTTAAGTGCCACAACGGTCATGAAGTCTTCCTCAACATCCGAAGATCGCGGCCCAAGCAAGAAGACCACTTCAGAGCCGTTGGAGTTGCCCACTAAGTTAGTTCCGGTATTTCGGAACTAACTCCTTCGACCTGCTGTTGTGCTTAGAGTATAAATAAGATGTGTAATAGTCAGTTTTCTGTGTGCTTTCATGAGGATTATTTCAGAGCTTAGAGAGAGAAAGAGAATCGCATTGTAAGTCAAAAAGGAGAGAGAATACGTACCAAGTTAGTTAGCACCTTAAGATAGACTCTACCTAGGAAGTTCCTAGTTTCATTACACTTACCATTGTTCTGATTAGAGAGTGTGTTGGGTAAGTGAGTGAAAACGCTAAGTAGATCCTTTCTACTTAGTGGGCATCTGTAAGTTGTTTTGTTTGACCAGGAAATGAAATAGCTTATTTGTGTATCTTGCTGAGTTCCACAGAGTCCTTCTCCTTTCATCGTTTCGCTACAATTACCGCAAAAGTCTTCCGCATCATTAGTTTAGTTAATTCGATTGAGTGCCTCTACCTCACAGAGTGCCTCTCAGTTAAGAAGGCTGATTGAGTCAAACCAATCCTTAGACTCACACCTTTGATTGGTTTGAGTTAGCCACCCGATCCTACACAAAAGTATATGGGTTAATAAGGTAATTATAACCCTTTGGTGAAATTTGGTGATTTTTAGAATAATATAAGAGTATTTATTAAGATATATGTATAATATATAGTTTTAATGAAATATTAAACTATATCTTATAAATTGGGCCAAATGGCAATTATAGAAATTTGGTGGGTCTGTTCGGAAATTTAATGGATATATAACCATAGGTTATATATATATTAAGGTTAAAATGTTATATTAAATGGTATATATAACATGGTGTTAATAATGGGGTGATTTTGTAAATAAAGGAAACTATGGTTTATGGAAAAAAATGAGGTTTAATATATATGCCTATGCGGCAATATATAATAGTTTTGTATAAAAACTATAGTTTATAAATTAAAGGAAATAAAAATATCATATCAAATGATATTAGAATATGGTATAACATTACATAATGTTATGTGGTCAAAATAGAATTTAAATAAATTCAAGGGCTGTACCGAATTAATAAGAGTTGGAAATGAATTTTAGACTATGGTCTACAATGTTATAAATGTTATAACAAGTATATGGTTTAGTTGGGGTTAATATAAGTAAGGATATTCACATTAAATAATGTGACAAACTATAAATAAATAGGATTTATAAACTAAGGTATTTATTGAATAAACCTTAGGAGTTGTAATTATACAACATAAAATGTTACATAATATTAGGATAATAATCTTAATATAAGTTGTATAATATAATACAACTAATGGGAATAATCATCTAATATAAGATGATAAAATGTTACATATAATGTAAGAGTTTATTAAACTCACGAAATTTACCTACGTGGTAAATATATACATACACAAGAATAATGTACATAAGGATGAATATATAATATGGTTGGAAACCAGATAATATAATGGTGGTGGTTATTACATGGAAATAGTTTATAAACTATAATTTATGAGTTTTTGGATGCAAATATTATTTGCTAAAGATAATGGATGATATAATACAATGTATTATAATGGATGGC
The DNA here is from genome assembly GCA_023374045.1 of Limonium bicolor. Taxonomy (NCBI): domain Eukaryota; kingdom Viridiplantae; phylum Streptophyta; class Magnoliopsida; order Caryophyllales; family Plumbaginaceae; genus Limonium; species Limonium bicolor. The sequence goes on along the minus strand of CM041779.1, from coordinate 90,408,777 downwards.
GGGATAATGATACAATATGAAAAAAATAATACAATATAATATAGTCATGCATGCATACATGCAACTATAGGTTATACACCTACATTTAATGGTGGATAAGATTAAAAGAAATACAACGAATTAAACTTAACAGTCGAAATGTTTTTGACATACGAGTTTTAGTAACAAAGCCGACCGGTTTAGATAAACCCGTAACAAATAACTGTAGAAAACAGGGATGAACTGTCGGGGTTACTTGTTATTCGGAAATACCGGATGTAGTTAGTCATGGAGACTGACTTATGGTTTTAATACCGTTTAGATTATACTTCAGACGAGGACGCTTGACGAGCTAGTGGACTACACTGCGCATCCTAGGTCTTGGTGAACGGTATGTAAAGGGGTTTGATCCGAGTTGTCCTAAGGAAGCTCTTTGGCTCGAATTTGGTTGATATAACTTGTGTGTTATGTGTGTGGATACATGTATATGATTAAGTGTTACTGCATTATTTATTTATGCACGAGCGTCCCACGGGACTAACACTACGTCGACTATATAGATCGACTTATATAAACATACATATACATTAATGTGATGACATGACGGTTACTTGATATAATACCATAGTATTAATATTAAGTATATGGTGACCTAAGTAAAACACTTAGGGACGAGTCACGACATTGTCGGTCTCAAGAGCATGGATCTCGAACATGAATATAACCTAGATTACTTCTAGGTATGCGTGAGACCCATTGGGCAGCTAATTAATAATTATTCTCCATAAGACTTAGAGCAGATCTTAAACATTATGAGAGAGAGATGGTATGAGTTGAGGTGAGGAATCCCGGTAGTTTACGAACAACTTGGTTACGTAGTTGTGATCACTGAGGGGTACCCGATTGGGTTCCGCTCCAGGTTATACCCAACGAGCCGAAACTGGATCGTGGGTCAGGTGGCTACGGCCTTTTATATGGACGTCTTGCGAGACATAAGAGAGTCAGGGGCCTCCGGACCTCTGGAAAAATGAGCACCTTTGTGTGTACGGGAGGACTACTGTCCATGGTGAGGATATCGGGTTGTCCTTACATGACGCCCAACTGGTAACAATTAAACATGGTTGGATGGAGCCTACAAGGCTAAGGTAAATTAAATATGAACACCGTACGCCACAACGAATGTACATTGTACATTATTAACTATGGAAACCGTACACTACGACGATTGTACATTGTACATATGGATGGGGCCTTGAAGGCCAAATTAAATTAAATTAATAAAGGATGGTATATGCTACGGTGATTGTACATTGTACATTATATTGTTATTACTCGATACGTTTGATATACAAATGTTGTTTGAGATATTAAATGAATGTTTGGATTGGATGGATGGTTAAATGTTTATGGATATTTGGATGGATGATTATGTATTTTATATATTTATATTACAGTATTGATTATAACTGTAAAATGGTAAAGCATGAAACCGATCTAATAATAAGATGGTTAAAATGACTAAGTGACCATTAGGGTCCAGGCCCGGCATACTCAGCGTCTATCGCTGATACTACACCATTACAGGTTGATGATTATTGTCGAAGCCGAAGAGCGGGAACAGGGTAATTGGAGTTTTACTTTAATTATTACTGCGCATGGAGTTTGTCTATATGGCAATGAAGATGGTGAATTGTATTATGGTAAGATTATATATATTTGGGATTGGGTAGACGCTCACTTGTCGATGTTATGGTTTATGGACTTAGTATGATGTATAGGAGTTTTCTCGTTATCACGGCGGTTAGCAGTTTGTTATGTTGGAAGTTGGATGTAGTTTGGCTTCGTTGCTCGTATGGGCGAGTAATGGCCAGTGACACCCGAGTGAGTATTGGTTTATTATTTATTCTTCCGCTGTAAGACATTTTATTTATTGCTACGTGAGAGATTATTACGTGATTGTGGAGAGGGGTGTTACAAAAGTGGTATCAGAGCGGAGTACCGCTCTGATGACGAGGATATAGGCTAAGACAGTGAGCATAGGACTTGGGAAATTATGGGAAACGTTTGTGAGGTACGAGACGACTCGTCTTAAAAGATATTGTGTCTAGTAATGCAAATTGCGTGATAGGTTAGCCTTAAGGCAATTCAATATCTATTGGTTGTGTACAGTAAATTACCGAGTATTTATGTGACATACTGCACTACAGATGTCTGGGGGAACTAGAGGGCGTGGTACTGGTAGAGGTGGAGGCGGTGACCCCACGAATCCAGGAGTTGCAGAGACAATTGCTGCTGTTCTTGCACAGCTGGGTACTCAAATTGAAGGAGCACCAGCCCACCCGCCACAGCCCAGGGAAACGAACTGGCTTAAGACAGTTACCGAGACCCGACCACCTACATATTATGGGGAACCAGACCCAGTAGCCTTAGAGCGATTTATTGTTGAACATGAGAAGGCATATGAAGCTTTACAAGTACCTGCCAACCAGAAGGTTGTCATTGCTGCTTTCCATCTGAAGGATGCAGCCAGCACTTGGTGGAGGTTGGTCAAGGACCATCACCTGGCTACGTCCGACTTTTCGTGGGCTGCCTTTGTAGAGTTACTGAGAGGGAAGTACTACCCAGCCCACCTTAAGCATAAGAAGCGCCATGAGTTCAAGACACTGTCTCATGGAGGTCTGACCGTGGATGAGTACTATGCTCGATTCATTGGTCTGCTGGACTTCATCCCCGGTGTTGAATACTCAGAGACCGTTAAGATCGAGAAGTTCCAGGGAGGACTATTGTTTCGCATCCAGATGGCAATGGGTGCTACCCTCTACACTACCATCCTAGTATTAACATGAAAGCCATAAATTCTTTACCTATTACATTACCGATTAACTTTGTGAGAACTTACCAATGAGATTCCAGGAGTGTTATGACGCTGCCTCGAGGATGGAGCTAATGCTCCAGACTCGGGAAGAGACTCTCGGGACAAAGAAGAGAAAGAACCCTGAGGGAGAGTCTGAGGGTGGAGGAGCATCTCCAGGCGATGGCCAGAAGAAGGGAAAGTAAGGATTTATCCCATTCTAAACTACTTATCATATTGAATACCTTATGAATGCTGACCCGAAACCTTGAACAGGAAATTCTTTCAGAAGCAAGGGCAGCAGGGTCACCAGGGAGCAAAGGGGAAAGAACTTGTCCTTCGGTTGACCGGCCCAGCTATAGATGCTCAGCCTCTGAGATCTGCACCTCCTAAGGGTGAGAACACCTACCTCTTAAATTGAATTGTGACCTTAACCTTTATATCATCAAATACTAACTTAAACTAAATACTACCATTAGGCACCGGACAGCCCCAGCGCCATTTCTATTGCAAGCGTTGTGGGAAAGACCATCCTGGGGTCGACTGCAATGGCCGCAAAGTTGAGTGTCGCTACTGCAAGAAAGAGGGCCACCGGGAGTTCGAGTGCTGGATGAACCCTGAGAGCCGTAACTACAGGCCACCAAGGAATACTCAGAAGACCTCAGTTAGAGGATCTAGAGTACCACGAGGCGGTCAGGATGGCCAGACATCTACTGATGCTGGAGCCTATAAAGGCAAGGGAGTGGATAGGGCATAAGTACCCTGAACTCCGTGAGACCGCTGGTGGAAGACTTTTGCTTACTTTGTTATGTACTTACCTTGGATGTTAGAAGGAGCTATGTTATAAATATGTGGGAGTGTGTCACTGACCACTTGCCTTTTTGTGTATGACTTTTGGGAACTAGTTTTGTGAACTCGATACGAGTAACCTTGAAACCTTGACAGATTATATATATGAACAGGATGTTAAAGCTTACATTATCATGTAGCCCATACTCAACGACACAGAGTCAATGAGACCAGTGATTACTGAACCAGAATTTCCATCTGCATAGCGCACTTGCTATTGCAAGCGTTATGACAATCACACCACTGAAATTTCCATCTGCCTTGCGCACTTGACAGAGCAAGTGCAGCAACAGCAACTGCAAATGCAAATGCAACTGCAACAACAACTACTTTTTAGTCTTTTATTATATGTATAAAAAAAATGTTTTTCAAACGTTTTCATACAAACCCTGAGATTAGAAACCTATGCAACTTTGGAAGGACCGTTAGTCCAACCACTGCAACTGCAGAAACTATACATCCACTGTGATTGTAAACCACACCAGTTGATTGTTCGAGAATTTTCAGACAGGATTTATTAGCCAAATACCATCAGTGTATACCCGCATTTAATGCTAATCACTACCAGTGATGAATGTTTAGTCCTTATGGACAAGCATACCCTTTGTAGATGCACCACCGTCAGTGAGGATGGTTGGGAAGTGGAGAGCCAAGTTGCTCAAGCTATTATGCAATCTGCAATACATCCAATTAAACGGATGAGGGAATGAATATGAACCATGGATGAGATATGACCATGAGAAACAGGGAGAAAAGGAATATGTGTGCACTCAACGTTTAATGCCAATCACTACCAGTGATGAATGTTTAGTCCTTATGGACAAGCATACCCTTTGTAGATGCACCACCGTCAGTGAGGATGGTTGGGAAGTGGAGAGTCAAGTTGCTTAAGCTATTATGCAATCTGCAATACATCCAATTAAACGGGTGAGGGAATGAATATGAACCATGGATAAGATATGACCATGAGAAACAGGGAGAAAAGGAATATGTGTGCACTCAACGAGATCGAATTAGGAGAACCAAGTTTGCTAAATATAGCACAGATTTTACTTACACCGAGCTAAATAACGCCGGTTAATGACACGAATTACCACTGATGCCACCAGGGCAATAGCACTTATTACTAGATAACTGTAACACCCCAACTACTAACAACACACTTAATAACATATCACAGCGGAATTCATAACTCACAACATCACTTAACTCTTTGGTGTTACACGCCGTTAGCCACCCACGTGGCTAACAAGGCTAACATACATACATTGTACCGGTCTGATGGACTAAACTCCCGAGCAACTACACATAAATCCCGTTCCATGTCCAACAGTCATTATACACTTACATTACAGCTGTACCGAGTAATTACCAACTAACGCCGATACATTTTCGGTCTTACTACACCTATAATACATCCACAATTCTCATGACTACCACATACAACACTACCCCGTCCTACTCTCGAACGGCTTCCAGTTCCTTGTACCTGAAAAGTATGGGATCCCCCAAAGGGGGTCAGCACCTTTGCTGGTATGGTAATCCCGCAGCCCGCATGCTACCGGGCCACGCACAACTATTTGTCGTCTTAGCATGCGGTTGATTTATTTCAAACATGCACAAACTCACACACATATCATGCTTATAAGCAAACAATCATTAATAGGGCACAAACACAAATTAACACACACACTCAATAACAACACACTTCACTTTATAACATACTCAACTTAATTTCTCTCCTCTGAGAGGATATAACTTTATTTAGGGAATTCCGGGGTGATATAAGCCCGAGCACAACATACATACATTTCCTTTACTTGAGTGGCGGCCTCATATAGGACCGATCACAACATACATAGTTTCCCCCTAACTACAATAGTGATGAGGTAGGTAAGCCTTGGTTAAGCTTGTGGGTGGTTGTAATTCCAGGAGGAAGAACAACCGTAACATAACAAAGAGGGAGTCGAAGCGAACTTAGGCATCGACACCCTACCAACATTATACATAATTTCCCTCCTAGCCCGATGTGGAGGTCGTGTAGGTAAGCTTTGGCTAAGCTAGTGGGAGGTCGAAATCCAATGAAGGAAAACAACCCTAACATAACAGGATGGGAGTTAATTCACATATATATATATTAACTCCCAAACAATACGCGCGACCGGAACGACCGGATTCCTCTCCATACATAACATATACTTATTAGTTAAAGGTTCCCTTATGGAACTTATCACATACATACATCACATAGTTTTACTAACGCTGTTAATCACACAAGGGAAATCATATCCCATGTCAACAACACGGATAACAGTATCCAATGACATCAACATACTAAACGAGTCACATACATCACACATAATCACAACATACACTAACGCACGGATAGCCGCAGTTAGAATGTTCCCGTGGGATGGGACGTTTATTCCGAATACCGATCTCTTATGTGAACCTAAGGTCGGTTAACTATTATTTAACACATAGTCAAGGTTAAGCGGTATCGGAATTGATTACGCCACAATAATGAATTACTATAAACTCATTTCATGCTTTATCTTGCAAGGTGGCAAACACACAGAAAAACACATTGGCATACAAGCCGGTGTAATCCGGTAGGACACAGGTTGCAAGAAAACCATACCTGTCACCGTGGGTTACTCTACCGTGTTCCCGAGGGTTCACTCCAACGCGTCATCTCACGCTCCCCGGGTAGTTTTTGAACAACTGATAACATTTCAAATGTTTTATTAACAACAAGGTCTTACAGTATGTAAACTCCTATTACTCCCATACTTACCCCGTTGTCACGTTATTTCGGTTTAACTTAGTGTACTTAATTCCTTAACTTACTCACTCACTTCCAACACTTGTTTATACCTCTAAGGACCTTATAAGTCACCAAACAACTCCTAAACATCATATAACATCAACCCCTTTCCTTCCCTTCGGTTTAGACTCAAAAACAAATCAAGAATTTCAATTCTGGTGCTGGTCCGGGACCTTGTCCTGGTCCTAACTCCCGGACCAGCTCAATAGGTAACTCTCGGGCAGAAAAGCAGGGGTGGTCCGGGACTTTCATAACCTAAGTCCCGGACCAGAGTGTGTGTAAACTCTCGGTCATTTTAATAGGGGTGGTCCGGGACTTAATACTCACCCTAGGTCCCGGACCAAAATGCTAGGCAACTCTCAGGCAAAATTAAGGGGGTGGTCCGGGACTTTGTCCACGGACTAGGTCCCGGACCCTGCTACAGATTTTGCAAATTTGACAGTTTCTAAATCTGTTACAGCTCCATTCTTTCTCCATTGATCTTCCAATCTTCACCAACTAAAATCCTCATGTTTTAGCACCTAATTACTCATCTGATCCACCCTTAAACCAAGCACCAAGTGCACTAACAAACTCTAGTTAATTTCACTTAAAATTCACTTACACTTTCATAACTAGTTTTCTAGTTTTCCCTTAACTCTTGTAACAGATTTGGTAGTTTCTTTTACCATTCAAACAGTGCCCTTCCCAGCACTTCAATTGACATTATATCTACTCCTCATACACACTTCTCCTTAGTTTGGTTTCCAAATCATTAACCACCCACTTGAATCCCCTTAACACACCTAGCTTCTTCCTTTAATAAAAACACTCAAACCCAAAATCTCCTAAACAAATTTTGACAGCACTTGGCTACTTTCTTAGCATTCTCACCAAAATAAAATCAGCTCACAAACACTTCTTCTCCCCTGTTTGGTTTAAACATCAAAACCACATCAAATTCTCATTTATTCACCATCTAAACTAGCTTAGTTCCCAAGCTTATTTCTCACACTTAAACAACATTAAACATTCTCATTCCCACTCAATATTATTGTACCATGACTAAACCAATTCAAGAGCATTAACCAACTCTAAAATCTGTTTCACAAGTCAAATGAAACTAACTCAAGGTAAGCTCATTACCTTGTATGTTCTCGGTTTTCTCTTCTCTTCTTCCTCTTCTCTTGTTCACTCTTTCTTTTCTTGTTTCCACACCACCCAAGGGAGTATAGATTGCTAGCTACAATCTCATTCCCCCATTCACACATAACAACCTAATTAATTCACATTCTCCACACAAGAACTAGTATTTTAAGGAGCTAGTTTTTGAAGCTTAGCTTAGGTATTACCTTAGAAAGTCCAAGAGGATAGCTTGACAATCAATTGAAGAAGTTCCCAACACCCCACAAGAGCATGGTGGTTCGGCTGAAACGGAAGGGAATTTTCAACGTGGGGAAAAATTCTCCAAACTTGCAAAACTAGCTTGAAATGGTCTATACTCTTACATATTATTACCTTAAGGCATCAAGGAGATGAAGGTGGGTTAGAATCAGCTCTTCAAGCTTCAAAAGCTCCAACACCCATGGAAGTGAAGGTGGAGGAAACAAGATTTTGAGGGGTGGAAAACGTAGCCCTCGCCGATACGAATATAACGGTGGCAATTTTGTGCGATTCGGTGTAGAAATGAGCAAGTGAGAGGAAGAGGAAGATGGGGGCTTGGTGCTGTTCGGTCTCGCGAGGAAGAAGGAGTTTAGAGAGCTGGGCAGAACAATACGTGAAATGAAGAAGGAGGAGGTGAGAGGTAAGTAATTTAAGTTACTTTTACTTTATACTATTTGCTTTATTTACTTATTTGTCCTCTTATTACTTAATAGCTAGCAAGCTATTAATGGGTGCATCCTTATTAATTAAAACCGACCCACATTAATTAATAGCCTGGGTCATTTTCGTCTTTTCGAATTAAACGCGTCTCGTCTCCCGGTTTCGTTACTATTCACTTACCGGGTCCGTTTTCCGGAATTTTCTCGTTTATTTAATTTTAATGGTTATTATACTCCCATTAATGTTTAATTATTGTTACATAATCAACTATTATTTTTACGGGGTCATTTAACTGTTTAAAATCACGTTTTCGGATTTTCTCGAAAAACACGTTTTAGGACTCCGTTAGCGTTTTTACGCATGGTTTGAATCCGTTTTCTTCCGGAATTTTCCCACATGTTATTAATGTGTAATTAAGGTATAAAAATACATTTGAATCCGTTTTTTTTTGGTTTTTATTTCTTCACCAATAATCTTAAGGACTTAATTAGTCTTAGAAAATTATAATTTCATAGTTAATTAACATATTAAGGTTTGGGGTATTTCAATAACTGATACCATGAACTATTAAACAAAAGAAAAAGGAAGAAGAAGAGAAAAGAAAATAGGATATCCATCAGAGGGAGATTGACAACAGAATACTTCACAATACACGTGTGACAGACATTACCAGTTTACTAAACGAGACATGGGACGACCGCACTCCGTTAGGAGCATGGGCCTGACAGACTTATTTATGAGTTAGTCGGGTAAGTAGTAATGTATCAGTACGGTACCCCATGCAAGTAGACAAGTAGTGTTAGGAACACGAGAAGTAGTCAACTCCATACTACGGACAGTAAGACAGATTACCTCGAAGATGGATGAGAAGAGCCGCCATTGAACCAACGGGCTAAAGAAATCATGAACCTTCAACAAAGAGCAGTAGACAGTATACAGTGAAGACAAGGAAACCTTTTAAGGACGTGAACACTAAGGATAGAAACATGGAAACCCATTATGGATGAAAATATGTAGAACCCTCTTAAGGATCGAGCAAACTTTTGCAATCCAGAGGAAATCTACTATATGATTTGGACATATACGCGTGATTACGCAAGGATAAAAGACAAAGCTATATAGTAGCAGATACCTTAAGCAAGGAACAGTGGATTTGGAATGTACCACTCACAGGATAATTCGCACATCTTATCTGTTTGACTCATTAGATATTGGCTGCTGGGAGTTTACGCCTCTGCACTCGGTATGACTGAGTGTTTTGGTATTGCACTTGTGCAGTTATTAATCTAGTGGGAATACGGAAAGATGCAATGGATATCAACACGAGTGTGTAAAAAAATGAGAACTACAACAGTGTGTTACTACGGAACAAAACCACCAGGAGACATGGATGACAAACATCATCTTTGTGGACATATAGGCTGGTACGTCTTAGTATTACAAGACAAGTGCAAAGAGCACTAAGTACTAACAGTAGCCAATGTCATATTACCTCAAGCTGATATCAGTGAGTGAAGACACACGCATGTATGTAGTGATCCAAATGAGAGGATACACAACAATGGGAAGAGGCAAACTGAGCCTATGTTTATGGGTCTACAACTCATACGGAGCGAGTGGGCCCATTAGAAAGAACTCGGGAGAGAGCACAACTAGTTCAGTGCCTCACCCTTTATATATTGTGGAGCCCAGAAGGGCTAGAGTCATACCCGTCTCTCTGATATGAGGATAATCCACGAGGTGGTAAACTCTATGAGAGCCAAGTATCCAGCGCTCCTTGTTGAGCGGCTGTGGTATACTTGTGGGGTACGGGGGTGTAACCCTTTTAAGGGGGGTAGAGCCTCTTGGCTGTGCACGTGTGTGCACTAAGTTTTGTTTGGGCATACAAAGAATTGGTGGTGTGCGGGGCATACGAGGTTGTTTGTTTAGTATGCATGGCATACAGTGAATTGTTTAGTATGCATGGCATACAGTGAATTGGTTTTGTTGGTTATGTTTGGTACGCGGGGCGTACGTTGTTGTTTTGTTTATGTATGATGTGCACTTGTATGTATGTATCTTATGAGATACTTGTTTGAATGTTGTGTTTATACCCATGTGTGTAACACTTTTCTTATGCTATTTGTGATATGTATTCATATTGCTTTATAGAATGATTACATATGGTATCGCCTAGATACAAAATGAATCATTAGATATGGAATTTGGAACGATGGTATGTTATGGACACCTCGGGGAGGTTGTCAGGGGTTTGTAGAACTGATAGGAAATGATGGTGCTGATGGATCACCTATATCCATATATGATTGAACTAACGCCACAAAGTGATGGCTATGTGCTGTATAGGCGCATTACGATGTGTGTAAATGATATATCACATAGATATACATTATGGGAATAATGGGTAGTTATACATTTATATACTTACCTATTTGATTAAGCGACTTCGGGACGAAGTCTTTTTAAGGGGGGTAGATTGAAATACTCCAAACTAATAAAACATGGATTAAATATCTAATCACATTGATTAAGGCCTAAACATGCCTTAAAAGTCAACTGAGAACAACAGTGGTCAACACAAAGCAAGTTGTTGCACCCTTTGACTGTTTAGGGTAAATAAGTACCCAAATGAACTTCTTAGGACCTAAAACTTTGTCTTAAGCATTATAACATATAACTAAACATATTACAATCGTTGGACAACACTCCAACACAAAGAACAAGCATTTTCATGCTTCAAGGTCAAGTAGGGCAAGAATGTGCTCTAAAGAAACCTTAAAGGTCTAATGACCTCTAAATGATATAAATTGGATACCATGATCAAATATCATGTAAGGAACACAAAAAAACCGTTCTCAAAGAAACCAAGCTCAGAAACACCTTGCAACACAAAATGTGCGCTAAAACTCTCCTTAAAGCACGTTTTTGTGTAATTGCCTTCTAAATTGTTTTTAATGGGCTTAAAGGTTATAATTACCTTTAAATATGATAATATATCATATTATATCATATTAGGAATTTAATTCCAGAAATTTACAAATTTTTACAAATTTAATATTAAAATATTAATAAACCCTAGAAAGGGGCCCGTTTGAGTCAACATTGACTAAGAATGGTCAAGAGGTCAAGTTTGACCCCTTGGACCACATGAGGTCGACAGCCACAAGCAAAGGAGCTTAAAATTCGTCACTTTCAACACAAGGGACAAGCTCCAACACATTTCCATGTTTTAAGGGACCACTTTTGCCTTTACAATACAATAATGTGATATTCAACCTTGGCTCCTTATTTGATTGACTAAGGATTCAAAAAACGTGGTAGGCTCCACTTGAGAGGCTCCAGCCCCTCCAATAATTGATGCCACCCCCTTTAGTGAGTCACCAAACACCAAAATACATTAAACAAGTCAAAAGTGAGTATTAAGGCAAATTTGACCTACCTTTCTCATTTGCCTTGCTTTCCAACGAATCAAGGCCTCTCTATCCTCTATTTGGCTTCTCCAAGTCGTGGGTATAGTCACCAAGAACAGAGAAGAACATTTTGATACATAGGTAAGCTTAATTAGTCATTTTATGTTCAATTTCATCACAAATCTTTCTCCTTTCGGTGGATCTAAGCTTCAACCACTTCCATCCATGGATCTAGGTTGTTTTGGAGGTTAAATGAAGGAGGAATCTCGGCCATAACAAGGGAAGAAGGTGGAGAAACCCAATCTTGTTCTTAAGGTACAAAAATGTGCTTTAAGCACTTATCTTTTGATTCTCTTTAGATCCGGTTGTAAAACCTGTTCTAATAGCCTTATAATCTTCTTCTTAACATACTTATTCAGTGGATCTATCAAGAGCTTCAAGGTATAGCCAGATCCAAGCCAAAAACACCATTTTTGGCATTTTAAACAAGGTAAAAATTAGCCATCTTTGAATCTAAGTTATGTCGGTTTTAAGCCTTGGTTTAGTAGACCTTTTGATGCTCTTTTGCTTCTGTAAATTTAGGTCGAAGTCAATCCATACTCACCTTGTATTCTAAGGTAAATCTTACCTTGAAATATACATTAAAACACTTCTTATGGTTAGATCTTGCTTGGAGACTAACTATGCCTTGGTTTCTGTTTGAAAACATGTAAAGAAGCTGTGGAAATTTTATTCCTAAGCTGGCCGAACCAAACAAGGCTTTATCTAAGCAAAAACAAGGTATAAATCACTTAAACCTTCACTTGGTACATTAATATGTGTTTATACATATTTATATAAATTGTGTCGTGAGTGAACAAGTATTTAAGGTCTTATTTTGACCTTAGGTGATTAAGAAATGGTTTGGTAAATTTTATAACTAATTAAACAAGCATAATTGTCAAATTTAAGATATTATGTGGAAAATTGGTAATTAATGGAAAGATATGGTGAGGGCCGAAAGTTTAATGCATTTTTGGACATTATGTGTAATTTATTTTATAAGCCAATGTTTGTAATAAGGCCATGTACTTTAGGCCATTTTATTTATGCATTTGTAGCTTTTAATTAAGTTTAAGTGGTGAAAATGCATTACTGAAAAGAAATGGGGTCTTAGGTGTAATTAAATTAAATTTGGGGGCTTTATAATAATAAGGCCGAAAATTAGAAGTTAAAAAGGGTTTAGTTTATAAGATTATATAAAGTTTTGGGGTTAAATGGTAATTTCTAAAAAGTGAGTGCAAACCGTAATTATTTGAATTAATGGTCAAGGAAATATAAGGAGGCCAACCTTGACCATATGTAACACCCCTACTACGCACATAACACTAAATGAAATCGCAGCGGAAATATAACTAAACAGTAACTAACGCTTCGGTGCTACAACGCCGTCAACCACCCACGTGGTTGACAAGGCAGAATAAATACAAGTGTACCGGTCTGATGATCAGACTCCCGAGCATAAAACTAAACCATAAATACATCATATACAATACCGAGTATTACATACATCCTTCACTGTATCACATCACTGTTAACTGTCACAAACAAATATACATCACGCCACGGGAGCACAGGCGCATCCCGGGCCAACATCCAAAAGTACTCAAAAGTAAACCACACCCTAGGATCTAGAGCCACTCCGCTTCTTCGATCCTCATCCTGCAGTATAAGAAATATGGATCCCCCGAGGGGGTCAGCAACCCTTGGCTGGTATGGTTAACGCGCAGCCCATCGGCTACCGGGATACGCGCAACTAATTGTCATGATAACATGGCATTCATTTATATACATAACAAAACATAACATGTGGCATAGCATCAATAGTGCACAGCACAACATCACATACACAGTGGATCTTCGTTCCCACAATAACAAACCACAAGGGTCAAATAGCACAAGAGCCTAGAGAATGATTCACCCTCATGTTAAGCTCGTTACACACACTCATTACCGTTCTGTTAGTCGAACGAGTAACTTAAGTCACAGATGGTTCAGATTTAGTGACCCGAACACACACACAAAAACACATGTTCCCACTAAACCGATCATAAGTCAGAATAGGTAAGCTTTGGAAGAAGCTAGCGGGAGATCGAACGCCAAATTAAGGAGAACAATCTTAACAACATAAGAGTCGAATCTGATTCAGATATCTACTCTTAACTTACATGCATGACCGGACAACCGGATTCCTCACTTCCCAGTTAACACTTGTTAGAAGTTCATGGTGGAACTTAACAACCAATACACAATAAGTGGTAAGTCATGTTAGACACACACAAGGGAAATGAGTCACATCATAACATCACAATTATATGAACAACTGTAAACTCATTACATGTTTAGATCTTATAACGTCATAAACACACAGAAAACATACAACACACAAGCCGGTGTAAACTGGTAGACAACAGACTGCAAGAAAACCATACCTTGGTCCTTGCCTTGATTTGTTTCCACCGTAGGTCACCCCTATACATGATTCAAGAATGTCGGTTAATTAACTTACTTAACCTCCAAATTTACTAAGTGTTTAACATGATTATTTGACATGTTTAAATGTCTAACTCACCCTAGGTTAACTTCATTATACACCCTAGGGTTTACTACATAAGTCACATTCTTTTCTGTTTTTTTTTTACAAGTTTTGTATGTCCGACCCACCGTCCGACCCACAACTGGGTCGGACCCTTCCAGTGGTTTTCGGGTCTGAAGAACCTTACCTTGTCCGACCCATGTCCGACCCAACCTTCTGGGTCGGACCATTCCAGAGACTTCATCGACCTCAGAACATACATGTCCGACCCATGTCCGACCACCCTTCTGGGTCGGACCATTACAGAACATTTTACCGCCTTACCAACATGCCCGTCCGACCCACGTCCGACTCACTCGACTGGGTCGGACCATTCCAGAACATTTTCCCTCCTTTGAAACATGACCGTCCGACCCATGTCCGACCCACCCTCTGGGTCGGACCATTCCAGAACAATTTCCTGACGTCTAATAGAGGCTGTCCGACCCAAACTTGGGTCGGACCCCTGGGTCGGACGTCCTCTAAACTTACCCAAACTTTGTCAAATCTTCACCAAACTTCTCCTAAAGCCTCTTAATGTTTCCTAACAACATTTGGTACCCTTATATCCACATACAACATCCATGAAACTCATTTTCTAATTCCTTAAGCCTTTACTTAATTCCTTGTAAAATTCCTTAACACTTAAAACATTTTATACTAGGTTTCTAAATGGTGTTTCTCACCTATGATAACTACTATCCCAAAATGCTTTCTCCTCATCTTAACATCATCTCTTAAGCATCATTTCTCACAACTAATCCTTATGTCATTCTTGAAGTCTTTTTCAAGTTTACACTTTCTCCTTATTTTACCAAAGTTTGCCTAAGTCTTTACCTAAGTCCAAAATGACTTTGGTACATACTAAAACCTCAAGCTCATGCCTAAGTCCTTGTTACACTCTAAACACTTAAGACATATATCTTCTCTTATAAAACACCTAGTCATTTCCTAACACCTTAATTCACCAAACTCATCATGTAAACACTTAGAACTTCTTGCTTCTTACCTAAATTTCGACATAGGTTCTCCTAGAACATTACTAAACCAAAACATATTGTTTTCACCAACAAACAACAAGAACACTAAAAATCCATCAAGCACTTTCTTATACACAAACTTCACTCATATAGCACCACATCACAATATAGTGCATAATTTAGATTGCATGGCACTTAGGCCCTTAAATGACATGGCTCTTAGGCCCTTAAGATGCATAAATCATAAACACTGAATTTCCACAATATATTTGCCTTTGACCTGCAAATACACTCAACAACACATATGCCTTTTACTAAGCTCTTGAGAACACTTTACTAAGTCATTCACCATTTGCTCTTTAGGTAGTTTTAACAAGCATTATAAGCTCATTTCTCCTAAGGCATTAAACAACATTAGGTTAGTAGATTTACCTCTTTTCCAAACAACTTCTTTCTTGTTTCCTTTAAAAACCGGTAAGGTATTTGATTCTTTGTCAAGTTCTAAACAATATACAAACATTATAATGAGTATTCAAGCTATAAGCCTCATCTCATTGTAAACCCTAATTTTACATTGTTTCAAAAACATTAATGTAGTTGTTTTACCTTGATCTTTGAAGAGAGTTTGAATATCTAACAAGAGAGGACTCCACCTAGTCCATGAAGAGTTGGAATGAAGCTAGAACAAAGTCACACAAAGAGCTCCTTCAATAGGTATTTTCGGTACAACAAAAACATGAAGGAAATGAAGTTTTTATTTGAGATTCCTTACCTAGAAGCAAGGAGAGTAACAATATGTAAAAATACAAGCTCAAGCTCCTTCAATGGTGGAACTCCTTGGCACCGAAATGGTGGTCTTGGAATTTTAAGAAGATAGAAATGAAGAGCTTGATGAGAGGAAGAGATTGGTGGTGTTTGTTTTTGATTTGGACAAGTGAGCTAGATTTTACAAGAGATCAAAAATGGAGATGGTGGTGTGTACTATTGCAAACCGTGAGAGAATGAAGAAGAGAGGTTGAAGATGGTGTTTGGAACCGTGGGAAATGAAGGAAAGAAATGAGAGAATGAGATAGAATTTGCTTTTGAAGATATTTATACTTTATAAAGTAAAAGGTACTTAAGTAGTCTTCTTTATTTTCTTAACACTAACAAGGTGGTGGTGTCACCAACCTTAAAAACCGGCCCCCAATAGTAGTATGAGGGTATTATAGTCTTTATTTGTCAATTTAATTACTTATACAACATATGTTACAAAATAGCTTATAAAATCACTATTCATGAAAACAAGGCACATAGAAGTGAAATTTTTGATTTCCCATTGATATAGACTTCCAAATGTGATACTATATAGTACACATGTTAATTAAGAGTAATGATGGACATCTAGCCATTCAAAACTCATTTACAAGACAATTTTTCAAAAATGTGCTTTAAGACTCCTTAAAGCACATTTTGTGTTTAAACTTGTTTTCAAGCTTGGTTTTCTTTGGTAATTGGTTTAATATGTTCATTAGTATATAATTAAGATCTTGGTAAGTTCATTAGGTCTTAACCAAGCTTACCCAAGCTTAGAGCACATTTTGGCCTTATTGACCTTAAAGCACATCTTGTGTTTTCTTTTGTTTAAATTTGTTTACTAATGTTTCTAAGACTCTTTTTAGTCTTAATATACCATATTTAAGTGTTTAAACAATATATTAAGGTTTGGGGTATTTCAATCTACCCCCCTTAAAAGAACTTTGCCCTCAAAGTTCATACTTCCACATATCCTAATATTAGAACACGGGAATACTTATAAAAATACTTCCATACATCATTAACACACACTTACATAACATTGGACACAAGGTCCATACAACATAACATCGGGTACATAACATTGGACACAAGGTCCATACAACATCATCCACATCATTCAGACACAACGGTCTGTAATATAACAACATACATAGACGATGTATTCAAATACACGTCGTACACACATAACCGAAACGGCTCTACCCCCTTAAAAAGGGGTACGCCCCGTACCCTATACACATAAGGACTAAGAAGTAAACAATGACGGGTACTTCGCCTTCATCTTATCTTCCAGCTCCCAAGTGGCCTCCTCAACGTCCTGGTTAGACCAAAGAACTTTCACCAGTCTCACAGACTTATGGCGAGTGTCTCGAGTCTTAGTATCCAGAATCCGTACCGGAGTCTCCACTGATCGCATGGTCGGCTCTAAGGTTAGCCTTTCAGGCTGAAGCACATGAGACGGATGAGACATATACTTCTTCAACTGGGACACATGAAATACATCATGTACCTTGCCCAGCTCGGCGGGTAGATCTAGTCTATAGGCTACCGGGCCGATCCGCTCCGTCACAACATAAGGCCCCACATATTTTGGGCTCAACTTGCCCTTCTGGCCAAACGAAATACTCCCTTCATGGGGGATACTCTCAAAAATACCTGATCGCCCACGGCGAACTCCAGGTCACGTCTGCGCACATCTGCGTACGACTTCTGTCTATCCTGAGCTGCCTTCATGTTAGCCCGGATCTGGCGAACTTCTGCCTGAACTTGTTCAAGATACTCTGGTCCTATAATGACCGTCTCACTCGACTCATCCCAGCATAATGGCGTGCGGCATGGTCTACCGTACAAGGCCTGGAAGGGAGACATCTTGATCGAAGCATGGTAACTGTTGTTGTAACTAAACTCGATCAGATGTAACTTATCAATCCAGCTGGTCTGAAAGTCAAGTGCACAAGCACGTAGCATATCCTCAAGTGTCTGAATGGTGCGCTCACTCTGACCATCGGTCTGTGGGTGAAACGCTGTACTCAATTTCAGTTCAGTACCCAATGCCTCTCGTGTAGACTTCCAATATCTGGATAAGAACCTGGTATCTCTGTCAGATACAATCGTTTTCGGTACACCATGGTGTCTTACAATTTCTTTATCAAAGAGTTCTGCCAGTCTTGCCACTTTCCAGGTGTCCTTCATCGGAATGAATCGGGCCACCTTGGTCAGTCGGTCAACTACCCCATATCATATTCAGACCTCCCCTTGTAGGCGGAAGCCCTACTACGAAGTCCATGGAGATGTCATGGAACTTCCACTCAGGCACTGGCATTGGCTGTACCATACCACCAGGCCGTCGGTGCTCAAACTTGACCTTCTGGCAAGTGAGACACCTCAACACATAATCACTTACATCTTTTTTCATTCCAGTCCACCAAAAATCTTTTCATACCTTATACATCTTTGAAGCTCCGGGGTGAATCGAAGTAGTAGAACAATGGGATTCACTCAATATGCGCTCCTTCAACTCAGCGCTACTCCTAGGTATACACAATCGGCCATTCAGCCTAATCAGGTCATCATCGTGGAGTCTGAAGTCGTACTTCTGACCCTCGAATGTGCCATCAATAAGCTTCTGCCGGATCTCCAGCATATACTGATCCGTCATCTGAGCACTCCGCACCTCTTCAACCAAGCCAGTATGAGAGACTAGCGAATGGAGAGAGTGTGCTCGGCGACTCAATGCGTCAGCTACCACATTTGCCTTACCCTCTTTATATTGCAGATTAATATCGTAGTCATTCAGAAATTCAACCCACCTTCTTTGCCTCATGTTCAACTCCTTCTGAGTGAACAAGTACTTTAAGCTTTTGTGGTCAGAATAGATTGTCACACTTACCCCATACAAATAATGTCGCCATATCTTCAATGCGAAGACAATGGCACCCAATTCTAAGTCGTGGGTAGGGTAGTTCTCCTCATGCTTCTTCAGCTGTCGGGAGGCGTATGCTACGACCTTCCCGTGTTGCATCAATACACAACCCATACCTCTACCTGATGCGTCGCAGTAGACCTCAAAACCATCTGGACCGTCTGGTATAGTCAGGACTGGTGCAGATGTCAGAGCATCCTTGAGACTCGTGAAAGAACTCTCACAGTCGACTGTCCACTCGAATGGTGCATCCTTCTTCATTAAGGAAGTCATCGGCTTCGAGACACTGGAGAAGTCCTTCACAAACCTCCTATAATAACCTGCCAGACCGAGGAAGCTCCTGATATCGGTAACTGTCTTCGGCCTAGGCCAGGTGCGCACTGCATCTATCTTTGCCGGATCAACAGCGATCCCGGCCTCAGAAATCACATGTCCAAGAAAGGATACTTGGTTCAACCAAAATTCACATTTCGAAAACTTTGCATACAACTGATTCCTCCTCAATGTTTGTAACACATTTCTCAGGTGGCTTTCGTGCTCACCTCTTGATTTCGAATACACAAATATCATCGATGAAGACTACCACAGACTTGTCCAACTGATCTTGGAACAAGCGGTTCATTAAGTCCATGAACTTAGCTGGTGCATTTGATAAGCCAAACGGCATAACTGTGAACTCATAATGCCCATACCTAGTTCTGAATGCTGTCTTTCGATATCACTGTCACGGATGGCAATCTGATGGTATCCGGAACGTAGGTCTATCTTGGAGAATACTGATGCTCCCCTCAGCTGATCAAATATCGTCGATGCGTGGTAAAGGGTAACGGTTCTTCACCGTAACAGCATTCAGCTCCCGATAATCAATACACAGGCGGAGGCTACCGTCCTTCTTCTTCACGAAGAGGACCGGCGCTCCCCATGGTGAAACACTAGGGCGGATAAAGCCCTTGTCGAGTAGGTCTCTCAGCTGCTCCTTGAGCTGTGTCATCTCTGCTGGAGCCATACGATAAGGTGCTTTCGCAATGGGTCCAGTGCCCGGAACTAAGTCGATCTCAAACTCAACCTCTCGTGCTGGCGGCATGCCCGCAGTTCCTTAGGAAATACATCAGGAAACTCCGACACTACCGGCACATTGAACTAAACTCTGGGTCTCTCTCTATGTCCTGGACATAGCAGAGGTATACATCACTCACTCCCTCGTCGTAACTCACGATACATGGCCATGGCGGTGATGATCGTGTCGAAGGCTCCCTGGGCCTCTGGCGGTATGATATGGTAACCCCAGATGGACTCCGAAGAAGCAGTCGATGCTCGGCACATAGGATTCTGCCCTTGTACCGCTCCAACCAGTTCATCCCGACAATCACATCAAATCCAGTCCGTCGAACTCTATCAAGTCGATCGGAAACTCTTCACCTCTGATTCTTACAACAGCATCTCGGTGGTAGCGGGTACACCTGATCCGCTCTTTCGATGGGAGTGACCAAGAAGTCTGGCATCTCATCACCATCTAACCCCAGCCTCTTCGCAAAAGATAGCGAAATAAATGTGTGTGAGGCTCCAGAGTCGAACAAGATCGATGCATCCACGCCATTCACTGGAAAGGTACCGGTGAGGATTGTGCCGCTCTTGCCGCTTCTGCCTCATTGCAGACACTCAGTGTACCTCCCGTTCCGAGTGCACAGCCTAATTCATTGGCAAACTAATAAGTACTGGGTAACAACACGGTTGATATACTTCAATAACTCCACTTTATTCATTAACACCTTCTCTTTACAACATTGTTGGTTTACATGGTTGACATAACTTAACACATAGGTAACTTCCTTAACATATACTGGCTTAACACATTACAGAATTATACAAGGCTTTAAAACTGTCTGAAGGTCAAATTCAAACGTCCGGGTTTCATGTGTGTGGCATTGATCACGCCGACGGTGCGGTATTCAGTTTGATCTTTCTGATGCCATGGTATAGCATCCTTGACTGCCCACCCATGATTAACACATCTCCTGACTTTAGTATTAACTTCCTTGCGAGGTCAGCACGCTTCTGCTCGCCATACACAAACACTGCGGTATCACCAATGGACCAAGACACCACGGGTACTCCCTTACTTGAGACTCGGGTGACTCGTCCTTATCTTGGTGTAACCCTAATCGTCCACCTTTCTGGTAGAAGTTCACATACACAAATCTGTTTTTCACATCTGGAATTGAATCCGTTTCAACTTGTTGAGCAATTCCCACGGCGTGGTTAACGACCGCACGGAACTCCTCAGGTATACTTGGTACTGTTCTGACTCTTATCTTCCTTCTCGCACTTCTTGATATGACTTGGTGTAAGGGTTCCAGTCCTTACCCATGCATATCATCTTCAATTGCATTCTTGATCCGTTCGGGTATTCGGTGTGTAGAAACCTCCAGGTTCAGCTCCAAGTTTTTCGTCGCATCGTCTGATGACATGGATTTGTGCTTCCGGTGTCAGGTATCCATTTAAAAGTATCATACCTGGCTGGATAACCTGACATTGCTCCATTGGAAAGTCGGTGATGTTGATGGTGGTTTCTTCAGGGTTTGGTGTGGGTGGGATTGGATAACATATATTGAAGGTTCCTTTAAGTTTAGAATTATCTAATTAGGTGACTTTCACACTATACTTTAACTCTTACTCACATGATAATACACTTGGACTCACTAATACACACATGCATGAAATGCGGTATGCAATCACTTATTACATTCAACAGTTTAGGCGGTACCTGGTCTAGAAGAGGGCCCTGGCGCCTCAGACCGGTCCACCACATTCAGGGCGGCCTTGCTAGGTCCCGACCCCTTCCCCTTCTGGGAATCAGTGTGCCTCTGATCTGTGGGTGGCTGGTTAGCCGTCTTCGGGCCATCAATAGCTGCTGTGGCCTTACCCTTCCACTGCCCCCTGGGCTTGTTGACTCTGCTGTTGGGGTTCCGGTAACACTCGTGGTCACGGTGACCCCACTTCTCGCAGTAACGACACTGCACCTCATTTCCCTTGCAGTCCTTGCCGGGGTGGTCTCCATTGCACCACTTACAGTAATAGTGGCGCTCCGGTCCAGAGCCCGTGCTAGCTGCTATCACAATACACATCAATACTTGTCTCACAACTTATCAACATACACTTCAACTTATCACACAAGATTAAATAATTACCCTTAGGTGGGTAAGAGCGTAGGGGTTTCGCCGCATAAGCATATGTGAGCTTCAGTGGCTCCTCAGCTGTGGTGGTTTGGGCTTGGCCCTTGTCACCCTGGTGCTGACTCTTCTGGGGCTGGGGATAAGGTTTCTTCTTCTTCTTTCCTCCCCCGTACCCCTGCGGACTCTGGCCCTCGCTCGTGGCCTTGCGCTTGTGCGCATTCTCCTCGTCCCTCAGACGGACGGTGATTCCACCTTAGCAGCGGCATGATAGCACTCCTGAATTTAGGATGTCAGTCATGCCCCGCAATACATACTCACAAACTCACATTAATACTCACTTGTAGACTACACATATTCACATCACTCTTTATTTAAATTACCTGCAAGGTAGTATACTCAGCTGGCCCCATCCCATAGCGAAGACGGTGGCTGAGACCGTTGTAAAACGGTTTACCAGCACCCGGTTCGAGTATCCCAGGTCCGGTAACAGGTGGATAAGGCCGGTGAATGCAGTGTAATACTCATCAACCGACACCTTGTCCCCCTGCCTCAGACTATCCAGCTCCAGGCGCTTGGCCTCTTGAACATGCACAGGGTAGTATTTGGCTCGCAGTAGAGCCGTGTACTCCCTCCATCCAAACTGAGGATCCGCCATCCGGTCCTCTCTCACAAGCTTCCACCAGTTCTGTGCCGAACCCTTCAGGTAGTAAGCGGCAAGACGGACCTTAGCCTCTGCAGGTACAGCCAAGGTCTCGTAGGCGGTCTCCAACTCGGAGATGTACGCCTCCAGCTTACGTGGGTCGGTCTCCCCATGAAATGAAGGGGGTCTCAAGTCTGCCAATGCCTTGACCCAAGTTGGTCTCTCGTCGTGGCGGTGGCGGTGGTGGTTGAACTCCGGGCATCTGCCCCTGCTGTATCGCAGCTACAAGCTGGGGTGGGTACCATTGGGCTACAGCGGCTGCTACAGCCTCAGCCATAACCTGAGCCGTAGTGTTCTCGCCCTGGTCACCCACAGTACCAGTACCGCTTCCGCGGCCTCTACCTCGCGGTCTACCTGCCATCTGAATTCACATGAATATTCATTAGCAATATGCTTGCACACTTATCGGTCCAACGGTTGTAACGCTTCCCGACAATAAGGTATCTCCACACTTAGTTAGTGGTTAACCTTTCCATAATGTTCACTGAAGTAACTGTAGTTAGGTTTCCTAACTCGGTATATCCCTAAGCTCGGTATTCTAGTCATCAGAGCGATACTTCGCTCTGATACCACTTTTTGTAACACCCCTACTACGCACATAACACTAAATGAAATCGCAGCGGAAATAAATAACTAAACAGTAACTAACGCTTCGGGCTGCTACAACGCCGTCAACCACCCACGTGGTTGACAAGGCAGAATAAATACAAGTGTACCGGTCTGATGATCAGACTCCCGAGCATAAAACTAAACCATAAATACATCATATACAATACCGAGTATTACATACATCCTTCACTGTATCACATCACTGTTAACTGTCACAACCAAAATATATATCACGCCACGGGAGCACAGGCGCATCCCGGGCCAACATCCAAAAGTACTCAAAAGTAACCACATCCTAGGATCTAGAGCCACTCCGCTTCTTCGATCCTCATCCTGCAGTATAAGAAATATGGATCCCCCGAGGGGGTCAGCAACCCTTGGCTGGTATGGTTAACGCGCAGCCCATCGGCTACCGGGATACGCGCAACTAATTGTCATGATAACATGGCATTCATTTATATACATAACATAACATAACATGTGGCATAGCATCAATAGTGCACAGCACAACATCACATACACAGTGGATCTTCGTTCCACAATAACAAACCACAAGGGTCAAATAACACAAGAGCCTAGAGAATGATTCACCCTCATGTTAAGCTCGTTACACACACTCATTACCGTTCTGTTAGTCGAACGAGTAACTTAAGTCACAGATGGTTCGGATTTAGTGACCCGAACACACCACACAAACACATGTTCCCACTAAACCGATCATAAGTCAGAATAGGTAAGCTTTGGAAGAAGCTAGCGGGAGATCGAACGCCAAATTAAGGAGAACAATCTTAACAACATAAGAGTCGAATCTGATTCAGATATCTACTCTTAACTTACATGCATGACCGGACAACCGGATTCCTCACTTCCCAGTTAACACTTGTTAGAAGTTCATGGTGGAACTTAACAACCAATACACAATAAGTGGTAAGTCATGTTAGACACACACAAGGGAAATGAGTCACATCATAACATCACAATTATATGAACAACTGTAAACTCATTACATGTTTAGATCTTATAACGTCATAAACACACAGAAAAACATACAACACACAAGCCGGTGTAAACCGGTAGACAACAGACTGCAAGAAAACCATACCTTGGTCCTTGCCTTGATTTGTTTCCACCGTAGGTCACTCCTATACATGATTCAAGAATGTCGGTTAATTAACTTACTTAACCTCCAAATTTACTAAGTGTTTAACATGATTATTTGACATGTTTAATGTCTAACTTACCCTAGGTTACCTTCATTATACACCCTAGGGTTAACTACATAAGTCACATTCTTTTCTGTTTTTTTTTTAAGTTTTGGTATGTCCGACCCACCGTCCGACACAACTGGGTCGGACCCTTCCAGTGGTTTTCGGGTCTGAAGAACCTTACCTTGTCCGACCCATGTCCGACCAACCTTCTGGGTCGGACCATTCCAGAGAACTTCATCGACCTCAGAACATACATGTCCGACCCATGTCCGACCCACCCTTCTGGGTCGGACCATTACAGAACATTTTACCGCCTTACAAACATGCCCGTCCGACCCACGTCCGACTCACTCGACTGGGTCGGACCATTCCAGAACATTTTCCCTCCTTTGAAACATGACCGTCCGACCCATGTCCGACCCACCCTTCTGGGTCGGACCATTCCAGAACAATTTCCTGACGTCTAACAGAGGCTGTCCGACCCAAACTTGGGTCGGACCCCTGGGTCGGACGTCCTCTAAACTTACCCAAACTTTGTCAAATCTTCACCAAACTTCTCCTAAAGCCTCTTAATGTTTCCTAACAACATTTGGTACCCTTATATCCACATACAACATCCATGAAACTCATTTTCTAATTCCTTAAGCCTTTACTTAATTCCTTGTAAAATTCTTAACACTTACAACATTTTATACTAGGTTTCTAAATGGTGTTTCTCACCTATGATAACTACTATCCCAAAATGCTTTCTCCTCATCTTAACATCATCTCTAAGCATCATTTCTCACAACTAACTCCTTATGTCATTCTTGAAATCCTTTTCAAGTTTACACTTTCTCCTTATTTTACCAAAGTTTGCCTAAGTCTTTACCTAAGTCCAAAATGACTTTGGTACATACTAAAACCTCAAGCTCATGCCTAAGTCCTTGTTACACTCTAAACACCTTAAGACATTATTCTTCTCTTATAAAACACCTTAGTCATTTCCTAACACCTTAATTCACCAAACTCATTAAACACTTAGAACTTCTTGCTTTTACCTAAATTTCGACATAGGTTCTCCTAGAACATTACTAAACCAAAACATATTGTTTTCACCAACAACAACCAAGAACACTAAAAATCCATCAAGCACTTCTTATACACAAACTTCACTCATATAGCACCACATCACAATATAGTGCATAATTTAGATTGCATGGCACTTAGGCCCTTAAATGACATGGCTCTTAGGCCCTTAAGATGCATAAATCATAAACACTGAATTTCCACAATATATTTGCCTTTGACCTGCAAATACACTCAACAACACATATGCCTTTTACTAAGCTCTTGAGAACACTTTACTAAGTCATTCACCATTTGCTCTTTAGGTAGTTTTAACAAGCATTATAAGCTCATTTCTCCTAAGGCATTAAACAACATTAGGTTAGTAGATTTACCTCTTTTCCAAACAACTTCTTTCTTGTTTCCTTTAAAAACCGGTAAGGTATTTGATTCTTTGTCAAGTTCTAAACAATATACAAACATTATAATGAGTATTCAAGCTATAAGCTTCATCTCATTGTAAACCCTAATTTTACATTGTTTCAAAAAACATTAATGTAGTTGTTTTACCTTGATCTTTGAAGAGAGTTTGAATATCTAACAAGAGAGGACTCCACCTAGTCCATGAAGAGTTGGAATGAAGCTAGAACAAAGTCACACAAAGAGCTCCTTCAATAGGTATTTTCGGTCACAACAAAAACATGAAGGAAATGAAGTTTTTATTTGAGATTCCTTACCTAGAAGCAAAGGAGAGTAACAATATGTAAAAATACAAGCTCAAGCTCCTTCAATGGTGGAACTCCTTGGCACCGAAATGGTGGTCTTGGAATTTTAAGAGAAGATAGAATGAAGAGCTTGATGAGAGGAAGAGATTGGTGGTGTTTGTTTTTGATTTGGACAAGTGAGCTAGATTTTACAAGAGATCAAAGATGGAGATGGTGGTGTGTACTATTGCAACCGTGTGAGAGAGATGAGAGAAGAGAAGAGAGGTTGAAGATGGTGTTTGGAACCGTGGGAAATGAAGGAAAGAAATGAGAGAATGAGATAGAATTTGCTTTTGAAGATATTTATACTTTATAAAGTAAAAAGGTACTTAAGTAGTCTTCTTTATTTTCTTAACAAGCTAACAAGGGTGGTGTGTCACCAACCTTAAAAACCGGCCCCCAATAGTAGTATGAGGGTATTATAGTCTTTATTTGTCAATTTAATTACTTATACAACATATGTTACAAAATAGCTTATAAAAATCACTATTCATGAAAACAAGGCACATAGAAGTGAAATTTTTGATTTCCCATTGATATAGACTTCCAAATGTGATACTATATAGTACACATATAATTAAAGAGTAATGATGGACATCTAGCCATCTCAAAACTCATTTACAAGACAATTTTTCAAAAATGTGCTTTAAGACTCCTTAAAGCACATTTTGTGTTTAAACTTGTTTTCAAGCTTGGTTTTCTTTGGTAATTGGTTTAATATGTTCATTAGCATATAATTAAGATCTTGGTAAGTTCATTAGGTCTTAACCAAGCTTACCCCAAGCTTAGAGCACATTTTGGCCTTTATTGACCTTAAAGCACATCTTGTGTTTTCTTTTGTTTAAATTTGTTTACTAATGTTTCTAAGACTCTTTTTAGTCTTAATATACCATATTTAAGTGTTTAAACAATATATTAAGGTTTGGGGTATTTCAAAAATCGACTAGGTAAACTCAGATCTTGTGAGATATATAACTCTCTCGTTCTGGATCCAAATTCGTTGTTCCATAGCTCGTTTTAAAGATCATGGATTCCTCTTCAACTTGTATTTATACATTGAAGGCTGAATCACAACCAATTGGTACAGAAACGCGTCTAAAGTTCGTCACCTGATTCAGTTCTGCCCAGAATTTTCAGAATCTTATGGTAAATCTTATTTTTGTCCCTATCATAACTTTCTCATCCTTGTACGAAAATTAATGAACCAGACCTTGTTGGAAAGCTCTTTAACTCTTCTTCAACTTTCCTTAAGGCAGCTAAAGCTGAATCGTCCTCATTTGGGAGCATTAAGCGTCCGAAGTAGGCAACTCGGTCATAACGCAATAGCAACCCAGAATTTCAGTGGTAAACTCGAATCTTGAAGAGTCTATAACTTTCTCCACAGTTCTCCGTTTTCAATGATTCTTTCACCCATGTGTAGAGCTATGATTCCTCTTTTAAAATTGATAAAGACCTTGGATTTAATCGCTTTAGGTTGTGAGAACTAGATCTGCGAAGTTGGCATCTTGGACTGCACATGAATAATGAATCTAGGTAAGGTTGAACCTTGTTTGACTAATTTAATGATCTTCCCGAATGAATTTTGAAATGAGATTTTATACAAGTGAGAATTATAGAGTATATTTCGTTTTGATATAAATTAATATAAATTTGGAGTTATAAAACGTAAGTTAAGTTTTTTTATAACTTACGGCCTTGTAAGAATCAACTTAGGTATTTAATAAAGCAATTTTTAGGAAATAAAATTTTTATAATATGTCTAAAAATCATAGTTACTATATATTAAATTTGAGAGTTTTTAGACAAGAGGGAATAGGTCTAAAAATTGTAATTCTGTTTCTCATAAGATATGTTATAATCTACGGTTTTTAAAGTATAGTTGATTAATGAACTTTATAGGTTGGGGAAAATACAATACGACTAAACTAACATTTAATATAGAATGTTAATAAATATTTTTGGGTATAAACTTTTAAGTGAAGTTAATATATATTATATATATATATATATATATAAAAGGAATAAATAGTAACTTAGGTTAAATCAAGGAACTAAATTAATCTACATTTATATTAATTATATAATATGGTAGTTAATATACTTAATTGAAACTAAGGAAAATACTTTATTTTATAGACCATA
This sequence comes from Limonium bicolor, assembly GCA_023374045.1. Lineage (NCBI taxonomy): Eukaryota > Viridiplantae > Streptophyta > Magnoliopsida > Caryophyllales > Plumbaginaceae > Limonium > Limonium bicolor. The sequence continues at coordinate 90,380,100 of CM041779.1, read as the reverse complement.
TTTTGGATGTAGATATGTGTAAAAGTTAATATAAATAATTAAATGCAATAAACTACATGAAGAATGTCTTGAATAAATCCTAGTATACATATACGATAAATAAATAAATAAAAGACATGAAATACCTTATAGCAAATAGAATATGAAGGAATTAATAAGTTAAACTAAACCTATACATAATACTATTAAAAGAATATTATATGAGGTGGTATTGAATTGTGGTTATGAAATTAAGCTTAAAGAGTTATCTTGGATTTCTAAGATTTATATAAACCATATTAAAATACATGTGTAATATTATTTGTCAAAGACCAGAATGTAAATCTATAATTTGGTTAGGTAATTAATAAGTTGGGACTTAGGAATATTTGTAATTAGATTTTACGCAATAGAACTTACTATATAATTAATAAATAAATGTAATACTTTTACATGTAAATGTTCTTAATATATAAACAATAATAAAATAAATAAAATACTTTTACATCTAAATGTGGGGTGGATTAGTAAGTCTAGATTTAATCATTTCTTAACATTTATGGTATTGAAATATAACTTAATGTTTCAAGATAAGATCATTAGAAGGATTAGGATATAAAACTATATTAAACTATGATTAGGAATTAATCTAAATAATAATCCTTGAGTTTCTTAAAACTGGAGAAGCTATATTAAATACACTTATTACCCACATTCAGAATGTGAGTTTATAATTAAGTGATGTATTTAGTAGTTAAAACTTAAAAAAAAGGGTTTGTAAATAGAAACTAGATATTTACAGCCTTGAACCTTTAATCAGGTGGAACTAAGTACATAAGGTATTATATTGATATACTTTACGGCACTAGAAATGTTAATATGTTATTTTAATATTAAATACGAGAATTTTTCAGAATAGATTATCTTATTAAATAATTGACAATTTCTCTTATGAATGAGGATTTAATTCTTAGAAAAAATTTTACCTTATGTTAAGATATAATGTTCATCCTAAAACATAATAAAGGGGATTAATTTATTAAGTTATTCCTTTGAAACTTTAGGTTTTGTAAACAATATGAAAAATGTATTTAAGACATAAGTATATTAAAATTTAGTATAAAAGGATTATACATAGTCTATAGCGGGAATGTGTGTAAAAATAAAACAATTAGGGAATTAAATGTAAGTAAGGATACGTAAAAGGTTATCTTAAAACACTTTATTATATAGTTAATGATAAAGCAAATAATATACTTTCTGAATACTAAATGTAAGAGTTCGATAAGTCTAAGTTAATTATAATATAGTTATTTCAAGATTGAAAGTAATTTAACATCTTATGACAAGATTATTAGACGGTTGTAATAAAATGTCATTCTGAACTAAGGATATGATAATTGAGTTTAGTAGCTCAACTAAGGTATAATAAAATGCATCTATAACACTATGATTCCAATATACAGGATGTAGATCTTACTTAAGTTAAGGGGAAAACTTAATCAAAGTGATCTAGTAGATATTGATAAAAACATAATCGTTACATCGTGAAGTAATAGTGTAGTATTCTAAGATTAAATGAATAATATGAAATGCACTTATGATATAAGGGTCTCAAAACTCTTGAATGTGGGAATTATGGTTAAGTATGAGTAAAGTGGATAAGAGTGGAACAATTAACAAGTGTCAATAGAAATACATTCCTTGGTCTTACAACCTTGAGTTATATAACATCCTAAGATAAGTCAAAGGTTACACATAACATTTAAGTGAGGGCTTAAAAGACAATTGAGACTTAGAAAATAAGAGTGAGGAATTTGTTTAAGTTTAACTTAGGCTACAAGTTATTGATGATATACTACCTTTAATATTCCTCAGAGTGTGTTGAATGTTTGAACGAGTCTACTTGGACTGCTACAGCGCTAATCAGGTACGATTTCTCGTACTCAGATACTTTTACTGACGGACTTTACGGAATGTTTTGGAAAACACTAACTGAGCTGAAATAGATTTCAAAAGGGAATTGTTTGTGTGGCTAACTCAGCTTGATGTGACTAACTGAGCCTTGAATGTACAACTTTCATGATTATTGGTTCCTCCTATCTGGTTGTCTCATTAGATATTAACTGCTGAGGGTTTACGCCTCTGCACTCTGTAGGACTGAGTGTTTTCGTATTGCACTTGTGCGGTTAATAATCTAGTGGGAATATGGGAAAATGTCAATCTTGGTATTGAGTATGGATTCTTTCTATTAAGTGGTGCACTCACTTTTCACCGATGACTCAGAACGGGTCGGTGGCAGCGGAGGTCTGCTATACCTCGTCCATATGGACAACTGACAGCGGAGGTTTGTTTACCTCGTCCTTGTGACAACAGACTGGCAGTGGGGGCCATCTCTCCCAATTGGTTTTATTCCACTCTTGAGTTATGGGTTCTTGGATATCTTCTTTCATTCCCCGTCCTTGTGACTACTTGGGTCTTTCTAATCCTAATTGGAACTAAATCTAACTTAAGCAATGGATGTTCACTAACTTCTGGCGTGGTTTCTTTTAAGTTGACTCACTTTACTTCTTGTTATTTATCTCTATCCTTGACTTGATATCTTTGACTTGGTGATTTTGATGTGCCTTGTTCTTCTGTTTTGTTTTAAGTGTTTGACTTCGAGTTATTGTTTGTTTCAAGAGTTATGTTTTAAACTTTTGTTTTGGAGAGTTGTACCAGTTCCATTCCAGGGAACTGACTCACCCCTCCTGGGGTGGGCTGCTTGGTTTCATCTTGCAGGTACGGACTGTTATACAGGTGGCCACGAAGAGTATGAGTGATTGGGATGGGAATTAGGAATTGTGGAGAGTTTTTATATCTTGCACTAGTTATGTTTTCTCGAGTTCAGACCGTAGCATTTATAATTTTATAAGTTGTAATTGGTGAGGTTTGGTACCGGGTGCTTGGAACCCGATGGTCTGTAATCGCCTTAGTATTTTATTTTCTGCTGCATTTATTTTAAATAGGGGCGTTACAATATTACCGATAGAGAGAGAGCTCGAGGCGCCGACGATTGATATCGACGCATGCATGCATCAACAGTTTGGCCGCCGGGTTACAGAGAAATGTTAGAAGCTAGTGAAGATGGCGAGCGCATATAGAAGAAAGGGGAAGAGAAGAGGCGTGCCGCGGCGGAATCGAAATGAAATTTAATTTGGGATGGTTTGGATTGAGATCAAGCTTAGCGTGTTTACAGAGAGCGTTTGTGGTAGGGGAACAGTCGCGATTTGATTGATGAGAAACTGGGCGGGAGGGCAAAAAGATCGGATCAGCGTATTATAATTTAGGTAACATAAAAAACGCTTCACTTAAGAAGCGTTTTTTATGCTAGCATAAAGAACGCTTCTTAAGTGAAGCGTTTTTTATGTTATCGCGCCTAAACACATAAAAACGCTTCATTTCTGAAGCGTTTTTTATACATGTCTCTTTAAAGAACGCTTTCTAGCAAATCGTTGTTTTTGACTTTGGGCTTGATAATAAGAACAACGCTTTGTAAACAAAGCGTTGTTTAAGATGTCCGGCCTATGATAAAAAAATGATTTACAATATAACCGTTGTTAAAGGGGTGTTGTTTATTCTATTTTTTTCCAGCTGTGGTGTCAATGAGATTCTTCACGTCGGGAATCTTTCGATGCCCCGTTGAAGCCGTTCCCGAATTGGATTCGAACTGAGCTTCTGACTGTTGAGAATTGGTGATGTTCTTCACGTTTTGGTGGTGGGTTGAAGGTGTTTTTATGATTGTGGATGTGATGGGAATTGAAAAATGTGTTTCGGTGTTGATTTTGGTGAGATTTCAGTATTGTTTTGGTGCTTGAAGGTGCAAAAACGTGGGAGGATGGCTATGGAGAAGAGTTTTGACTGCCTAGGGTTCTGAGTGCTTGAGAGATTCTGATTTTATCAAAAGATCTATCCCTTTATATAGACTTTCTTAAAGATAAAGAAAATATAGTAAAAGTAAGATTTTTTGGCATTTTAAGTAAGTGACTTCCCAAAGGAATTTTGCTGTTAAATTTTAACCACGTGTCAAAGATGGAATATTTTTAAATTCAATTTCTCGTCAGATTTAATCGAAAATTGCTAGATAATTATTGGAAATTCGAAAAATCAAAATTCCAACGCCATTATGCTTAAAATGTCATCCTCTATCATGGGTTAAAAATTAAAAACATTTCAAGCTGATTTGAGCATCTTTTGGAGGAGAGAGAAAGCCTATAGGAGGTCTTGAGAGCCTTTAAAATAACGAAAACGCCCCTGACGATGACGAAACTGCTCCCCATGTCCCGGAATGCGCCGATCGAGCTGGAGTCCCTCGTGACTTGATTGAGGTGCCTCTCACAACACCAAAGCCTTATAGACCCTAGCCAGGGGGGTCAAAATTTTGGGTATAACATTGGGTCACTGCTATGCAGGAAGAACTACATTCCCTACAAAGACATGCTGTCTGGGAGTTAGTTCCCCGTACCACACATCAACAAACCATTAGTACTCGTTGGGTCTTTCGTAATAAACTTGATGATGCAGGACAAGTTTTCAGGAATAAAGCTCGGTTGGTTGTTCAGGGCTACAATCAAGAGGAAGGGATCGATTATGATGAAACCTTCGCACCTGTAGCTCATCTTGAAGCAATTCGCATGTTAATTGCGTTTGCTGCATTCAAAGGTTTCACATTATATCAAACGGACATCAAGACGGTCTTTCTCCATGGCTATATTGATAGAGAAGTCTATATCGAGCAACCTTCAGGGTTCACAGACTCCGTCCATCCCGACTACGTCTACAAGCCGTGTAAGGCCCTTTACAGACTGAAACAGGCTCCGCGAGCTTGGTATGAAAGACTCTCTACATATCTCTTGCAAAATGGCTTCTCTAGGGGTAGCGTAGATAAAACACTATTAATTCTTCAATCATCACTTGACTTACTTTTAGTACAGATTTATGTTGATGATATTATTTATGGTTCTACGAGTAACACCCTTTGTGACCATTTTGCTAACCTCATGAAACAAGAGTTTTCCATGAATGAGTTAGGTGAGCTAAAGTTCTTCTTAGGACTACAAGTTCAACATGAAAAGGAAGGGATTAAAATCCATCAACAAAAGTACATCAAGGAACACCTTGATAAGTACAATCTCACAAACGTCAAGAGCATGTCAACACCAAGTTGCACATCTGCCAAACTTCATCTTGATGCCGACGGAGACAGTGTCAATGTCACAGAGTATAGAGGAATGATAGGGTCCCTCTTGTATCTAACTGCCAGTCACCCTAATATTCTCCACGCAGTCTGTCTTTGCGCCCGCTTCCAGGCAGCACCAAAACAGTCTCACCTCAAAGCAGTCAAACGTATCTTTCGATACCTCAAAGGTACAAGTACCCTCTATCTACGGTATCCTCGATCTCCTACTTTTACTTTATCTGGCTACAGTGACTCTGATTGGGCCGGTTCCCTTCAAGATCAAAAAAGTACTTCAGGTAATGCACAGTTCTTGGGTCTTTGTCTCGTTTCATGGTCCTCAAAAAACAAAACTCTATCGCACTCTCTACAGCGGAGGCAGAGTATGTCTCTACTGCAGCCTGTTGCTCCCAACTTCTTTGGATGAAACAACAACTCCAAGATTGTCATGTTACCCAAGAACAGACCTCAATCTTTTGTGACAACAAAAACACAATCAAAATATCCGGAAACCCAGTCCAACACTCAAGAACCAAACACATTGAAATCCGTTTTCATTTCCTAAAGGAATGTGTAGAGAAAAAGCTTGTTCAACTTGACTTTGTGCCCATAGAAGATCAACTTGCAGATATCTTCACTAAACCCCTGTCCAAAGCACGATTTGAAGCACTTCGATCAGCAGTCGGATTGACTCCTTCTACCTAGAAGGTCGCATCTCCTTGCCCCTACCACAATCGTCAGCAGGTATACCCTTATGTCTCACTGCGTATGTCTTTGTTTGCACATGAATCTGTGAACTGTGTTTTTCCTTGCTTAAATGCCTCTATGCACCTAGCGCTACACATACACATCACCTATCCACACCCGCTCCACCTAAATCTACGCCCTTGATCTCGCGCCCCCTGATTTTCTCGTCTGACACACGAAACCTCTACAACTTCCGCCAGTCACTTCCGCCTTTATATCATCTATCACCCTACTCCGTGTCTCTCACTCACATTCCCTTTACACCCAGAGCTAAAACAAATTTCAAATGGTGGGCATTAACTTTAATGACATCAACATCGCGGACGAAATTTTCTAAGATCCTCTCCGCCTTCAGGCGTATCTTCAGTCCATGGCAAACCCTAATCCATCCCCACTCACCACCACCACTACTCACTCACCCATAAAAACCACGGCCACCTCATCCACCACACACTCCGCTACACCACCACATTGCACCCACGACACTTCCCAACAACCAACACCCCTATCCGCCGCCAAGACAGATATTCTTGAAACGTATATTGAAGACATCACCCCACTCCAGACCAAACCACCATCACCACCATATCATCAACCAAACCCTACATCCGATAACCAAGCCACTGACCCACCGCAAGCTCCACCCAAAAAATCCCCAACACCAACCCTACAAGAATCTCATGAAAAATTGGCAGTCAAGGCCCAACCAGCCTCCTCTGGTTCCGGTGAGTCTTCCCCAGTCCAAGAGCTACCCACCAATAGCCACGACACATCCACTGGCGCCACCTCCACTAGAATACAGAAGCCGCCCAAGCCACAGCGTCGAAGTGCAAAGATAGACCCCTTCACACAATGCTACATGCTCTGTGATCCTGCTGTGGAGTGAAATATTGTCAGGGGTAAGTTTCTATACTTCTCTTGGACTCTATCTATGAATCTGGGGGAGTTGGTCACAATGCTAGAAGTTCAGGGGTGGAAACATGTAATACCCCGAATTTTTGTAACCCTGATGGAAACCATAGTTCCTTAGGAATCATTAGAGAACACTAGGAAACCCTAGTGGTTGGGAATCAACCAAGAAACCCTGTAGAAACCCTAATTCAGGAAGTCCCAGAAAACACTGAAATTTCAGGAAGTTACTTAAAGGTCAAAAAGCCCTGGTCAACTGTGGTCAAACCTTGGTCAACCTAGGTCTGACCTCGGTCAAACATTGGACGATGGTCAAACTTTGGTCAATGGTCAACTTTGACCATGATTATGCAGTGATGATGTAGTGATGATGCAGCAATGATCTCGGCATGACATAATGATGATGTAAGCGTTGAGGTGTCAAGAGATGAGAGGCTACACATGGTCCAATCAAGAGAAGCCTTGTGTCATATTAATTAATGAGGGGAGGTCACACATGGATGGTGGAGATTTATCCTAACAAAATATCTACGATCCGACGGCTGTAAGTGAAGACATCTTCCTATTTTGTCTTACTTTCATTATTAGCCATGCCACTTGTCTCCTTCATTTAATATGGCTGGTTACACATGGATGGATAGGATTAGAGCTCAGCAAGGTGGCTCTTATCTAAGGGCTCCTTAAGGATAAGGCTTATCTCTTTAATCATTACACTTATTAATGAAGTAAAATTAACTCCTCTTGAAGTCCATTCACGCCTATTATTAGAGGGAGCTGGGTTCTGAATTCCTTACCTTTATTTACACACTCTAACGCCATTAGTGCCCATAGAAGCTCATAGAAGACAACACCCACCATTAGAGAAGAGAATTCAAGCTAGAAATCAAGGAAAAACAAGATTTCAAGACGGGAGAAGCAGCTGGTGACCTTGGGTGAATTGGTTGGTGGAATAAATTGATTCAATTAGCTAAGGAACTTGTTCATGGCTAAAATGGCAAGGAGAGTCCAGGTAACACTTATGCTCACCAAAAACTCACCTTAAGGCATGTTTTCTCTTTGATTTCTCTAGATCTGTCCACTTCGAACCATAGATGATCTTGAGCTGAAATTTGGACAGTGTTCTTAGATAGTTATTACTAGACTAAGCTCAAAAGTTCAGGCGAAAATAATTTTAGGAAGTAGGATAATTTTGAGGAAACTTTTAGGAAGGAAAATGTGTTTTAAGACTCCATGAGTGATTTTGATGGGATTTTGTTGAGTTTGGTGTGTTATTCTACCTATATGAACTCATAATAATTGATTCTAGGTGGTGGGAACTCGTGGGTAGACATGCAAAATGCTAGGTTGAGGTGGGACGGCTTAAATGGTGCTTTAAGCCTCGAGACTTAGTTAAATAGGTTTCCGAGGTTAATTTTAGCTGAACACTGGAGAGTAATCTTATATTATGAAGTTAGATCCATGGTAAAAAATTCAGGTCGAAAATCCTTTGGGAAGTCATTCGAATTATTAGGAAGTGATTTGGGTAAAAGGTGTGCTTTAAGCTTGTATAAGTGTAATTGTGTGTTGGTTATTGGATTTAATGGTTTATCTGGTCATTATAGTCCTAATATAACTTGTGGTTGAAGTATTAAGAGATGGTGAAGTGTAAAATATATAAGGGAGCCCAGTAAGGTTATATATGTGTGCTAAAACTTGAAAAGAAGGAAAATTGTGTTTAAGTGTGGTTTTGGGTGATTTGTTGCTTGGTTTAGCCTTGAAAGGTTTGAAATGATATTGGTTTGACTATTTATCAGAAAATATGATGTGGATATCTTAACCCCTTTTCTAAGGATGATTGTGTGTAATATTCTTCTGGAAGGTTTTGGAAATGATTTTTGAGTTATCCTCGTGTTGAATGTTGATTTATGACTTATAAAGATTGAGCTGGTTTCTGGTGAGTGGATGGTATATTCATGGGAGGAGCTTATTATTACATGAATTGTGAAGAATCTATTTAAGAGTTTTACTAATTATGTTGATCATGATTATGAATGTTGGATTGGAAATGGTGTTGTGTGTGATACTATGTGATGGTGGACTTGTTGATTGGTTGGATGGTGACGTTGAGAAAGGCTATGGTTAGCCTCTTTATGGAAAGCTATTTGAGCAACTGGATATTAAGTCATTTTATGGCTTGCCGTATTGACGACTGATTATTAGACTCCTACCAATGAATTGGGGTCGTCCTATGATCTACTCTTTGAGCTATGGTAAGCCTTAGGGGGTGTGCACACTTAAGGACATATGGCTAGAGAATTGAGAGTTGTGGATTTCACTTCGTTATTCCAGTGGGTGTTGAGATTAACCGATTCACGAGGTACGAATGTGATGGTAATCCAAGAGCAGGTAAACTCTTCTATGTGATGTACTTCTACTGCTTACCTATGCTTGTGTGATGCTTACTTGTTATGCAAAGAGTTTTAAAGAGAAAATGAATTTTACAGGGTGAGGTAATTGTTACTCAGTTTCGCTGATTTTGTGCAACCCATTTGTGTGTGTATGTATGGATTTATGGTTGCAGGATGATTACTATGGAGAGGTTATCTTGAAGGAGGATACCACTCTAGATATTCTCTATGTTACTGCTTATTTCACTTACTCAAAGAAGCTGTCGCCTGAGGTCACTAGGATTACACTTGATGATTGGTACCAAAGTATTCACAACTATAGGAATGCTGAGCGTGAGTCTACGTTTGTTTCCACCCGCGTTGTCAAGAACTTCTTCAAGTACTCTGGAGAGAACTAAGCTGGGATGGGATAGGTCACTTTTGTTACCTCTTATACATTGTTGTTATCAGTGACTTAGTAGCAACTTAGTGGTTATCAAGAAATATAAAAGGGAGAATGTTGGTATGTAAGGTGTAAGAGGTGAAGTTGGGTGTACTTTTTGGAGTGGTGGATTGAAGTTAGAATGATACCACTTGTGAAATTTTGTGAGGGTTGTAATAGCCTGTGCACTTGTTAGCTGATAGCAGGTGTGGCGTATAGCACTCTGATGGTTGTAATTTACTAATTTCCACTGCAATATAAAAGTAGCTATGTTTATCAGAAATTTTATGGTTGTTAATTTGGGATTGGAGAACCGGGGTGTTACAAAACATCTTTTCTGTGAGGTAAATGAGTGGTATCCCCAAGAGTCTATTGACTTCTATCAAAATCTTGTCATTAGAAACGGTGCCGCACAGTCCTTTGTCAACTCTACTCCCGTCTTTTTCGATCTTGAGAAGCTGTCTAAAATTCTTGTAGTCCCTCATATTGATCTGACATTCTATGAAAAAGGAGTCCTCCCTGAAATCCCCGGGGTCCCACAAAACAAACTCTACCGCTTTTTCTCTTCCAAGAAAAAAGTGGGTTCCCTAATCCCCTGAGGCCACCTTTCCATACTCCACCAACTCCTACACATCCTTGTCATCAAAAATATCGTCCCCAAAAAAGAAAGAAATCTAATGGTCAACTGTTTGGACCTCACTATCATGTACTGCATCATAAACCGTCACCCCCTCAATCTGGCCCACATTATTCTCCAGCATTTGGCCCAAGTCTGTCGATACCTCAAAACACTCCCTGGGATATGTGTTTTGGCTGCCCCGTATTTTAAAATTCTTTCAGGTACCCTTGGCGACATCTATGCCAGAGTCCATCGAGGAGGCAAACACCATCAATCTCTGCTATCTGAATCGGCTCACCTCCATTGACAAATCTAAGTTGATGCCCCCACCATCAACTCCAACGACTGCGGGTCCTTTGACTTCTCAAGAGGCAGTCCCTCACGACACTCTTCTACTAATCTTGAAGAAGGTCGAGCAACTCCTTGCACAAGCAGTAGAGCTGACTCAGATCCACTCGCGGATGATGGACAGACTCACTGGGATTAAGACGGCTGTGACGACCATGCAGGACAACCTCCTTGACATTCAAGCTACCATTAACCCAACCCCAAACCTTTGCTATGGTGTGTGTGTGAGTGGTGTTAGGATTTAGGCTGTTTTAAGTTCTAAACACTGTTTGCTGGTTTGTTTGTGAATATTCTGACTAACTCTGTGTGACTGGTGGGCTTCCCTCTGATGAAAGCAAAAGGGGGAAGCGGTGAATCCCGTCTGGTGTATGGGTGACTCTTTTGCTGTTTTTTGAACTGCTTTCGAATTCTTGCTGCTAGATTGTGTGGTCTAGTGCTTTAACTGCTTCCTATATTATGCCTTTTTATGCCAGTTAAAATACCTATTTACTATCTGCTATGTTACTTGCCTGGAGTCCCTCTACGATTAAGGGGGAACCACAATGGAATCTCTGGACTCCAATGCTGTTATTAAGGGGGAACTTCGACAGGGTCGGTTCCTTTAGTCCTTTGTGTTTTTGTTCTTTTTCAGGATTGACTCAATTGGGATTCACGGAGGTTTGCTATCATCAGCAACAAGGGGGAAACTGTTGAGACATCAAAGTGTTGCAGAGATAGCCAATCACCTTGACAGAGTCAATCGTCCTCTGCCAAACAAAAAGAACGAGCTACTACAAAAGAGTCCAAGCAACTAAGGAAACATCACAGGCTCTTCCATGCTGTTGCAAAAACTAAGGAACGGACTCGTGAATCTTTCAACGCTCCAACGGTCATGCAACCACTCCAGTCGCATCCGAAGCTCGTGGCCCAAGTCAGAAGACCACCCGAGGACGTTGCCCACTAAGCTAGTTCCAATAATTTCGAAACTAACTCCCTCGACCTATTGTTTCTAATGTCAGTATAAATAAGCATTGTAATAGCTAGTTTCATTTGCGCTTTCATTCAGATATAATCTAGAGATTAGAGAGAGAGAAATTATCATTGTAAGTCAGAGAGGACACGTACCAAATCAGTTAGTGCATCTAGATAGACTCTGCCTTGGAAGATCCTAGTTTTGCTACACTTACCATCGAGCTGATCAGAAAGTGTATTGGGTGAGTGAGTGGAAAACCGCTAAGTAGATCTCTTCTACTTAGTGGGCATTTATAAGTTGTTTTATTTTGGCCAGAGAATAAAATAGCTTATTTGTGTATCTTGCTGAGTTCCACAGAGTCTGTCTATCTTTCAAGCATTAATTCATTTCAGTTTCTTTAAGTCTTTTGCACACTTAGTTTAACCAGTTCGATTGAGTGTCTCTACGTCCCAAAGTGTTTCTTACCCTTAAAAAGATTGATTGAGTCAAACCAACTTTTAGACTCACACCTTGAGTTGGTTTGAGTTAGCCATCCGATCCTACAGAGCCAATGAAGATGAGTTAGTAAGATAAGCATAAGATGGAATATAAGAACAATTATATTGCTATGGGAGAATTGATGTGTGTAATTGCAGGTTGAAAGCTTTTATATATGGGAAATTCAGTGTTTAAGTTTAAGTCATTTAAGGGACTAAGAACCATGTCATTTAAGAGCCTTAGTGCTATGCAATTTAAGATTATTGCACTATATTGAGTTTGTTATGAATGGTTTGATTTGGGAGAGAAATATCATGAGAAAGGGGATTGTTGAGTGTGAGATGATTGAATGAGAAAAACTACGCATTTGGGCATGATAATATACTAGAGAGGCTATGGCAAAATTTGAGTATAAACCAAGTGTGTTTAATGGTTGTTGTGAGTTTTTATGGCCTAGGTTGTACTAGGAGTCATTAAGAGTTAAATTGGTGTGAGGAAGTGAAGGTAAGGTTTTGAGATTTAGAAAGACCTAAAGTTGTCTAGGAGGAATTAGAGGTTAGGTAATTGTATTAAACACACCAAAATCATGGTATGAATAATGTTAAGACTTGAGCAAAAATCTGGAGGAAATGATGTATAATGTCTTATGGTGATTTAGGTATGAACTAGAGAATATAACATTGAGAATTTTGGGTAGCTTGTGTAAGGAGATAGAGATGCTAGTAGTGAATCAATAAGTGTATACCATGGATGGTAATCAGTGGACTTGAGTGATAGAGGTGAAAACTATAAGAGAATGTAGTAGCTTGTCAAGTGAATGACTAGGAATGGATAAGAGAGTATAACCATGTTAATGTTGGGTAAATTGAGTAAAGGATATGAAGATGTTTAAGAGGAATTTAGAATGGTCAAGTTGAAGGAGTAAAGTTGTGTATAAGACTAAGTGATTATGTAGTTGGGTGTGGAACAATGTTAAAGTATTAAGAGGATGGATAGAAATGCATGATTAAGTACAAGTTTAGGAATGATGAGTAGTAAGTGTAAAGGAGAAAAAGTTGTGCATAGATATGCAATATGACCTTGAGAACATTGAGAAGATTGAGTTAAGAAAATTAAGATGATTGATGATGCATTAGATGTGGCGAATAAGTGAGTTGGTAATGTTGGAAGAAGGTTATGAAACACCAAGAGAGGTTAGTGATGCACTAGTGTGCATAAGTGTTGAAAATGGAAGTTGAAATTGGTGGAATTGAACAAGGATTGGATGATGAGTTAAACCAATGATTTAAGTAGGTTTTAAGAGTGTTTAATGTGTTTAAACATGTTTAGAATACATGTGAAAAAATTAGGAAAGAAACGGGAAGAAGAACGGAGTTGAAACGAGTCAAAATGAGTGTTTTCTGACTTCGACCTACCCAGGGCGTTGGGTCGGTCGGTGGGTCGGTCGGGCTGAGATCTTCAAAACCGAGTTTCTGACTTCGACCTACCCAGGGGGCTGGGTCGGTCGGTGGGTCGGTCAGACCATAAAAAAAAAGAGAAGAAGAGTGGCATTAGTTGTCCACCATTAGGAGGGTAATGATGATTAGAAGGATAAGCATATAAGGACTTAGTAATAATTAGAGGGTGAACCTTAGTGGCTAAATAAGTTAGGTTGATTGAAAGTAATTAACAGCCTAAATTGGATGAATATTTTAGGACTTGAGAATTGGGACTCGGAAGGAGAATAGGCAACCGAACAACCAACGGTGTACGATATGGTTTTCTTGTAGTCTACTTGCTAACGAGGTGTCCCTCGGCTTGTGTGATAATTGTTTAAATGTTTCGACTAAACAAGATAAAGCATGCAACCGGATTATTGTGCTTGTTGTGTGATTGTGATGCACTAACACAACCTACCCTTGAGAACTTACTAACCAATGTTTAGTAAACAATTGTGTGAGAACAAGGAACACTTCCTAACATTAGTTTGTTAATAACCGAAAGAGGTTTAACTAACAAACATTGACTTTGAGAGTTCCACTAACTTGAACTTGGGGGGAGTGAGGAATCCGAAATGGTACCGGCACATGTGTATTGGAGGAGGTCGATATCCTTATCAGATCCCGACTTCCAAATATGACTTGTCTTCAGACTTGTCGCCTAGAGTCGACATAAAGACTCGGTCCCCTCGATTTCTGTTTGAGGTGGGAGGCATTACTAAGATGGTGTGGTGGGATCTACCTAAATCCCAACTAATTGTAAGAAATATTGTTTATGTAAACCAATGGAGCTGATAACTCATTGGTTAGGTTACTTTTGACTCGACAAGATAAACAATGAATTAAGGAGCAACCATTCTAATTAAAGAACGGTTGTCTCATTTGAGATAAGATTTGAGATAAGATAGAGATAAGATTTGAGATAAGAGATGAGATAAGACTTGAGATGAGATAAGACTTGGACTGAGAATAAGAAAAATCATAACCTAAGGAGTTAAAAGATTAACTCACTTATTTGAGGAACACTTTTAAGTTGTTGATTGTGTTTGAACTATAATTGTTCATATGTGGTGTTTATTGTACTTCTCATTTATGTTGTATTGATAATCAACCGCATGCTATCGACAAGTAGTCATCGTAGCCCCGTTAGCTTGAGGGCAATAAGAGAAACGTACCAGCAAAGGTGCTGACCCCCTCGGGGGCAACTATTTAAAATTTGCAGGTAAGAAGTAGCAGATGAGCCGGCTTGAGAGTAGGAGGGGGTAGACATACACGAGTTTAACTTTGACCTACGAGTTGTGCATGTACACTCGTAAGCTGGTCTAAGGTAGTGCTTGTATAGGAGAAAAGGGACTTGGGATCGTGTATGTATTTGATTAAGGCTTGTAAGTGCTAATGTTCGGTACATTCAGGTCCACTAGACCGTAGCTAGATCTTGGAGTATTTAGTATGCCTAGTTAGTCACATGGGTGACTAACGGCGGTAACACCAATTATTGTAAGAATTCCGCTGTGTGGTTAATATAATTGGTTGGAGGTTTATGAGTTGAGAATGGATTTATGAGATGGGGGTGTTACAGAAATTGATAGCCATTGATAGAGCACTGTCTCTTGAACGGGCAATTGTGATAATGGTGTGGGCTTCTAGCGAGGGATTCTCTACTCCTGAAGGTCATCGTTTCCAATCATGATCCCAATGTGATGCGATTTGCCGGAGGAAATGGCATCTAAGAGTCGAAGTCACCTGAATCAAGTCAGAATCATTGACAAGAGTGATTCTTCGGTGGAGGTTGTTTACCCCCTTAACTCTCATATTGAGCAACATGTCTCTGAGCATGGCAGACCACCATAGCGCATAAGTTGACTTTAAAGGCCACACCACTCAAACCTAGTTTTATAGACTGTAATGTTAGAGTAATTGCTGTTGCAGTAAATCTAAACGAGCAGAACCAATATGCGGGGTGGAGGATGGTAGCACATATATTATCGACACCCGTAGGCTAGAGTGCTCCGTTCTCGTCCCACCTAAAACTACTGAGCTCATAGAACAACGAGCTAGCAAGAGCATCCATTAACACTATAAGAAACAAACAGATAATTGCTAAAAGGGAAACTAAAACACTTCCACCGATAGGGTGGCTTATGAAGACGCCTAAAACCCTAGAAAAGCATAACGGAAAAAGAACACAAAGTGACTCATTAAAGAGGGCAGCCATAGTTGAAGGCGTAACCCTTTGGTGAAGGAGGGTAAAGGAGCTTCTCTCTCTAAGCTGCATCTCTCCCAGTAGTGTTTTATTTTCAAAAATAGGGAAATTTTGATTATGATGATCGGGTACATACTTAGTTTCCATATTCTAATTTTAATAAAGAAAAAAGTGAAATAATTTGATAGACCATCACAATAGTTGGCTTGAGGAGAGTTGTGAATAGGGCATATTGGTGTAGAACCATAAGTTGAAAAAGGATGTAGTAGTCGGTCTCTGGTCCATAGCCACATTCCTGGCCAATCCAAGGGGGGGGGGGGGGGGCAACGAGGTCAATTCTAACCTGTCGGACAAAAGCTATTTAGAGGCCGGTGAGAGCATCCTTTTTGTGAGGATTACTAAAGGAGGATAACAGTGCTAGGGAAGGCATTGCCTGGACAGCGAGGGTCTTCACCATTGATTCCATCCTTTATTTTCTTCAAATAAGTAGCCATTGGCTCAACATAGACTTGGTAAATAAAAGACAAATCTAGAAAAAAGACAAGCTAGAGACTTATTGAAATGGAACTCCAAAATTCGGTAAAGTTTAATTATGACCCATATAGTCAGTAGCGTAGAGAAGGATTAGAACCGAAATCCAACATAGTCGACCAGGCTACCTGGACTTAGTAATTGTGGGCACTGACAATTATTTGCCTAGGCAGTCCCCAGTCAGGCCGGAGACTGCACTTGTTTGAGACGGGTTGTAGAAGGTTTGTGGAAGGGGGATCTTTGGACGTGGATGCATTTCCTTTCTTATGAGTTGTCGAAGGTTTGGTGGGGGTAACGACTGAGCCATGCTTGTTTCAGCTTCTAAGAACCTTGTCATAGTTGCGTTTCTTAACATTAAAAGGATCCAAGGGGCCAACTAGACCCTTCTTCTTGTCGAAGACATTTGGGAAGGTCTAGTGTGTGCATGGCAAGATTTAAGTAGTGGTTAGTTCCTTGTCTCACGGAGGTTCTTGTGGCAGGTTTGAAGTTGGAGTCTCTAAGTCCGAATCCTGCAAGACCAGTGAATGGGGGGGGGTGGTTGGGTCGGGGGAGGGATGATGATATCTTCTGAACTTTGAAGGGAGGGTACGTTTAAGGAGGTAGAGGTGTTAGAGGGGAGCTATTCCCAGATAGGTGTGGATGCTTCTGGGATCCCGCAAGAGAGCTCGAAAGACCGCAAGCAATCTTCCAAGTGACTGAACTATGGTCGGGACTTCCTCTTGATCCAATACGAAGCCCTAAAGCTCGTAGCCATGGGCCATAGGGGTAGATCTTAGAAAGAAAGACTTACTGGTTGGGGAAATCTTTTGTGGGGTGAGTGAATAGACAACATTTAAAGCAAATGGGCGTGAGTCTTTCATATGTGGTTCGAAGAGTAGATTCACCCCCTCGAGTATAATCTTCAAGCAATGAAGTATTGGCTTGTCCACTGATATTGAGAATTTAAAACATAGGAAATCTCCTCTGTAGCGAGCACCTTCCTCCTTGAATTTTAGAAAAGTACCAATGTGACATGCAAGGCTTGAGGCAGACTCTCAGTTATGCAGCACAAGAGGGGCGTCGTGAATTTGAACCCAAGTGGGTGTAACACCCCATCCAACATTATCACACTTACAATAAACTGCAGCGGAAAAACAACCTCATCACATTACTTAACTCGTTGGTGTTACACGCCGTTAGCCACCCACGTGGCTAACAAGGCTAATACACATTCATTGTACCGGTCTGATGGGCTAAATTCCCGAGCGTCTATACATTAGTGTCCCTTTCCATTAACACAACAACAACATACACCTTCCAACTATACCGAGTATTTATAAACTGGTGCCGACAACAATTTCGGTCTTACTACACCTACTGTATACATACACTTAAAAGTTTACCCATGTACAATGACTACCCTCCTACTCGAACGGCTTCCAGCACTTCGTACCTGAAATAGGAAAAGAAGAGAAAGGGGTGGCCCCAAGGGGCTCAGCACCTTTGCTGGTATGGTAATCCCGCAGCCCACATGCTACCGGGCCACGCACAACTAATTGTCGTCTTAGCATGCAGTTGATTATATTTAAATCATGCATGTGACAATAAACACACACACTTAACATTTCGCCTCAATGGGCTCATCATTCGGATAATACATCCTACATAACAAGTCACCCATGTATTCATCATCCCTAGAGTGTTTCTCCTCCAATGGAGCTACTTCCTTAATAGACGACACATACCCTTAAATCGGGTTATCCTTAAACGCCTCCTATCACAACTGGGAATCATATCCATGATCCACACAATCTACATTATACAACATATAACATACACTACATACAACACTTAACAACACTTTGCACGGTTCCACGTGCACAACATAACACCGCAACAGATATTGCATCACAACAAAACATATGACATAACGGGAATGGTTCGCTTCGGAACCGACCCAACATTGTTTACACACTGGTGAGCCTAGAGAATGTTGCCAGTCTCATGATAAGCTCGTTATACAATAACAACAACACTCATTACCGTCCTAATAGTTGGACGAGTAACTTAAGTTAAGGCGGTTCGGGTTTGGAGGCCCGAACACACCACACAAACACATGTTCCCCCTAAACCGATCATAAGTCAGAATAGCTAAGCTTTGGAGTAAGCTAATGGGAGATCATAACCCGTGAGGAAACAACCATAACAAAGAGAAGGGTAAGGCTAGGAAGGATACCCTCTCCCAAACAACGCGCGACCGGCCAAACCGGATTCCTCACTACTGTTAGTACATACTTACTTTAGATAATACTTAGAACCCCACTATGGAGTCTATCGCACCTACACACATACAGTATTACAACTGGGTTAACACACAAGGGAGATCCCTACATTCACATACACATATCACACAATTAACACACCATAGCCGTGGTTAGTACGTCCCATGGTACGGGTCGTTTACTCCGAATACCGAACTCTCATGTGATCCTAGACTCAGTTAACTAAGGTTAACACTTCCGAGGTTAAATGGTATCGGAGTTGAAACACGCCACATATATGAATTGCTGTAAACTCATTACATGTTTAATATTACAACGTGGCAAACATACAGAAAAACACATTGGCATACAAGCCGGTGTAATCCGGTAGGACGCAGGTTGCAAGAAAACCATACCTGTCACCGGAGTCCACTTTACCACGTCCACTTATGTTCCTCGAGCAATTCTCGAACAACTGACAACATTACATACTTTTATTAACATTGGGGTAACATGTTTGTTTAAAGTCTAATGCTTATAATTTTTCCCCATTAACTTGGTTAAATAACTTTACATTTTTAACATGTTTTACTCTCACATCTTAATACAACTTTTAACCCACTTAATTGGCATTAAAACTCACCTAACAAGTCCTTAACAACTTTATAACATCATTACTAATCAATCCCCATCATTATATATCATTTCATAACCTTAAAACAACATTTTTGTTCCGACCGACCTTGTCGACCGGACTTGTCCAAGTCCGGTCGATTCCAGAACACATTTCCGTCAAAATTTTCTACTCCGACCGACCTTGTAAGTCCGGTCGCATGTTCGGTCTATTCCCGAGAGTTTCTTCCCTTTGTAAATTTAGCCCGACCGGACTTGCCAAGTCCGGTCCCATGTCCGGTCAATTCCAGAAACTTAATCCGTACCAAAAATACAAGCCCGACCGACCTTGCAAGTCCGGTCCCCAAGGTCGGTCCATTCCAGAAGCCAATTCTCGCAGGGTAAACTGGGCTCGACCGAACTTGCAAGTCCGGTCGCAAGTCCGGTCTGCCCCAAATCTTTGTTTTCCTTTTTACATTCAACTCCAAACTTCACCCCATGTAACCTAGTATTCCCTAACCTCATTTGGGTACCTTAAACACACCTTGAGACAGCCTTAAACACTCATAAAACTCATTATCTAATTCCTTAAGCCTTTACTTATATCTCCACAAAATTCCTAACACTTACAATGTTTCCTCCTAGTTTTTCAAGTGGTGTTTCATACCTATGATGACTACTATACCAAGGTGTTTCCTCTACACCTTAACATCATCTCTCAAACTTCTTTTCTTACTATCTAAACCTCCTTGTTACAACTCCTTGAATTCTTTTCTCAAAACCTTACTTCAACATTATTCTCCTTATTCATCAACATCACCCAAACCTTAAACAACTTCTTCAAGACTTTTCAATACACTCTCAAAACACACATTGAATTCCTAGAACTTCCAAGATAACACCTAAATCCTTGCATCACTCTAAATCACCTTAACACATGTTTTCTTCTCAAGTAAACACTTAATCACCTTTAACACTTCCTAGTTCACCAAAACTCACTTAAAACACTTAGAACTTCTCACACATCTTTCCCAAATTTGGCCATAGCTTCTCTTGTATATACTCACATCCAACCACTTAGGTTTTTACCTTATTTCATTCAAAACACCTAAAACCCATCAAACACATTTTATACACAAACTTCACACAATAAGCACTACATCACATTATAGTGCATAACTTAAATTGCTTGGCACTTAGGCCCTTAAATAACATGGCTCTTAGGCCCTTAAATAACATAAACCATAAACACTGAATTTCCCACATAAGTATGCCTTTGACCTGAAAATACATACACCAATACATATGTTCTTTTACTAGTCTCCTTGAGAACATTTTACTAGCTCATTTGCCATTGGCTCCTTAGGTATTTTATTAAGCAAATCAAGCTCATTTTCCTAAGGCATTTAAACTACATCGTGATAGCTTGTTTACCTCTTTTCCTCACAAATTTCTTTCTTGTTTCCTTGTAAAACCGGTAGGGCATTTGGTCCCTTTTCAACTATTAAACATTATACAAACAATAGAATGAGTATTCAAGCATTGTGCTTCACCTCATTGTAAACCCTAGTTACACATATTGTTTTAACACATTAAGGTAATTGTTTTACCTTGGAATTGGAAGAGAACTTGAATAAGTATCAACAGAGGACTCCTCCTAGCCCTTGGAAGATTCAAATGAAGCTAAAACAAGCAAGATAAATACACCATTGTGAGGTGAATTTTCGGACAACATGAAAACATGGAGGAAACATGGATTTTCTTTGAGTTTCCTTACCTTGAAGCAAAGGAGAACAAGAATATGTGAAAAGATGGGCTCAAGCTCCTTCAATGGTGAATCTCCATGGCACCAAAATTGAGTTCTTGAAGATTTAAAAAGAGGGGAGTGTAAGCTTGACCTAACTAGACAAATGGTCTTGGAATTTGATTTGGCCAAGGGAATCACAAGTTACAAGTGAAGGAAGGTGAAGAATGAGTGTGGTCTGTTGGAAACCGATGGAGAGAGGAGGAAGAAGAAGACCACCGTGGGAAATGAAGGAAGGAATGAGAGAATGAAGATAACCTTTGCTTTTTGAAGATATTTGTAACTTAAAGCAAATAGTACTTTACTTTAAGCTTAACTTTACTTATTTGATTTCTTTTACATGTTGGTGACTCACACCATGAAAAACCGGCCCCCATATGTCTAGGAGGGTATAATGGTCTTTGTTGACCAATTTAATTACTTATAACAACATATGTTACAAACTAGATTATAAAAGTTACTATTCACAAACTAAGGCACATAGAAGTGAAATTTTTGATTTCCCACTAATATGGCCACCCAAATGTGATACTATATAGTACACATGTTAATTAAAGAGTAATGATGGACATTTAGCCATTCAAAACTCATTTACAAGACAATTTTTCAAAAACGTGCTTTAAGACTCCTTAAAGCACATTTTGTGTTTAACTTGTTTTCAAGCTTGGTTTTCTTTGGTAATTGATTTAATATGTTCCTTAACATATTTATAAGGTATAGGTGACCATTAGGTCTTTTACAAATTTATCCCAAGCTTAGAGCACATTTTTGCTCTTATTGACTTTAAGGTATTTATTTGTGTTTTGTTTTGGTTCATTGTCTAACAAAGTTCCTAAGGACTAATTAGCCTTATAAAATCATAATTAAATGTTATTAAGTCTTGGTAGGCTCTTTGGGTCCTAACCAAGTTCACTCATAGCTTAAAGCATGTTTTTGCTCATACTGTGTCTTAGTGCTTTATTGCACTATACTATATTTTAAATTGTCCACTGATGTTTCTAAGGCACTTTTTAGCCTTTATATAACATAGTTTTGCTATTTAAACCACATATCAAGGTTGGGGTATTTCAATCTACCCCCCTTAAAAGAACTTCGTCCTCGAAGTTCACATTTCCCACACATCATTAGATTAGAATACGGGGATTACTTACAGCCGTAAAACTTCCATAACCAAACACACTTTACATCACAACCTCGGACTTAATGGTCCGGGCAACACATTCACATCCACACATAACATAACATATCCACATGATAACCTCGGACTCTATGGTCCGGGTATCTTAACAACACTTACACATACATAACAACCCCTTGGACTCACTGGTCTCGGGTAACATCACAACATTTGGACACATAGGTCCCCATAACATACAGTCTTCAGACACTTAGGTCTATGTAACACAACACATTTAGACTCATAGGTCTCAATAGCATACACTTTTAGGAGATCAAGGTCAAAATAACATTTATCGCATACCACACAACATGTCATAGCATGTATAACAATCAAAATATCTTTTACATACACACTGTGATCCCGCAGAACCCGGTCGCGATGGACACCTTCCGTCCCCGTGCCTTTGGAGGTCAAAACAATCACTTAAATTTAAAATTTCTTTGTGAGGTTAAGTAGAGAACTTTAATTACGTAAAGTATCCATCAACGTTTTATAAATACCAATTTAAAATCCCTTTGAAAACACACAACTCCAAGTCCAACTTAAGCTCTTTGCTTCTTTTCTTAGCGTGGTTATTTGTGACCACTTATAGGGTTTCAAGAGTCATCCAACCCTGATGTGATCAGCATCAGTGTTGAACTATCCTTCCACCCCAATTTGTGTTCGGCTTCCCTTGATCACATGCAAATAAGTTCCACCTCCCACTTCATTTTCAAGCATCAGTAAGTCACTCATTTCCAATTTTCTATCTTTTAAATCATTCTAATCATGATCATAACATCTCCAAAGGATAGAACTCCGTCTATCAGTTACCTCCATTCACTTTAATCACGTTGCCTAGGGAATCTTATTCTCACTAGGTTCTATGTCGGTTTCATACCCTTTCATGCATCACTATATAGTATATATATATACACATATATTTTATCAAAATACAACACCTGGTTTTACATTTATACACTGTCGGGGCTTTTGTTCCCCCGGGAGTTTCTCTACTCCCCACACTTGTACTATCACACACAACTGTTAACAAATAAACACACTTATCACAATGGTATTCGCATCTTCTGTGCGCAATTACCACAATTAAACCATGATTGAATGTGTATGTTTACGTAACACACACACCAATCATCAAAACAATAATATAATTTGTGCTATGCACAATATAAATCACATACACTACGTACACTTGTACGGTGATATACACTAAGTGGTTTTGCGCTCTACCCCCCTTAAAAGGGATTACGCCCACGTAATCAATCACTAAACATTGGCTTAAATGTTCTGCCGTCGTGAAGTGTTTTAACTTCCACGCGGTCTATTACACAATGGATTCTGATTAGAGGATCTTAACCATATTGGCGGTTTAGTTCCTAAACCAAGAATTCTCATTGGAGTTTGTTTAAACTCTTAGTTGGTTTCGATTCTGGCCTGTTAGGCTTCTAGGCGTTAATAATTAGCCATTCATTCATGCTCATCATGTACATTCAACACTTGAATCACTGGCTCACTAGTTTCTGCTGCGAAACTCTAATAACTGTAGAGCTTAATTGCTCTCTTTTGTTATTCTTACTGTATTGCACATCCCCAGTTGTCACCTTCATCTTGGTAACAATGGTTTCTCAACCGACGCGTGGTATCTCTTACCGTTAGCGAATTCGGTGAGTTATACACTTCCTATCCACTTTCATAACAATTTACTGTGTATACCACTATGTATTTCACAATGATTGACTTGTTCCCTTCCGACTTACTGTCGGTTGAGACTGAGCTACTACCTAGTGTGTAGTGCTCTCTCAGCTATTTACAACATTTGGGGTATATTCCATACCGATATTTGGCAGTTAGTGCTACTGTAGTCACTTACTGTTAATCATGTCTCCACATTTGGTTTCGTACAAGTACTCTTTTATTGATGCGGTCTTGCATTTCCTATGCATCGGCCATTATAACATTATTACTCCACAATTAACATGTTTCCAATTCCTAGCTATCCCACTCGTTCATTACTGCGCAAGTGCAATACCAAAACACTCAGTCATACAGAGTGCAGAGGCGTAAACTCTCGACAGTAAATCCCTTATGTGGTTCGCCATGGAATTCACACTGTGTTTCCCTGAAATTCTGATTCCGTAATACTGGCTACTGGCTTACTGCCGAGTCTGTCTAACATCAATTACCTTGCATCTCCACTGATTTTAACTCATAACTGGTCTTATTTGTTACATTTTCGTTTAACAACATTTATACAACGGTCGCTTGTGGCGCACCGTGCTTTTACTTATTGTATAACACTAACTTATATCGTATCTACTGTCACCTCAACTTCCACACATAAACTTACATTATTCACATTATGGTTCATCCCTCATTTGGATGACTACTAAATGCTCCTTGAGCATCGATCATTCGAGTCACAAGCCGGCATTATTCAGCCAGGTGCTTCACTTTATACACACGTACTACTAAGCTAACTGCTCTCTTTCAATAATAACGTTGTCCATCCTTAACATATTTCTTAAGCTTGGTTCACATAACTACCGCTCCTGCGGTCTCACAATATCGAGAGGTATCCCCACTCTTAATGCAGTGGTTCGTCTACCACTCTATTTACTTATACCATCAATCGAATTTATATAACATATCTTGCTTATGGCTTATAAGCCTTATTTGCCTTGAGCTGAGCTCATTGTAGGCTGTCCACACACATGTACTTCTCTGTACAATATTACATGGTTTGGATATTATATTGAGCTCCATGACAAGGCCGTTGCATTCCGTTTCCTTTCATGGGATGCCCCTTAGGATTGTCAGTCCGTCTCCTGACAACTTATGTCTAAACTGGGTGTTAATTTCAACCCTTGTGTTTCTGCCATGCGTTTCGTTCAACAATTGTTGATGCGAACACCCCTCAAGGATTACTCCTGGGTGTTGCTACGTTATGCCATTACATTTGGCTCACACTTATTGGTACATTCCATTAGTCACGCCGTTTGCGTTCTTAATTGGCTTATTATCTCCTTTTGTGAAGATCAACATTTCCTAGTAGTGTAAGTACTCATTCTGGGAGTTTCATCCCGTTCCTTGCACATTAATGTGTCCACGTTAGGCATCTGCTTTGCCATTTACAGGCTGGGTCACCATTCCAGCTATATTGTTTATCCCTGAGGAATTCTTAAGACATGTGTGATGTCTTTATATAACAGTTAGTGCACTTCGCACTTCCTGACTCTTAAAACATTTCCTTGAAAATGAATTCACTGACTCCTTTAGTCTGGTTATCTCAACTGAGTCCCTTAACTTCAATCATTCCTTGTAATCTCTAGCTTTAGTTTGATTTATACTGCTGACCGTAGACGGAGTCGACTACTTCCCGTGTTTCGGACTCTACTCGTATACATATATGGGGTATCATACTGATACATTCCTACTTACCCAACTAACCCATAAGTAGGTCTGTCAGGCCCACAAGCTCCTATCGGAGTGCGGTCGTCCCACAATTCAATTGGTACACTCGTAGTGTCCGTCACACGCCTAGGTGAAGTATTCTGTCGTCAACTCCCTTATATTGTCCCGTGACAATATTCATTCCTTACTTCCCGAACTTAATCGAGGGAAAGTTTATCCATTGTTGTATCCTTGTCAACGAGGTCAACTGTCCTTGGTCTTACTGGTTTGGTTTAAAAGAAGGTTGGAAGAAGTGTTGGTTTGAAAGAAAATCTGGTTTGAAAAGAAAAGGGTTTGAATAAATCTGGGTTTGAAAGAAAATTTTCACGGTTTCACAACATCTTCTTACCTTAGCCAAGTCTAGCTTCTTGCTGACTGGTGTACTTACAATTACAAAGGTCAGGCTGTTAAGCCCTTCCATGGTTATATGTTCACACTTAACTTCGTGGTACTTTACTAAGTCTTGTAGTGGTTATAAATTTCCCGAACAGCCCTGTTATAGCAGCACTTGGTACGGCAAGTGCGCCATGCTAACTGGCTATCGGTTTAACACATACTGGTTGTGGTATTGTTTTTACCCATAGTCATCAGTGGCCTTGTTGGCCCTCACTGATCTTACTGCCTGACAATAACTCTCCTAGGGACTTCTCACTGTCCTCATATGATAATCATTAACTAGGGTGTTTTCCCATTCTGGGAGACCCCCTTTTTCTTAGTATTATATCTCCTTCGTAGCCCATTCCACGTATTCGTCGTGGTTACTGAGACTTGTCTCTTGTTTGGGTACTACCTTGTAGTTCCTTTAGCGGTTGGTATACCGTTGGTGTATCACTTAACAATTGTGGTCCCGTAGACACTTGTCTCGGTTTCACTAATCCACTTCTTGCCTGTTGCACGGTTGGTGCGTTGCAAACTGGTTATTCTCGACTGCTTAGCATGTCGACCCAGGTTGCCGGAAATTTCTATTCCTCTATGCACAAGATCCTTCATTCTTTGCTATGGAATGCGGTTAACATTGTTCAGATGGAGACCGTCTCCGGGATTCCCAGTTTTCGGGATCTACGTATGACAGGTTTTCCCTACCTAAGGTATTTAAGAACGCCAGATCGGTATTCCCGATAGACTGGACTTCCATCTCACTGGCGTTGTTTCCCCAAGTTATATACAGGGATTGTGGAGGGTGGGATGGATATTGTAGGTTTCCAGTACACACTGGTAATTCTATCTAGCGTATCTCTCACGCTATCACTCAACCCTTAACCCAAAGTACTTAAATCCTAACTCGGTACTTCCAAGCTCGGTAATTCAGTCATCAGAGCGATACTTCGCTCTGATACCACTTTTTGTAACACCCCATCCAACATTATCACACTTACAATAAACTGCAGCGGAAAACAACCTCATCACATTACTTAACTCGTTGGTGTTACACGCCGTTAGCCACCCACGTGGCTAACAAGGCTAATACACATTCATTGTACCGGTCTGATGGCTAAATTCCGAGCGTCTATACATTAGTGTCCCTTTCCATTAACACAACAACAACATACACCTTCCAACTATACCGAGTATTTATAAACTGGTGCCGACAACAATTTCGGTCTTACTACACCTACTGTATACATACACTTAAAAGTTTACCCATGTACAATGACTACCCGTCCTACTCTCGAACGGCTTCCAGCACTTCGTACCTGAAATAGGAAAGAAGAGAAAGGGGTGGCCCCAAGGGGCTCAGCACCTTTGCTGGTATGGTAATCCCGCAGCCCACATGCTACCGGGCCACGCACAACTAATTGTCGTCTTAGCATGCAGTTGATTATATTTAAATCATGCATGTGACAATAAACACACAACTGAAATACCCCAAACCTTGATATGTGGTTTAAATTCAAATTATGGTATGTAAAGGCTAAAAAGTGCCTTAGTAACATCAGTGAACAATTTAAACCATAATAAATGCAATAAAGCATTAAGACACAGTTTGAGCAAAAACATGCTCTAAGCTATGAGTGAACTTGGTTAGGACCCAAAGAGCCTACCAAGACTTGATAACATTTAATTATGATTTAATAAGGCTAAATAAGTCCTTAAGAAACCTTGGTGGACAGTTAAACCAAATAAAACATAAGAAAATACCTTAAAGTCAATATGAGCAAAAATGTGCTCTAAGCTTGGGATGAATGTGTATAAGACCTAATGGTCATACCTATACCTTATTTATATGTTAATGAACATATTAAATCAATTACTAAAGAAAACCAAGCTTGAAAACAAGTTAAAACACAAAATGTGCTTTAAGGAGTCTTAAAGCACGTTTTGAAAAATTGTCTTGTAAATGAGTTTTGAATGGCTAAATGTCCATCATTACTCTTTAATTAACATGTGTACTATATAGTATCACATTTGGGTGGCCATATGTGGGAAATCAAAAATTTCACTTCTATGTGCCTTAGTTTGTGAATAGTAACCTTTATAGCTAGTTTGTAACATATAATGTTATAAGTAATTAAATGAGTCAATAAAGACTATGTTACCCTTCTAATAATAAGGGGGCCGGTTTTTGGTAGTAATGAGTCACCAAACATGTTAACTTGTTAAGTAAATAAAGGTGACTCATAGGTTACTATTTGCTTTAAGTTATAAATATCCTTAAAAGCAAAACCAATCTCATTTCTCCCTTCCTCCTTCATTTCACACGGTTCCCTTCTTCTTCTCTTCTCTTCTCTTCTGTTCTCTCTCGGTTGTGCTACAGCACATATACCATCTTCAAGCTTTGACCACTTGTATCTCCTAGCTCCCTTGGCCAAATCAAATTCCAAGACCATATTTGTCTTAGTTAGGTCAAGCTCTACACTTCCCTCTTTTTAAATCTTCAAGAACTCAATTTTGGTGCCATGGAGATTCACCATTGAAGGAGCTTGAGCTCATCTTTTCACATATTCTTGTTCTCCTTTGCTTCAAGGTAAGGAAACTCAAAGAAAAATCAAGTTTCCTCCATGTTTTCATGTTGTCCGAAAATTCACCTCACAATGGTGTATTTATCTTGCTTGTTTTAGCTTCATTTGAATCTTCCAAGGGCTAGGAGGAGTCCTCTCTTGATACTTATTCAAGTTCTCTTCCAATTCCAAGGTAAAACAATTACCTTAATGTGTTAAAACAATATATGTAACTAGGGTTTATAATGAGATGAAGCTTAAAGCTTGAATACTCATTATGTTGTTTGTACAATGTATAGAACTTGACAAGGAATCAAGTACCCCACCGGTTTGTAAGGAAACAAGAAAGAAGTTTGTGAGGAAAAAGGTAAACAAACTATCTCAATGTAGTTTAAATGCCTTAGGAAAATGAGCTTGATTTGCTTAATAAAATACCTAAGGAGCCAATGGCAAATGAGCTAGTAAAATGCTCTCAAGGAGACTAGTAAAAGAACATATGTTTTGGTGTATGTATTTGCAGGTCAAAGGCATTATTTATGTGGGAAATTCAGTGTTTAAGGTTATGCAATTTAAGGGCCTAAGAGCCATGCTATTTAAGGGCCTAAGTGCCAAGCAATTTAAGTTATGCACTATATTGTGATGTAGTGCTTAATGTGTGAAGTTTGTGTATAAAAATGTGTTTGATGGATTTTAGGTGTTTTGAATGAAATAAGGTAAAAACCTAAGTGTTTGGATGTGGGTATATACTAGAGAAGCTATGGCCAAATTTGGGAAGATGTGTAAGAAGTTCTAAGTGTTTTAAGTGAGTTTTGGTGAACTAGGAAGTGTTAAAGGTGATTGAATGTTTACTTGAGAAGAAAACATGTATTAAGGTGATTTAGAGTGATGTAAGGATTTAGGTGTTGTCTTGGAAGTTCTAGGTATTCAATGGGTGTTTTGTGAATGTATTAAAGTCTTGGAGAAGTTGTTTAAGGTTTAGGTAAGGTTGGTGTTCAAGGATAAGTGATGTTTAGGTATGATGTGAAAAAGGAGATTTAGTAAGAAAAGAAGTCGAGAGGTGATGATAAGGTGTAGAGGAAACACCTTGGTATTGTGGTCATTATAGGTGAAATGCCACCTAGAAATCATAAGGAGAAAACATTGTAAGTGTTAGGAATTTTGTGGAGATATAAGTAAGGTTTAAGGAATTAGGAAAAATAGTTTTGTGAGTGTTTAAGAATATCTTAAGGGTGTGTTTGAAGTGCCAAATGATGTTAGAACACATTAAGAGGCCTTAGGAGAAGTTTGGTGAAGAATTGGCAAAGTTTTGGTAAGTTTAGAAGGCGACCGACCCAGGGGCCGACCCAGTTTTTGGGTCGGTCGAGCCTCTGTTAGATGTTAGTAATGTGTTCGGTAATGGTCCGACCCAAAAGGGTGGGTCGGACATGGGTCGGTCGGTCAAGTTTCAAAGGAAGGAAAATGTTCGCACATGGACCGACCCAGAATGGTGGGTCGGACGTGGGTCGGACGGGCATGTTTGTAAGGAAGTAAAAGGGGTCTGTAATGGACCGACCCAGTTGTGGGTCGGTCGGTGGGTCGGTCGGACCAAAAACATGGTTTAAGGTTAAGGAATGATATGTGATGATGGGGATTGGTAGGTAATGATGTTATAAGGATGTTGAGGACATGTAGGGGAGTTTTAATGACACCTAAGTGAGTTAAAAGTTGTATTAAAATGTGAGAGTAAAACAAGTTAAAAATGTTAAGTTATGTAACCAAGTTAACGGGGAAAAATTAAGCATTGACATTAAATGATCAAGCAAACCCCGATGTTAATGAAAACACGTGTGATGTTAACAGTTGTTCGAGAATTGCTCGAGGAACATAAATGGACAGGATAAGTGGACTCCGGTGACAGGTATGGTTTTCTTGCAACCTGCGTCCTACCGGATTACACCGGCTTGTATGCCAATGTGTTTTTCTGTATGTTTGCCACGTTGTAAGATAAAACATGTAATGAGTTTACAGTAATTCATATATGTGGCGTGTTCAACTCCGATACCATTTAACCTCGGCAGTGTTAACCTTAGTTAACTGAGTCTAGGATCACATGAGAGTTCGGTATTCGGAGTAAACGACCCGAACCATGGGACGTACTAACCACGGCTATGCGTGTGTTAATTGTGTGTTATGTGTTTGTGAATGTAGGGATCTCCCTTGTGTGTTTAACCCAGTTGTAATTCTGTATGGTTGTAGATGTGATAGACTCCATAGTGGGGTTCTAACTAATATCTAAAGTAAGTATGTACTAACGGTGGTGAGGAATCCGGTTTGGCCGGTCGCGCGTTGTTTGGGAGAGGGTATCCTTCCTAGCCTTACCCTTCTCTTTGTTATGGTTGTTTCCCTCACGGGTTATGATCTCCCATTAGCTTACTCCAAAGCTTGGCTATTCTGACTTATGATCGGTTTAGGGGGAACATGTGTGTGTGGTGTGTTCGGGCCTCCAAACCCGAACCGCCTTAACTTAAGTTACTCGTCCAACTATTAGGACGGTAATGAGTGTTGTTGTTATTGTATAACGAGCTTATCATGAGACTGGCAACATTCTCTAGGCTCACCAGTGTGTAACAATGTTTGGGTCGGTTCCTAAGCGAACCATTCCCATTGTGTTATGTGTTTTGTTGTGATGCAGTATTCATTGCGGTGTTATGTTGTGTACGTAGAAACGTGCAAGTGTTGTTAAGTGTTGTGTAGTGTATGTTGTAGGTTGTATAATGTGGAGTGTGTTGTATAATGTGGAGTGTGTTGTAAATGTGAAGTGTGGGATCATGGATATGACTTCCAGTTTGTGATAAGAGCGTTTAAGGACAACCCGATTTAAGGGTATGTGTCGCCTATTAAGGAAGTAGCTCCATTAGAGGAGAAACACTCTAGGATGATGAATACCATGGGTGACTTGTTAAGTAGGATGTATTATCCGATTGTTGAGCCCATTGAGGCGAAATGTTAAGTGTTGTGTGTTTATTGTCACATGCATGATTTAAATATAATCAACCGCATGTTAAGACGACAATTAGTTGTGCGTGGCCGGTAGCATGTGGGCTGCGGGATTACCATACCAGCAAAGGTGCTGAGCCCCTTGGGGCCACCCCTTTCTCTTCTTTTCCTATTTCAGGTACGAAGTGCTGGAAGCCGTTCGAGAGTAGGACGGGTAGTCATTGTATGGGTAAATTTTTAAGTGTATGTATACAGTAGGTGTAGTAAGACCGAAATTGTTGTCGGCAACAGTTTATAAATACTCGGTATAGTTGATAAGGTGTATGTTGTTATTGTTGTTGATTAATGGAAAGGGATAATAATGTATAGTTGCTCGGGAATTTAGCCCATCAGACCGGTACATTGTGTATGTATTAGCCTTGTTAGCCACGTGGGTGGCTAACGGCGTGTAACACCAGGGAGTTAAGTATGTGATGAGGTTTGTAATTCCGCTGCAGTTTTTGTAAGTATGTAAATGTTGGATGGGGTTACAAAAAGTGGTATCAGAGCGAAGTATCGCTCTGATGACTGAATTACCGAGCTTAGGAAGTACCGAGTTAGGATTTAAGTACTTGGGTTAAGGGTTGAGTGATAGCGTGAGAGATACGCTAGTTAGGAACTACCAGTGAATACTGGAAACCTACTATATCCTTCCCGCCCTCCACAATCCCTGTATATAACTTGGGGAACAACGCCAGAGAGATGGAAGTCCTCTCTTACTCGGGAATACCCGATCTGGCTGTTATTAAATACCCTTAGGGTACGGAGAACCTGTCATACGGTAGATCCCGAAAACTGGGAATCCCGGAGACGGTCTCCATCTGAATAATGTTAACCGCATTTTCATAAGCAATGAATGAAGGATCTTGTGTGTTGGAGAATAGAATTTCCGGCAACCTGGGTCGACATGCAAAGCAGTCGAGAGTAACCAGCTTGCAACGCATCTGCCGTGCAACAGGCAAGAAATGGATTAATAACACCCGAGACAAGTGCCTACGGAACCACAGTTGATAAATAAAACACCAACGGTATACCAACCGACAAAGGAACTACAACGTAGTGCCCAACAAGAGACAAGTCTCAGTAACCACGACAAGTGCGTGGAACGGGCTATAAAGAGAATACGACACAAAAAAAAAGGGGTCTCCCAGAATGGGAAATACCCTAGTTAATGATTATTATGTGAATACAGTGAGAAGTCACCTAGACAAGTTATTATCAAGACGGTAAGATCAGTGAGGGCCAACAAGGCCACTGATGACAGTGCGGGTAAAAACAATACCACAACCGGTATGTGTTAAACTGATAGACAGTTAGCATGGCGCACTTGCCATAGCAAGTGCTGCTATAATAGGACTGTTCGGGAAATTTATAACCACTACGAAGTACTTGGAAAAGTACAATAAAGTTAAATGTGATTGTCATAACAGTGGAAGGGCCTGTTAGCCTAACCTCTGTAATTGTAAGTACACCAGTCAGCAAGAAGCTAGACTTGGTTAAGGTAAGAAGATGTTGTGAAACCATGAAAATTTTTCTTTCAACCCAGATTTATTCAAACCCTTTTTCTTTCAAAACCAGATTTTCTTTCAAACCAACACTTCTTCCAACCTTCTTTTAAACCAAACCAGTAAAACCAAGGACAGTTGACAAGGATACAACAATGGATAAACTTTCCCTCGATTAAGTTCGGGAAGCAGGGAATGAATATTGTCAAGGGACAATATAAGGGAGTTGACAACAGAATACTTCACCTAGGCGTGTGACGGACACTACAAGTGTACCAACTGTGTTGTGGGACAACCGCACTCCGATAGGAGCATGTGGGCCTGACAGACCTACTTATGGGTTAGTTGGGTAAGTAGTAATGTATCAGTATGATACCCCATATATGTATACGAGTAGAGTCCGAAACACGGGAAGTAGTCGACTCCGTCTATGGTCAGCAGTATAAATCAAACGAGAGCTAAGGATTACAAGGAATAGTTGAAGTTAAGGAATTCAGTTAAGTTAGCAAGACTAAAAGGATTAGTGAACTCCTTTCAAGGAAATGTTTAAGAGTTAGGAAGTGCGATGGGCACAAACTGTTATGTAAAGACACCACATGTGTCTTAAGGATCCTTAGGGATAAACATTATAGCTGGAATGGTGACCCAGCCTGTACATGGCAAGCAGATGCATAATGTGGACACATTAATGTGCAATGAACGGATAAATTCCCAGAATGAGTACCTACTCTACCAGGAAATGTTAATCTGCACAGAAGAAGATAATAACCAGTAAAGAACGCGAAAGGCGTAGCTAACGGAATGTACCAATAAGTGTGAGCCAAATGTAAAGGCATAACTTAACAACACCCAGGAGCAATCCTTGAAGGGTGTTCACATCAACAATTGTTGAATGAAATGCATGACAGAAGCATAAGGGTTGAAACTAACACACAGTTTAGACATAAGCTGTCAGGAGACGGACTGACAATCTTAAGGGGCATCCCATGAAAGGAAACGGAATGCAACGACCTTGTCATGGAGCTCAGTATAATATCCAAACTATGTAATGTAGTACAGAGAGGTACATATGTGTGGACAGCCTACAATGAGCCCAGCTCAAGGCAAACAAGGCTCATAAGCCATAAGTAAGATATGTTATATAAATTCGATTGATGGTAGAAGTTTATGTTGTATAAGTGAATAGAGTGGTGAACGAACCACTGCATTAAGAGTGGGGATACCCCTCGATATTGTGACACCGCAGGAGCGGTAGTTATGTGAATCAAGTTCAAGAAATATGTTAAGGATTGACCATGTTGTTATTGAAAGAGAAATTAGCTTAGTAGTATATGTATAAAGTGAAGCACCTGGCTGAATAACGCCGGCTTGTGACTCGAACGATCGATGCTCAAGGAGCATTCAGTGGTCATCCAAATGAGGGATGAACCATAATATGAATAATGTAAATTTATGTGTGGAAGTTAATGTGACAGTAAATACTATGTGAGTTAGTGTTATACAATAAGTGAGAGCACGGTGCGCAGTAAGCGACCGTTGTATAAGTGTTGTTGAATGATATATGGTAGGTCGAACCAGTTACGAGATAAGAGTCTCAGTGAAGGACAGTGTGAATTCCATGGCGAATCGCATAAGGGATTTACTGTCAAGAGTTTACGCCTCTGCACTCTGTATGACTGAGTGTTTTGGTATTGCACTTGCGCAGTAATGAACGAATGAGATAGCTAGGAATTGGAAACATGTTAATTGTGGAACAATAATGTTATAATGGCTGATGCATAGGAAATGCAAGACCGCACCAATAAAGAGTGCTTGTACAAAACCAAACGTGGAAATATGATTAACAGTAAGTGACTACAGTAGCACTAGCTGCCAAATATCGGTATGGAATATACCACAAAGGTTGTAAATAGCTGAGAGAGCACTACAAACTAGGTAGTAGCTCAATCTCAACCGACAGTAAGTCGGAAGGGAACAAATCAATCAGCGTGAAATACATAGCTGTATACACAGTAAATTATCATGGAAGTGGATGGAAAATTGTGAAACTCACCGAATCCGCACAGGGTAAAAGATACCGTGCGTCGGTTGAGAAACCATTGTTACCAAGATGAAGGTGACAATTGGGGATGTACAATACAGTAAGAATAACAAATGGAGCAATTAAGCTCTACAGTTTGAGTTTCACAGCAGAAACTAATGAACCAGTGATTCAAATGTACAACGTGAATAACGAATATGAGTGGATGGCTAATTATTAACGCCTAGAAGCCTAACAGGCCAGGACCGAAACCGGTTATGAGTTATAACTCCAATGCGAATTCTTGGTTTAGGGACTAAACCGCCAATATGGTTAAGATCCTCTGATCAGAATCCATTGTGTAATAGACCGCGTGGAAGCTAAAACACTTCACGACGGCAGAACATTTAAGCCAATGTTTAGTGATTGATTACGTGGGCGTAATCCTTTAAGGGGGGTAGAGCGCAAAACCACTTGGTGTATGTTACCGTACAAGTGTACGTAGTGTATGTGACTCATATTGTGCATAGCACAAAATTATTGTTTGTTTTGATGATTGGTGTGTGTGTTACGTAAACATACACATTCATTCATGGTTTAAATTATGGTAATGGCGCACATCAGATGCGAATACCATTGTGATAAGTGTGTGTGTTTGTTAACAGTTGTGTGTGATTGTACAAGTGTGGGGAGTAGATAAACTCCCGGGGGAATAAAAGCCCCGACAGTGTATAAATGTAAAATCAGGTGTGTTGTATTTTGATAAAATATATGTATATATATATATGTATACTTTATAGTGATGCATGATACCGACATAGAACCTAGTGAGAAGAAGATTCCCTAGGCAACAGGATTAAAAGTGAATGGAGGTAACTGATAGACGGAGTTCTATCCTTTGGAGATGTTGTGATCATGACTAGAATGATTCGAAAGATAGAAAATTGGAAATGAGTGACTTACTTGATGCTTGAAAATGAAGTGGGAGGTGGAACTTGATTTGCATGTGATCAAGGGAAGCCGAACACAAATTGGGGTGGAAGGATAGTTCAACACTGATGCTGATCACATCAGGGTTGGATGACTCTTGAAACTCCCTATAAGTGGTCACGAATCACCACGCTAAGAAAAGAAGCAAAGAGCTTAAGTTGGACTTGGAGTTGTGTGTGTTTTCAAAAGGATTTTAAATTGGTATTTATAAAACGTTGATGGATACTTTAATTAAAGTTCTCTTATTTAACCTCACAAGGAAATTTTAAATTTATGTGATTGTTTTAAACTCCCAAAGGCACGGGGACGGAAGGTGTCCATCGCGATCGGGTTCTGCGGGATCACAGTGTATATCAAGGATATTTTTGATTGCTATACATGCTCTGACATGTTGTGTGGTATGTGTAATGAATGTTGTTTTGACTTGGATTTCCTAAAGGGTATACTATCAAGGCCTATGAGCCTAAATGTGTGGTGCTACATAGACCTATGTGTCTAAAGACTGTTATGTTGTGGGGACCTATGTGTCCAAATGTTGTTATGTTACCCAAGACCAGTGAGTCAAAGGGGTTGTTATGTATGTGTAAGTGTTGTTAAGATACCCGGACCATAGAGTCCGAGGTTATCATGTGGATATGTTATGTTATGTGTGGATGTGAATGTGTTGCCCGGACCATCAAGTCCGAGGTTGTGATGTAAAGTGTGTTTGGTTAAGGAAGTTTATTTCCAAGTGATACTGTGTGCTAATCTAATGATATGTGAAAAGTGTGAACTTCGAGGACGAAGTTCTTTTAGGGGGGTAGATTGAAATACCCCAAACCTTGATATGTGGTTTAAATATCAAATTATGGTATGTAAAGGCTAAAGTGCCTTAGTAACATCAGTGAACAATTTAAACCATAATAAATGCAATAAGCATTAAGACACAGTTTGAGCAAAAACATGCTCTAAGCTATGAGTGAACTTGGTTAGGACCCAAAGAGCCTACCAAGACTTGATAACATTTAATTATGATTTAATAAGGCTAAAAAGTCCTTAAGAAACCTTGGTGGACAGTTAAACCAAATAAAACATAAGAAAAATACCTTAAAGTCAATATGAGCAAAAATGTGCTCTAAGCTTGGGATGAGTGTATAAGACCTAATGGTCATACCTATACCTTATTTATATGTTAATGAACATATTAAATCAATTACTAAAGAAAACCAAGCTTGAAAACAAGTTAAAACACAAAAGTGCTTTAAGGAGTCTTAAGCACGTTTTTGAAAAATTGTCTTGTAAATGAGTTTTGAATGGCTAAATGTCCATCATTACTCTTTAATTAACATGTGTACTATATAGTATCACATTTGGGTGGCCATATTAGTGGGAAATCAAAAATTTTCACTTCTATGTGCCTTAGTTTGTGAATAGTAACCTTTATAAGCTAGTTTGTAACATATAATGTTATAAGTAATTAATGAGTCAATAAAGACTATGTTACCCTTCTAATAATAAGGGGGCCGGTTTTTGGTAGTAATGAGTCACCAAACATGTTAACTTGTTAAGTAAATAAAGGTGACTCATAGGTTACTATTTGCTTTAAGTTATAAATATCCTTAAAAGCAAAAACCAATCTCATTTCTCCCTTCCTCCTCTCCTTCTCCTTCATTTCACACGGTTCCCTTCTTCTTCTCTTCTTCTCTTCTGTCTCTCTCGGTTGTGCTACAGCACATATACCATCTTCAAGCTTTGACCACTTGTATCTCCTAGCTCCCTTGGCCAAATCAAATTCCAAGACCATATTTGTCTTAGTTAGGTCAAGCTCTACACTTCCCTCTTTTTAATCTTCAAGAACTCAATTTTGGTGCCATGGGATTCACCATTGAAGGAGCTTGAGCTCATCTTTTCACATATTCTTGTTCTCCTTTGCTTCAAGGTAAGGAAACTCAAAGAAAAAATCAAGTTTCCTCCATGTTTTCATGTTGTCCGAAAATTCACCTCACAATGGTGTATTTATCTTGCTTGTTTTAGCTTCATTTGAATCTTCCAAGGGCTAGGAGGAGTCCTCTCTTGATACTTTTCAAGTTCTCTTCCAATTCCAAGGTAAAACAATTACCTTAATGTGTTAAAAATAATATGTAACTAGGGTTTATAATGAGATGAAGCTTAAAGCTTGAATACTCATTATGTTGTTTGTACAATGTATAGAACTTGACAAGGAAACAAGTACCCCCCCACCGGTTTGTAAGGAAACAAGAAGAAAGTTTTGTGAGAAAAAGAGGTAACAAACTATCTCAAGTAGTTTAAATGCCTTAGGAAAATGAGCTTGATTTGCTTAATAAAATACCTAAGGAGCCAATGGCAATGAGCTAGTAAATGCTCTCAAGGAGACTAGTAAAGAACATATGTTTTGGTGTATGTATTTGCAGGTCAAAGGCATTATTTATGTGGGAAATTCAGTGTTTAAGGTTATGCAATTTAAGGGCCTAAGAGCCATGCTATTAAGGGCCTAAGTGCCAAGCAATTTAAGTTATGCACTATATGTGATGTAGTGCTTAATGTGTGAAGTTTGTGTATAAAAATGTGTTTGATGGATTTTAGGTGTTTTGAATGAAATAAGGTAAAAACCTAAGTGTTTGGATGTGGGTATACTAGAGAAGCTATGGCCAAATTTGGGAAGATGTGTAAGAAGTTCTAAGTGTTTTAAGTGAGTTTTGGTGAACTAGGAAGTGTTAAAGTGATTGAATGTTTACTTGAGAAGAAA
This sequence comes from Limonium bicolor, assembly GCA_023374045.1. NCBI lineage: Eukaryota > Viridiplantae > Streptophyta > Magnoliopsida > Caryophyllales > Plumbaginaceae > Limonium > Limonium bicolor. The sequence continues at coordinate 90,341,333 of CM041779.1, read as the reverse complement.
ACATGTATTAAGGTGATTTAGAGTGATGTAAGGATTTAGGTGTTTGTCTTGGAAGTTCTAGTATTATGGGTGTTTTGTGAATGTATTAAAGTCTTGGAGAAGTTGTTTAGGTTTAGGTAAGGTTGGTGTTCAAGGATAAGTGATGTTTAGGTATGATGTGAAAAAGGAGATTTAGTAAGAAAGAAGTCGAGAGTGATGATAAGGTGTAGAGGAAACCCTTGGTATTGTGGTCATTATAGGAAATGCCACCTAGAAATCATAAGGAGAAAACATTGTAAGTGTTAGGAATTTTGTGGAGATATAAGTAAAGGTTTAAGGAATTAGGAAAAATAGTTTTGTGAGTGTTTTAAGAATATCTTAAGGTGTGTTTGAAGTGCCAAATGATGTTAGAACACATTAAGAGGCCTTAGGAGAAGTTTGGTGAAGAATTGGCAAAGTTTTGGTAAGTTTAGAAGGCGACCGACCCAGGGGCCGACCCAGTTTTTTGGGTCGGTCGAGCCTCTGTTAGATGTTAGTAATGTGTTCGTAATGGTCCGACCCAAAGGGTGGGTCGGACATGGGTCGTCGGTCAAGTTTCAAAGGAAGGAAAAGTTCGCACATGGACCGACCCAGAATGGTGGGTCGGACGTGGGTCGGACGGCATGTTTGTAAGGAAGTAAAGGGGTCTGTAATGGACCGACCCAGTTGTGGGTCGGTCGGTGGGTCGGTCGGACCAAAACCATGGTTTAAGGTTAGGAATGATATGTGATGATGGGGATTGGTAGGTAATGATGTTTATAAGGATGTTGAGGACATGTAGGGATTTAATACTGACCCTAAGTGAGTTAAAAGTTTGTTTAAAATGTGAGAGTAAAACAAGTTTAAAAATGTTAAGTTATGTAAACCAAGTTAACGGGGAAAAATTAAGCATTGACATTAAATGATCAAGCAAACCCCGATGTTATGAAAACACGTGTGATGTTAACATTGTTCGAGAATTGCTCGAGGAACATAAATGGACAGATAAGTGGACTCCGGTGACAGGTATGGTTTTTCTTGCAACCTGCGTCCTACCGGATTACAACCGGCTTGTATGCCAATGTGTTTTTCTGTATGTTTGCCACGTTGTAAGATAAAACATGTAATGAGTTTACAGTAATTCATATATGTGGCGTGTTCAACTCCTATACCATTTAACCTCGGCAGTGTTAACCTTAGTTAACTGAGTCTAGGATCACATGAGAGTTCGGTATTCGAGTAACGACCCGAACCATGGGACGTACTACCACGGCTATGCGTGTGTTAATGTGTGTTATGTGTTGTGAATGTAGGGATCTCCCTTGTGTGTTTAACCCAGTTGTAATTCTGTATGGTTGTAGATGATAGACTCCATAGTGGGGTTCTAACTAATATCTAAATAAGTATGTACTAACGGTGGTGAGGAATCCGGTTGGCCGGTCGCGCTTGTTTGGGAGAGGGTATCTTCCTACCTTACCCTTCTCTTTGTTATGGTTGTTTCCCTCACGGGTTATGATCTCCCATTAGCTTACTCCAAAGCTTGGCTATTCTGACTTATGATCGGTTTAGGGGGAACATGTGTTTGTGTGGTGTTCGGGCCTCCAAACCCGACCGCCCTTAACTAAGTTACTCGTCCAACTATTAGGACGGTAATGAGTGTTGTTGTTATTGTATAACGAGCTTATCATGAGACTGGCAACATTCTCTAGGCTCACCAGTGTGTAACAATGTTTGGGTCGGTTCCTAAGCGAACCATTCCCATTGTGTTATGTGTTTTGTTGTGATGCAGTATTCATTGCGGTGTTATGTTGTGTACGTAGAAACGTGCAAAGTGTTGTTAAGTGTTGTATGTAGTGTATGTTGTAGGTTGTATAATGTGGAGTGTGTTGTATAATGTGGAGTGTGTTGTAAAATGTGAAGTGTGTGGATCATGGATATGACTTCCAGTTTGTGATAAGAGGCGTTTAAGGACAACCCGATTTAAGGGTATGTGTCGCCTATTAAGGAAGTAGCTCCATTAGAGGAGAAACACTCTAGGGATGATGAATACCATGGGTGACTTGTTAAGTAGGATGTATTATCCGATTGTTGAGCCCATTGAGGCGAAATGTTAAGTGTTGTGTGTTTATTGTCACATGCATGATTTAAATATAATCAACCGCATGTTAAGACGACAATTAGTTGTGCGTGGCCCGGTAGCATGTGGGCTGCGGGATTACCATACCAGCAAAGGTGCTGAGCCCCTTGGGGCCACCCCTTTCTCTTCTTTTCCTATTTCAGGTACGAAGTGCTGGAAGCCGTTCGAGAGTAGGACGGGTAGTCATTGTACATGGGTAAATTTTTAAGTGTATGTATACAGTAGGTGTAGTAAGACCGAAATTGTTGTCGGCAACAGTTTATAAATACTCGGTATAGTTGATAAGGTGTATGTTGTTATTGTTGTTGATTAATGGAAAGGGATAATAATGTATAGTTGCTCGGGAATTTAGCCCATCAGACCGGTACATTGTGTATGTATTAGCCTTGTTAGCCACGTGGGTGGCTAACGGCGTGTAACACCAGGGAGTTAAGTATGTGATGAGGTTTGTAATTCCGCTGCAGTTTATTGTAAGTATGTAAATGTTGGATGGGGTGTTACAACAACACTTAACATTTCGCCTCAATGGGCTCATCATTCGGATAATACATCCTACATAACAAGTCACCCATGGTATTCATCATCCCTAGAGTGTTTCTCCTCCAATGGAGCTACTTCCTTAATAGACGACACATACCCTTAAATCGGGTTATCCTTAAACGCCTCCTATCACAACTGGGAATCATATCCATGATCCACACAATCTACATTATACAACATATAACATACACTACATACAACACTTAACAACACTTTGCACGGTTCCACGTGCACAACATAACACCGCAACAGATATTGCATCACAACAAAACATATGACATAACGGGAATGGTTCGCTTCGGAACCGACCCAACATTGTTTACACACTGGTGAGCCTAGAGAATGTTGCCAGTCTCATGATAAGCTCGTTATACAATAACAACAACACTCATTACCGTCCTAATAGTTGGACGAGTAACTTAAGTTAAGGCGGTTCGGGTTTGGAGGCCCGAACACCCCACACAAACACATGTTCCCCCTAAACCGATCATAAGTCAGAATAGCTAAGCTTTGGAGTAAGCTAATGGGAGATCATAACCCGTGAGGGAAACAACCATAACAAAGAGAAGGGTAAGGCTAGGAAGGATACCCTCTCCCAAACAACGCGCGACCGGCCAAACCGGATTCCTCACTACTGTTAGTACATACTTACTTTAGATAATACTTAGAACCCCACTATGGAGTCTATCGCACCTACACACATACAGTATTACAACTGGGTTAAACACACAAGGGAGATCCCTACATTCACATACACATATCACACAATTAACACACGCATAGTCGTGGTTAGTACGTCCCATGGTACGGGTCGTTTACTCCGAATACCGAACTCTCATGTGATCCTAGACTCAGTTAACTAAGGTTAACACTTCCGAGGTTAAATGGTATCGGAGTTGAACACGCACATATATGAATTGCTGTAAACTCATTACATGTTTAATATTACAACGTGGCAAACATACAGAAAAACACATTGGCACAAGCCGGTGTAATCCGGTAGGACGCAGGTTGCAAGAAAACCATACCTGTCACCGGAGTCCACTTACCACGTCCACTTATGTTCCTCGAGCAATTCTCGAACAACTGACAACATTACATGTACTTTATTAACATTGGGGTAACATGTTTGTTTAAAGTCTAATGCTTATAATTTTTCCCCATTAACTTGGTTAAATAACTTTACATTTTTAACATGTTTTACTCTCACATCTTAATACAACTTTTAACCCACTTAATTGGCATTAAAACTCACCTAACAAGTCCTTAACAACTTTATAACATCATTACTAACAATCCCCATCATTATATATCATTTCATAACCTTAAACAACATTTTTGGTCCGACCGACCTTGTCGACCGGACTTGTCCAAGTCCGGTCGATTCCAGAACACATTTCCGTCAAAATTTTCTACTCCGACCGACCTTGTAAGTCCGGTCGCATGTTCGGTCTATTCCCGAGAGTTTCTTCCCTTTGTAAATTTAGCCCGACGGACTTGCCAAGTCCGGTCCCATGTCGGTCAATTCCAGAAACTTAATCCGTACCGAAAATACAAAGCCCGACCGACCTTGCAAGTCCGGTCCCCAAGGTCGGTCCATTCCAGAAGCCAATTCTCGCAGGGTAAACTGGGCTCGACCGAAACTTGCAAGTCCGGTCGCAAGTCCGGTTGCCCCAAATCTTGTTTTCCTTTTTACAGTCAACTCCAAACTTCACCCCATGTAACCTAGTATTCCCTAACCTCATTTGGGTACCTTAAACACACCTTGAGACAGCCTTAAACACTCATTAAAAACTCATTATCTAATTCCTTAAGCCTTTACTTATATCTCCACAAAATTTCCTAACACTTACAATGTTTCCTCCTAGTTTTTCAAGTGGTGTTTCATACCTATGATGACTACTATACCAAGGTGTTTCCTCTAACCTAACATCATCTCTCAAACTTCTTTACTATCTAAACCTCCTTGTTACAAACTCCTGAATTCTTTCTCAAAACCTTACTTCAACATTATTCTCCTTATTCATCAACATCACCCAAACCTAAACAACTCTTCAAGACTTTTCAATACACTCTCAAAAACACATGAATTCCTTAGAACTTCCAAGATAACACCTAAATCCTTGCATCACTCTAAATCACCTTAACACTTTTCTTCTCAAGTAAACATATAATCACCTTTAACACTTCCTAGTTCACCAAAACTCACTTAAAACACTTAGAACTTCTCACACATCTTCCAAATTTGGCCATAGCTTCTCTTGTTATTACTCACACCAACCACTTAGGTTTTTACCTTATTCATTCAAAACACTAAAACCCATCAAACACATTTATACACAAACTTCACACATTAAGCACTACATCACATTATAGTGCATAACTTAAATTGCTTGGCACTTAGGCCCTTAAATAACATGGCTCTTAGGCCCTTAAATAACATAAACCATAAACACTGAATTTCCCACATAAGTATGCCTTTGACCTGCAAATACATACACCAATACATATGTTCTTTTACTAGTCTCCTTGAGAACATTTTACTAGCTCATTTGCCATTGGCTCCTTAGGTATTTTATTAAGCAAATCAAGCTCATTTTCCTAAGGCATTTAAACTACATCGAGATAGCTTGTTTACCTCTTTTCCTCACAAATTTCTTTCTTGTTTCCTTGTAAAACCGGTAGGGCATTTGGTCCCTTTTCAACTATTAAACATTATACAAACAATAGAATGAGTATTCAAGCATTGTGCTTCACCTCATTGTAAACCCTAGTTACACATATTGTTTTAACACATTAAGGTAATTGTTTTACCTTGGAATTGGAAGAGAACTTGAATAAGTATCAAGAGAGGACTCCTCCTAGCCCTTGGAAGATTCAAATGAAGCTAAAACAAGCAAGATAAATACACCATTGTGAGGTGAATTTTCGGACACATGAAACAGGAGGAAACATGGATTTTCTTTGAGTTTCCTTACCTTGAAGCAAAGGAGAACAAGAATATGTGAAAAGATGGGCTCAAGCTCCTTCAATGGTGAATCTCCATGGCACCAAAATTGAGTTCTTGAAGATTTAAAAAGAGGGGAGTGTAGAGCTTGACCTAACTAAGACAAATATGGTCTTGGAATTTGATTTGGCCAAGGGAATCACAAGTTACAAGTGAAGGAAGGTGAAGAATGAGTGTGGTCTGTTGGAAACCGATGGAGAGAGGAGGAAGAAGAAGACCACCGTGGGAAATGAAGGAAGGAATGAGAGAATGAAGATAACCTTTGCTTTTTGAAGATATTTGTAACTTATAAAGCAAATAGTACTTTACTTTAAGCTTAACTTTACTTATTTGATTTCTTTTACATGTTGGTGACTCACACCATGAAAAACCGGCCCCCATATGCCTAGGAGGGTATAATGGTCTTTGTTGACCAATTTAATTACTTATAACAACATATGTTACAAACTAGATTATAAAAGTTACTATTCACAAACTAAGGCACATAGAAGTGAAATTTTTGATTTCCCACTAATATGGCCACCCAAATGTGATACTATATAGTACACATGTTAATTAAAGAGTAATGATGGACATTTAGCCATTCAAAACTCATTTACAAGACAATTTTTCAAAAACGTGCTTTAAGACTCCTTAAAGCACATTTTGTGTTTTAACTTGTTTTCAAGCTTGGTTTTCTTTGGTAATTGATTTAATATGTTCCTTAACATATTTATAAGGTATAGGTATGACCATTAGGTCTTTTACAAATTTATCCCAAGCTTAGAGCACTTTTTGCTCTTATTGACTTTAAGGTATTTATTTGTGTTTTGTTTGGTTTCATTGTCTAACAAAGTTTCCTAAGGACTTAATTAGCCTTATAAAATCATAATTAAATGTTATTAAGTCTTGGTAGGCTCTTTGGGTCCTAACCAAGTTCACTCATAGCTTAAAGCATGTTTTTGCTCATACTGTGTCTTAGTGCTTTATTGCACTATACTATATTTTAAATTGTCCACTGATGTTTCTAAGGCACTTTTTAGCCTTTATATAACATAGTTTGCTATTTAAACCACATATCAAGGTTTGGGGTATTTCAGTGGGAAAGGTCGATAAAACATGATCTGAATGGGCTTTTTTCTTGCCAATTTGTTGAAGGATGAGCAGAGCTTCATCAAAAGACCACGGACTGCGGTCGAGGATAGCATGCATCATGCTGATAAGCTCAAACTCTAGCAGATATATCTGTGTTGTTGTTGTCTTTCTCGTGAGGAAGCATTGAAGTTGCCAGACCTCCGATAGGGTTGCCTCCATGTCTCAAACATCAATTCCACGGAAGGAGATCAACTTGCCTAGCAAGCCTCGGTCAAAGGACTTCATTAGATCAAGGTCCATGAGTCCATCAATGGAGATTGGTAAGGCTTCCTCCTTTGTAAGGAAGAGTTCCTCATATTAACATGTTAGCTCTTCGATTGACTGGCGCAATGGAGAGCCCATTTGGCTGAGTTGGAGACGGAAGGCAGCACCAAAACAATAGCCCTTCGAAGTTGGAATACCTCGAAGATAGAGTCGATGGATCGGCTGGTCAGGGAGCCAGAGAATGGCATCTGATCAGCGTGTATCGGCGCCGCCGAGGAGGTGTTGGCGGGTAGTGTGTAGGAGGAGGGGGAAATGGTTGAATATTAGCAAGGCAGATGAGCATTGAGAAGCACAACAAAGGAGAAGTCATGATTTCTGGCATTTATGAGCATTAATGAAATTGAAAAGTAGCCTGGCAATTGGTGAAAAAAAGGAGATGGAAGGAAGAGGGGCTCTCGCCTTAGGAGAGTACGATCCTCCCAAAGTAGTGGTTGGTTAGTCACATGATTGCGGAATAATCAAATGATACCTTCAGAGAAATTTCTTAATTCTTGTGCTTAGAGCTAAATTAAAGATCATTTTATTTGGATTAAGATGGAGTATGTGACCCAACGTTCTACACAAATGAATAGTGTAGAATAAAGGGACCAATCAATGAGAGATGAATAGAACAAACAAAATTGATAACAAAGAAATAGTAATATACATGCATGTAGAAGCAACATAGTGAATAATCTTGTTTACTTGAAGATAATATCTTATAAAACGTAAGTAGTATTACCAACACACTATTTGTTAGAATCCCTAACTTCATGGACTTAATTATACAAATTTGTTGAAGTATATGAAAACAAGGCTCTTCTGAAATGGAGTTAACATGATCTGTTTCCACACTTCGCGCAGGTTGCAACACAGTTTGAGTTGGAGGTGTAGACTGGCCTGAACATGGAAATGTCATATTATTATGCACATAAATATTAAAGCAGCCGTCCATTTACATTCCGTTCTCACGCTACACTGTTGGAGAGATGAAGATTAATTATTTTCCTGGGTCCACCAGTCCAATGACGGAGATTACTTCTCTCTACAGATCACAACCACTGTATTTGTATATTTTGAACTTCATCTCCTGGGTCCAAGTCCAACTTATATATTTTAATATCAGACCATAACAGAGTTATTGATCTAGTGCTGAACTAGTATATGGTGCAAATGTGCAACAGAAGTCAAAATAATAACATGTGTGCTAGCCGTCCATCTACATTGGCAACGCATAAACGGGAAGATGCATCATGTGATTGCGTGATTATACCTCTAATTTAAACACAAAATGGAAGTTATTATTCAGCTGACAAGACATACCTTCATGATGTTGAACCTGTGGACAACTTGGCTAAATTAAGAACGATAAATATTCTTACTGATCATGTTGATGAATCATCGGGCAAATCTTCTTTGGCAATAAACTAAGCTAGCTATGTACTTTCAGCTGCAATTTATTGCAGGCGCCATGTGTAACACTGCATTAAGCACCAGCTTTATTTACATTGCTACAACCAAAGAAGATTTACCCGACAATGCATCCCATGCTTGCTTATGATCTACCATGCATGCATACATATGTCCTGTTTGACCGACGAGAAGAACTCAAGCTGGGCCTTCGGTTTATAAACACTACAGTTGGCCAAACTGAGTATATATGAACGGCATATTCTGCCTGTTCAGCCATCGTATATATGTACCATTCACCAGTTGAAAGAATGACAATGGGATATTACTAGTTTGTTTCACGTAAAAGCAACAGGATATTCGTATGGCGCAGTACATAGTAAGCAAACAACTGTGAGGATATGTGGTCCTCTTTACATTTATTTCATCAAATTACACTTGAACAACAATATGATGTCTATACTTAGTTGTCCAATTTCAGTTCGTTGTTTGAAGGTTTTCTTCTTCAATATGGCCTAACACGTAGTCGTTGATCAGATCAATGGAGTTTATTTGATCAAAGCTTTCTAATCGATTCAATCGATCTCCTTTTCCAAAAAGTGACCTCAGCTTCATACATATGTCAAGCTATGACATTGAAAAGACACTTCATATGCCGTCCGACAGCTTTATACAGGCAATTTCGATAGGTGCAAACTTCAGATCGATCCTTCGAGTTGGTATTATGCTCCTCTTTTATTATGGCATATGCCGTCCGACAGCTCTTCCGAGGAAAATTTCTGCATATCAGATATTCTTGAGAATCATAGAGCACAAGTTAAGATTATATATAAATCTTAGAGAATCATTGTCATGTCCTGTAAGTGACTGCTGAACTTAGTAAGATTATCATGAATTTTGATGCTGATAAAATGAGACTTGCACTATGCTATTGGTCTGAACAGACAACACTAGCCCAATGACCTAAGGAACTAGGAAGGGAGGAGAAGGTTCTAAGAACCGTTAATTGACTCTGATGATTTATTGCCTATGGATAGGATTTATCTGATCAAGCCAGAGATTCTATGGTGGGTTCGCACTGGGTTACACCCCTTAGAAGTGGCAACGACCACAACTTTGGATTGGTGCCCGAGGAAACCTCGGTCTCCAATTGTCGGGATTGACTTCTTTTAAAACCTTATTAGAGAGATTCAATTAAAGCCAAAGGATAGGATTGAGTGGGGGCTGAGGAAGAGAGTGGATGAGACGAGCTTTTCTATCAAGCGAGCGCCAAGAAGAAGAATGGGTGAATTCGGATGGGTATAGAATGAGTATTGGGAAAAGCCTGAGGTTGAGTGAATAGAAAAGACTTAGTGTCTGGTGGTTTGAAGTTTGTGGGAGCCAAAGAAGGTTTGAGTGTTTTGAGAGGTATGGAGAACACCTTAGCATAGGGAAAAGGTTTTTTTTATTGGGATGGGGTCGCACCCTAGATGGGTTGCCTACGTACTCAACTCCATGTTGTGATTAGACCTTACGTAGTTCAGGATTTTGGGTCTTGGAAGTTTTGATGTTTGTGGAGTTTGAAGATATTTGAGGTGTTTGAGATTTAAAAGGGTTCAGAATTTCGAGAAGTTTCGGATTGGGGATGCTAGTCTGTGAGACGCTCGGGTTTGTGAGACATTTAAAACCTTGAGATGTCGAAGTCTATGAGACGCTCGGGTCTGTGAGACGCTTGGGTCTGTGAGACGCTCGGGTATGTACGACATTCGAATCATTGGAATGACAAAGTCTGTGAGACGCTCGGGTCTGTGAGACATTTAGAGTGCGAATGGAATTAAAATGGAATTGAAATTGAATTAAAATCGAGGTTCAATTGAAGTTGAATGAATTTTGATTTGAATTGGAATTGAGATTGAATTGGAGTCGAACTGAAATTGGATTGATTTTTATTGGAATTAGATTGGAATTGGAATTGAATTTGAATTGGAATTGATTTGGAATTGAATTTAATCTTAAATTGGGTTAAGATTTGATTGATTTTAGGATTAGATTGAAATTGAATTAAGAATTGAATTGAGATTGAATTAGAGTTGAATAAATTCTTATCGAATTGGACTTGGGTGAATTTGAATCGGATTGGAATCGAGTGAAATTTTATCGAATTAGGATTGAAAGAACTTTTATCGAATTGGAATGAACGGATTTTTATCGAATTAAAATGAATGAATGTGAATCGAATTAGAATGAATGAATTTTTATCAAATAAGAATTGAAAATTTTTTTATCGATTTGAAATGAATAAATTTCTATCGAATCAGAATTGAAAGAGATTTTTTTATCGAATTGGAATGAATGAAAATTTAACGAATTTGAATTGAATGAATTATTATCGAACTTGAGTGAATGAATTATTATCGAATTTGAATGAATGGATTCAAATTTGAATTGAATTGGAATTGAATGAATAATATTTTTTTGGAACTTAAAAGAGATGTTGATTTGAGAATAAACAAGAATTTGGAAGGAGATGTCTCTCGTTTTTAGAATTGGATTTGATTTTTCAAGTTTTTTAATCTTAACAAATGAGAGATATGCGCCATGGAGAAACACCTTCTAAGGCTTTTCTACACTGAGCTCACGGGCCCAGAAATAATTGGGTAACCTAGAGGCTATCTAAGGTCACCTGTTCTAGCCCGTTTGGCTAGCAATGAGTTGGACCCGAGTTTAAAGTTGGATTTGAGCTGAGAGTTACAGTGATAGCAAAATATACATGGAGATTGAAAATGAACATAGTAAATCGACAAAGATTGTAGCAGAAGGAAATATCAGGTAGCCGATCCCGACACAATCCCGAGTCCGCTTTGATACCATTTGTAACACCCTATATGGGTAACTATCCAACAACCTAGCTCTCAAACCATTCAGGCTTGAAAACTAGCCACTTTAGGCCCTCAATCCGCACTTGGGCTTAAAAGTGAAAGGCCTTGTTGCTGTAGTCAACCCATATGTATCCTTATAAACCATTCACATTACTACTCATATCCCGATGTGGGATGGGGGTATTACGGTATGATCCTATGGTGACCCATATGTATCCTTCACTTATCTATACATTTCATATTTCTGCTATGTTGTCATATACAATTGTTTGAAATGGTCTTACGACCATATTCTCTTAGCCTTGTGTTTAGATACTTTAATTTGTTTTGCCTAAATGTTATAAGGCTCTTAATAACTATCAGTTTTGCTCTATTTACTTAAAGTATTGAATATACATTTGCAAGTTTGAATTTGTGTAGCCTTACGTGCTCCTAGTATTTTAACGGCACAACGTGTGTTGACATAAGAACTGGGCCGGTTTTTGGTTGTGAGACCCTCATTTTCTTTGAAGATATTATTTATGCGCGTAGAACACCTATTGAATGTCCAAAGTTTCCATTTTGTGTTTTTAGTTTTAAGATTATTATTTATCGGTTGAAAAACTATATTAGATCTAGGATTTAACAAAGCATTGGGGTTTTAGAAGTGAACCTTAGTGAAGTTTATTTAGTCTCTGGTCATGGATACTTACGAAGAGCTTCATTATTGACAAGGTTTGTCGGAGTTGTAAAATATAATATAGTTCGGGTTGCATTGAATTAGTGAATTTGATTCGGGTTATTTTTGGTTTCTTTCGGTTTGGGTGGTTATAAGTTTCAGTTATCATCGGGTTTCAAGTGAGTTCGATTCGGTTGGGGTGAATTCAAGTTATACCAAATTATGGTTTGATTTGTTTTGATTCTGGGGGTGAATTATTCGGCTTGAATTGGGTTGGGTTCGGGCGTGGATTTGGTGGCGGACACCACTTCTCTGTCCGTGGAAACTTTTTTTATACAGCAGGTTGAGCGAGGCATTTATAAATAGGACGAAAACTTTTTTTTTTCTTTTTATGCAGCCGCAAGCAAAGGCATATATATAAACACCATATGAAGTTTTTTTTATATACAACAGGGTGAGGCACATGTAAGGAAGTTTTATATATTTTTTTCTTTTACAAAGATTAGTTATAATCATTACAACATAACTTATTAATTATAAAACTTTTACATGACTATATGGTTAGTGTATAATAGTTTTTAAATATTATATTTGTTTTTTATATAAGTAAATAATAGAGAATATATCAATTTAAAATATATGCCTTAATCAACTGAATAATGTTTTTTTAAATGCAAATTTAAAATATTAAGTTGATATTTATATTTTTTTCTAATTTAAAAAAGTGATGTATGATGTTTTATATATATCTATATATATGCAAAAAAAGAGTATACACCATCATTCATATACACCATGAATTGATAAGAATGGTACAATGAAAGAAATATAATAGTTAGCAACATCTTTTAAAATAATGATGGAAATAATTATAGAAGGTTGAGTGCATGTTTCTAATCATTAGTGAAATATAAATTATCATCGGTACGTACAAACCAAGGTTAATGAATACATAAAATCAACTCCAACAACTCACATTAATGTTCTCAAACGTTTGAAACCTTCAAGTTTATCAATCAGTCAAGTTCCGTAAATTGATAATGGTAAGAAAATATTCTTATACACAATGATTTGATAAGAATGGATAAAGGAAAAGATACATGTAACACCCCATCTAACAACATACACATAACAACATTCTGCAGCGGAAAGTATACTACTTCACATAACTTAACTCGTTGGTGTTACACGACGTTAACCACCCACGTGGCTAACAAGGCTATTACATTTACATTGTACCGGTCTGATGGACTAGATTCCCGAGCAACTGTACATTACTATACCTTTTCATTAACAACAACCATCATACATAAGCCTTCCAACTATACCGAGAATTTACAAATTGATGCCGATAACAGTTTCGGTCTTACTACACCTACTGTATATATACAACTTAAATGATTAGCCATGTAATACTCCGTATTTTCGTTTTTCAGATTTCGTGACATAACGTTCCGGTTTATGTTGTTACTTATGTTTGTGTGGTGCTTTGGTCAGCTGATGGGACGTCGGAGTCTTTAAGTTAAAAGACAGGGGCAAGGAGGTCATTCCCCTCTCTTTTATTTTGGTAAGACTTAATTAAGGAACTTAAGTCTTTTATTTTATTTCATTACAATTCACGATCTTTTGCAAACCGCTCGTTCATTCTCTCGACAGTTTTTCTACGCTCTCTTCCTGTCTTCTCCATTGCTGCGCTTCTGATTTCGTGTGGATCTTTGCTGCGTTGTGGTCGGTTCTGCTGCTGCTTCTGTTCAGATTCTTTTCCTCTGCAAATCAGATAGGTTCGTCGGTGAATTCGGTAGTCTCTTTGCTATTTTGGAGAAGCAGTTTTCTGATTTTGTTTTCTGGTTTTGGGGGCTGTGCTTTGCGAATCCAGTGCTGTTGGTGTGTCTCTTCTGCTGCATTTCGTTCGTCTGGTTGTTGGCAACGTCGGACAGCATCTTCGCTTCGAATTCATGTAAGTGGGGGATGGAATCGGGGTTGTTTGCTCACCCTCGGGGGACTGTTTTATTCTAGCGTTTCTGGTTTGCAATTGTGTTGTGATTGTGTGCTTTCTCATCGGTTTTGTGTTGTTGATCGATTGGTTAAACCCCCGAGGGTACTGATTTACAATTCTGTGGAATTTGGGTGAGTTTGTGATGATTTTTGTGGTTTTCTGCGCGTCTACCCTTTCTGGAATTCGACAGTTTTGCACTGTCCGGACGTTTGTCCGAACTTGTAAGTTCGGACAGGTCATCGGGTGCGTTTTGTTTTTGAAGATTTTGGAGTGTCCGAACATCGGTCCGAACTTGTAAGTTCGGACCTGACGCGAGGACGAGTCTCCATAAAGGTTTCGAAGTGTGTCCGAACTTGCAAGGTCGGACGCAAGTTCGGACACGAAGATTATTTTGGCTTCTGACTCTCGACTTACGTCCGAACTTCGACGTTCGGACGTAAGTTCAGACACTGTGATTTCTGTGACTTCTGCTTCTCGGCCTCTGTCCGAACTTGCAAGGTCGGACACAAGTTCGGACATGCCTCTGTTTTTGACATAACTTCTCTGTTTTAGCTCTGTTTTGAGTTCCGTTTGCGGGGTTGGATTCCCCTATCTGTGTACAAGCTTCTTATGTTGTTTATATGCATTTCCATGCACTTAAGATCTGTTTTGTGAGCTTTTGGTTTTGGGACCTAGTTACTTTGCTTCTGAGCTTTGGATAGTCGGGTCGGGCTGTCCCGTAGCATGCTGCACAGGAATTCCTTCTGTTTATACTCCTTAGGGTCTCTCTTAGGACGTTATTTGACCGACGGGTCTGTTAGCTGTCTCTACGGCTTCTGTTGTGGGATCCTCGGATCCATAGGACCTTATGTGAGTCCTTCTATTGTGTTAGCTTGTTTCTAGTGTCCCACTCTTCCGTTTCTGATCTGAAAGTCCGACTGTGATTTGAAGTGCTGTTCCTTTCTGCTCTGCTTCTGTTTTGTGGTTTCATTCTGTCTATTTGTAATGTCTCCGCCTTCTTCTCTGTTTATAAACTATTCTTCTACTTCTGTTTTGAGTGGGCTTCCTTGAGGAAGTCTTCTGCTTGCTGGGCTGTTTAGCTCACCCCTTTACTTTGTTGCAGATTGAGCTCGTGGGATCCTCTCTTCTCGTCCCCTTCTCGAGCTTCATTTTCTTTATGTTTCTTTAGACTTTGTTTGCTTTGCGCGTTGGACGCTTAGAGCTTTGTGTTGCCTTTAGGCCTCTCTTTGTATTTGACCTATAAGTATTTAGAGCTTGTAAACTCTTTTGGTATTTATACAAGTTTGTTATTTGGTTTTGGGATTCGTTTTGCTTAGAGCCTTGCGACGTTAGGTAGTAGACTCGCGGCGTGTAACGGCCCTAACTCCTAGGCCGGTTTTGGGGTCGTTACATTTAGTGGTATCAGAGCCAGGTTGCTCGTTCTTTGGTGTTTGTGGGGTTTGTCTGCATGCGTGGGTGTCTAAAAGGTCTACTGTTTGATGCTTGTCGGTTTCTGATTAATTTTGGTGTTGTATCTTCAGTATGCCTCCCCGACGTTCAGGACGTGGTGCAGCTTCAGGCGATGTTCCCCAGGGGGACATTGCAGAGATTATGCAGCAGGTGGTGACCCAGGTGCTACAGACCATAGGGGCCACTGCTGGTCAGGCGACAGGGGGAGGTAAGGCGGCGGGGGGCAGCAATGTGAAGGCGCTTCAGGAGTTCCTGAAGCTGAAGCCGCCTTCTTTTGATGCTAGTGGCGACCCACAGGAGGCGAGCCACTGGATTTCTGCCATAGAGGATTTGCTGAGAGTTATGGGATGTGAGGAGGACCAGAAGGTTGGGTTCGCTACCTTCATGTTCCAGTCAGAGGCGAAGGAGTGGTGGAAGTCGGTTGAAGGGAAGTACCCCCACCCATGGACATGGGAGCAGTTCAGGGGCTGCTTCAATCAGCAGTTCTATCCCAATGTCTTCAGGGATCAGAAGATAGTTGAGTATGAGAGGCTTCGTCAGACGAAGGAGATGTCTGTGGATGAGTACGTGCGCAAGTTTATCTCTCTCTCTAAGTTCGTGCCTGAGCCGGATGACAATCGAAAGGCTAGGAAGTTTGAGGCTGGTCTGAGGGGCGACATTCGAGCTGCTGTGGCACCTTTTTCGCCACAAGACCTTCAGGGATGTGGCCGAGGTGTTGGTAGTGGAGTCTGAGCTGCAGGCTAGGCAGCGGTATGAGAAGAAGGACCAGAGGCCCGATAAGGGCAAAGACCAGAAGAGGAAGGGTCGTGTGGAGGAGCCCGAGAGGCGTGAGCAGCCTTCTTCTCAGAAGAAGAAGTATAGAGGAGACCGGGGTTCTTCTTCATCAGCATCCCCTGCTGTGGAGAAGTGTGCGGAGTGTGATCGTTTTCACCCAGGACGGGAGTGCTACAGGAAGTCCGGAGCGTGCTTCAAGTGTGGTTCACTGGATCACCGCATTGCCCAGTGTCCACAGGCTAGAGGTGGAGGTGGCAATGGCGGTTCTGAGGGCCGAGGTGCTGGTTCAGGGTCCGGGCAGAAGGCTGATCAGAAGAAGCCCCAGACCCAGGCACGTGTATATGCGCTAGCTGGTGAGCGAGACCGTGACTCAGACCGAGTAGTGTCAGGTATTCTTCAGATCTCTTCTCAGCCAGTATTCTGTTTATTTGATTCAGGAGCTACCCACTCCTTTGTGTCTGCTGATTTAGTGGGTAGTCTCGGGTTGTCTGCTGTGCCCTGTGATGTGGATTTGTGTATTTCTAGCCCGTTGAGTGGCGTGCCTGCTTGTGTGCTTAGTTCTGTGTGCAAGTCTGTTCCTTTAGTGATCATGGATAGGAATTTGCCTGCTAATTTGATTCCGATGAGCATGTTCTGCTTCGATGTGATTTTGGGCATGGACTGGCTAGCAGAGCACCATGCCCATATAGATTGTGCAGCTAGGAGGGTTGTGTTTGATAGACCGGGTGAGACTCGTTTTACTTTTGTGGGGAACTCCATTCCCTGTGCTCCTGTGTTGGTGTCTGCTATGCAGGCAGTCCGTTCCTTGAGGAAGGGCTGCCAGGGTTTTCTCTGCTTTGTACCTGAGGTTAAGGAGGGATCCCGGTTGGAGGACATCCCCACTGTGCGTGAGTTTCCTGAGGTGTTCCAGGACGATGTGCCAGGGCTACCGCCTGATCGTGAGGTGGAGTTTTCTATCGAGTTAGTGCCAGGGACTCAGCCTATCTCTAAGGCTCCCTATCGCATGAGTCCGATAGAGCTTAAGGAGCTGAAGGTGCAGCTGCAGGATCTTCTGGATAAGGGCTTCATTCGCCCTAGTGTGTCTCCATAGGGAGCACCTGTGTTGTTTGTGAAGAAGAAGGATGGCTCCTTCAGATTGTGTATTGACTACAGGGAATTGAATAAGGTTACCATCAAGAATCGGTATCCTCTTCCCCGCATTGATGACCTCTTCGACCAGTTAGCGGGAGCGACAGTCTTCTCGAAGATCGACTTGCGTTCTGGATATCATCAGCTGAAGATTAAGGCCGAGGATGTGCCTAAGTCTGCATTTAGGACCCGATACGGGCATTATGAGTTCTTGGTCATGCCTTTTGGTTTGACCAATGCCCCGTCGTTCTTCATGGATATGATGAACAGAGTTTTCAAACCTTTCTTGGATTCTTTCGTAGTTGTTTTCATTGACGACATCTTGGTGTACTCCAAGAGTGTTGAGGAGCATGAGGAGCATCTGAGGATGGTTCTACAGACGTTGAAGGAGAAGGAGTTGTATGCTAAATTGAAGAACGAGTTCTGGTTGGATAGAGTGGTGTTCCTTGGCCACGTGGTTTCGAAGGATGGCATTTCAGTGGACCCGGAGAAGATTAAGGCGGTTATGGAGTGGGCGAAGCCCACTAGTGTGTCTGAGGTGCGCAGTTTTCTGGGATTGGCTGGGTATTATAGGAAGTTCGTGGAGGGCTTTTCTAAGATCGTATCCCCCATGACTCATCTTCTTAGGAAGGATGTCAAGTTTGATTGGAGTGAGGCGTGCCAGGAGAGCTTCCAGGAGTTGAAGAAGAGGTTGACTTCGGCTCCGATTTTGACGTTGCCTTCTGGGACAGAGGGCTTTGAAGTTGTAACAGCCCAGTAATCAACCCACATGTGAGATATTGTCCGCTTTGGGCCGCAGCCCGCACGGTTTTGTTTCTGAGGGTGATGTACTCACACCACTCAAAAGGCCTCTCACAAGGGGAGAGTATCCCCACACCTATAAGGTGTGGTTCGTGCGCTCTCCCGGTCGATGTGGGAGGTGACCCCTACACTGGGTATCACACTCTACCCCCCTTGGGAGCCCAGCGTCCTCGCTGGCACACCGACCTGGGCCTAGCTCTGATACCATTTTTGTAACACCCCAACCGTTAATCTCGTCATTACCTCTTAAACTGTTACTAATTACTCCTACTCACGCAGCGGAACTCTAATTACAACGAGGGGTGAAACAACGCCGTTAGCCACCCATGTGGCTAACCAGGCCTTTCTTACATACCGTAACGGTCTGATGAACTGGAACAACCGAGTACTTCATACAAATACAATAATCATTTCACTTCTTTACTATACCGAGTCTACATTATACGGATGCCGATAACATACTCGGACTTACACTCATTCAAATGCATAAGTAATTACAATCTAACTACCCATGCTCACTGCAGTCCCCGTCCTACACTCTCGAACGGTGGTCAGCTTCAAGCACCTGCACACTAAAAACGTTCCCCCCAGGGGGTCAGTTTACGCTGCGCATGAAATTCGCATATACCGCGTGCTAACCGCGGTACGCCGACTACTTTGGGTCGGATATACATGGAGTTCATTTTAATCAAACAACATGATCATCATGACAATATATATGTATACACAAGGAATCTACATCCAATCACGGAACACAATTCCTAACTAACATAACAATGTTGTTAGTGGTAACTGGTTACCCTTAGGCATTGAGGGTTATTCCTCACTATGCCTTGTTTACTTATTCAATACCTCACCCGCTCTCTCTCGGGTTACTTATTCGTATACACGCCCATTCTCTTGGGCTACTCATTCTTATACTTACCCTACTCTCGGGTTGCTCATACATATACTCACCCCTTTCTCTCGGGTTATTATACTCGTTAACTCACCCACTCCTTGGGTTATTCATACTCAAGCTCTTGTAGATTCTCGAGACACTACAGGTCTCCTACGTCACGCTTGTTACTCTTAATACATACTCAAGCCAAAACTCATGGCTCTCGAGCATAGTCTTACTTCCCCGGTTTCGACCCTACTCTGGGTCTAGCATGGTGGAAGGTTCAACTAGCTCACGGAACTCCCTCTTAGTTCCTATCTCTTTACTTAGGCCCGACTACTCTCGGACTACTCTCGTTCCCGTACACTCCTCTCTCGGAGTTATAATAATATCATGTATATTAGTCTAGAAGCATCATTCTCGATGTTTCTAATGGCTTTGGGAACTTACTTAAATTCGGGTAATCTTAGGTTAAGGGTTACCCCACAATCGTATGCTTGTACATTCGGATATCTTCTTATACCGGGTAAAATTCTCATATACGAGGTCGACCGTATCTCAAGGGAGCCACATATTCCCTTAGGTCTCTTTTACCTTTCTTACATGTTTACATTATTGGACTAACTTCAATCCTCTCGATGGAGGTCATTTATCTCTCCACTCATATTTTTCGTTGTGGATATTTCAATAAGGTTCTCTAACCGTTTCGGGTATATACTCAACCCGTACTTCCTCACATTTTAGGGAGTTCATATGTTTGTGTTATCGTTATACTTTAATCGATAGCTTATGTGTGTTTGCATAATACCTTTGGTTATGTGACTACCCGTTCAACGGGTTTCTAGTCAATCAGTACTCGCTAAGAGTCGGTCTATGCACTACGTTAGAACCACACCGGCATACAAGTATGTTAGCTCATACAACATACAACAATGCATGCATAATCAATCAAGGGATTATTTTCATGCTTAATCTTGATTAAACCGGCACACAAACACACAAATCAGAGTAACTCGGTTAGCATACGGGGCATGAGAAAATCATACCTTCACCGGGGTTTTTACTTTACCGTGGCATCTCACCATGCTCGGGTCACGCACGACTCTCTGATAATGTTTCAAACATTATTGTTAACACTAAACTCATACGGTACATAATAAAATGCTATTCCCGTATTTACCCCGTTATCCCATTAACTCGGTTTTACTCTTGTCAATTTGAGTTCTCACTTCTCAATCACTTCAAACACTTTCTCACACTTCCTAGGGCCTTTACATGTCACCAAAAAGGCCTTAACATCTTATACGTCATTAACATTCAAACCCCATCATTTACAACCTTTACAACACACCTAACTGGTCTTAAACAACCTCACACCATCTTTACTAGGTAATTACCATTTTAGGCATCATTTCCCAACTTAAAAACAACATTTTTGGTCCGTATAGTGGCCTGTCCGAACTTGTGTCCGAACTTCCAAGTTCGACGCAAGCCGTGACTTTAGACAGAAAACAGACACACACGTCCGAACTTGTGTCCGGACTTCGGAAGTTCGGACGTGAGTCGAGAGGAATTCACTACAGAAGTCCATGCGTCCGAACATGTGTCCGGACTTCCCAAGTTCGGACACAGTTCGAGGATGATTCTACGGAAGAAATAGGTACGTCCGAACTTGTGTCCGGACTTCCCAAGTTCGGACACAGTTCGAGAATGAAAAATTTCCTAACCAACAGAGCCTGTCCGAACTTCCAAGTTCGGACGGAAGTTCGGACAAGGCAAAATCCTCACCTTCCAAGCCTTTAAACACTTAGCCAAAGTTCTCCAAAACTTCCAACATAATGCACACCTCTTACCAAGTTCCATGACTCACTCTTAAGGCCTTAAATCTATTTTATTTTTCTACAACTCTTCAAGCATTTAAACAACCTCTTTTGCTACAGATTTTTGCACAAATCTCACCACAATCATCCTCTCATATTCTTGGGTGATCATTTACCCAATTCAAACTCCAACAACACCTAGCTAACCCTAGGTTATTCTCCACACAAAACATCACTTAACAACCACTTAGGTCCCCACATAAATTTTGCCATAACTTGGCTACTTCTCTAACATCGCCCAAAACTCTTACCACCATTTAAATCATCCTAAAACAGCCAAACCACAAGGGTTCTATCAGCACTCAGTATCTCCTCATTAATCAAGCAAAACTCATTACACCATATAGCATAATTCATCAAATACATAGCTCCCAAACAAGCATTAACTCACAAATGTTTTCTCACTTGCATTATTTCTAAGCAAGCACATTATCACCACAACTCAAGTGGGGTTCATTCATTTAATTAACCCTTCCCAAATGCTAAAACACATAGGATACACATTAGGGTTGGTTTCTTACCTTAATTTCTCTTAAGTTTCTTTTAGACATTCTTCTCCTCTTCTCTTCATCCAAAATCGGTCATGGCCAATCACTAGCCCAATTCTCTAGACCAATATACCAATGGATATAAGGAGTACTCATTAGTTCTCCTAACTACGAAAATAACTCATGAATTCAAGAGGAGGGTTCAAGGCATTAAATTTGAACATTACCTTTGGAAACCCTAGAATTGATTTGCCAAGAATCAAAGGGGGAGCTCCAACCCACCATTGGAGACTTGGAGAGTAGCTCAAAACAAAGAGAAGCAAGGCATTAACACATGCCAAAATCGGCCACACAAAAAGGTGAAGAAATATGCAACTTTCTTTGGATATTTTTACCTTGGATGGAAGAGGAAGCTTCAAGCTTCAAAAATGTGTACTTTTCTCTTCAAATGGGCAACACCCATGAAAATCAAACACCATTTTCGAGTTTTGAAAAGAGAGATGATAGAGGGTGGAGGAAGGATCACAAATATGTGGTTATTTTGAGTTTGGGGCTTAAACAAAGCTTGGGCAAGAAGGAGAAGTGGTAGAAGCCATGGAGTGGAGCTCCATTATCGTTCCAGAACAGAGGGAAGGAGGGAGTACGATCGGAAAGGAGGAAGGAAGGTGGGGAAGAAAAGAAAAAGTGAGGGAGGAGAGACTAATGTGAGTACTTATCCCTTTTTACTTTTACTCTTCTTTTTCTTTTCTTCCTTTTCTTTTCTTTCTTTATTTGGTGTGTGGGGCTACTTAGCCAATTAAAATCGGCCCCCACTGTAGGTGTGAGCTGGAGCGTTTTCGTTTTCTTACAGAAAACGCTTGTTATTTTACCCGGTTTGGCACTATTCACTAACCGGGCCCGTTTTTCGGATTTTTCTCGTTTCTTTATTTTAATGGTATTAAGCTTCCATTAATACTTAATTATAGTTATTAATCAACTATAATTTTTACGGGTCCATTTGACCACTTAAAGTCACGTTTTCGGGTTTTCTCGAAAAACGTGCTTTAAAACTCCGTTATCGTTTTAATCCATTATTTGGATCGTTTTCTTCGGGAATCATTCCCGTATACTAATTAGGCCTAACTAAGCCTTAGGAATCCATCTCGGACCCTCTCGAGATCATATATCTCTTACACTCATTTAACGCGCATTTTAGCGTTTTTCGCTTTTCAAGCGTTTTCTCTTTTCTTTTGGTTTTATTCTTTTTACCAATACTCTTTAGGCACCATTAGGCCCTTAATAATTTTATTAGAGTAATTTAATCACCATTTTTAGATCCGGGGTATTAAAATCTACCCCCCTTAGGAACTTTGTCCTCAAAGTTGGTGAATCTAGATGGTTACTCTCATGGCGTACTATGCCAAGGTTATAATACATGTATAACCTTACAGACTCCACAAGTCTGTCTCATTTCATACTACACATACCACACACATATCACAGCATGTATAGCAATCAAAAATACTCTTTTTACTCTCTCCATGGAATCGGTCCGAAGACAAGAAGGCACTACAGTCCTCGAATCCATATTGATAATACTACTGATCCCTCAGGTACCGGTCACGTTGAACACTTACTCTTTCTGGTTCACGGCCGTTTCATGACAAATGGGCACTTACTCTCTCTGGCCCACGGTCCCTTCGGTTCTGATCAAAACGTTACACATATACATATCCTCAGGCACTCTGGTTGACTCACTCAACACAGGAACATCTCAGGGTACTCTCCCCGTCCCGCTGCCTTTGGAAAAATCACACACTGACACCGCCCCAACCGGTCACTTAGGACCGCCGCACGTACGGTGAATGGTTTCAAAACTAATACACGCCCACCGTTCTACCGGTCATCAAGACTTAAGGCCACAGCCATCGGCGGGTGATAGCGGTTTCAAAACCAATTTTCATTTCCATCTTCATACTTGAAGAAAATTCTTTTTCCAAAATCTGTTTGAAAATTCTTTTTAAAACATCACACAACTCCAAATCAAATTTATGGTAGTTGTATCTTTTCTTAGCGTGATTACTTGTGACCACTATAGGGAGCTTCAGGAATCATCTAACCCTGATGTGATCAGCATCAGTGTTGAACTATCCTTCCACCCCAATTTGTGTTCGGTTTCCCTTGATCGCTAGCAGATCAAGTTCCACCTCCCACGTCAGTTTCACAAACAAGATAGTCAAACATTTTCGTTTTCTATCTTTTACTCTTTCTAGTTATATTCACGAAACAATTTGTTTCAATTAATCTCTAGTTCCTAGTACTTAGGTCATTTGTCATTCTCATTGCTTCACTACTTACCTAGGTATTCCATACTTATGGCTTCTTTTACTCAAATTGTTGCTCAATTTAAAACACATAACATACAACTCCAAAGGATGGAACTCACTCCATCTATCATTCTCAAATAAAATCACCTAGGGAACTCACTCCCTCTTAGGTTACACATCGGTTTCATGCCGATTCATACTCATCATAACTCATGTCTAATCTCACTAGACATATACTATAGGGATTCTCATTCCCCAGGAGTTTCTCTACTCCTCTTTTCATATATATTACATACACATTACTCGCATCTCTCATGCACAATACTCATACTTACACGATGAATGGGTAGACATGTTTATGTAACATGAGTTCCAATCATCAAAACAATTTCTTTTTGTGCTATGCACATAGTAGTTTACGCACCAATACGTAAAACATACTCTAAGCGGTTCCTCGCCCTACCCCCCTTAAAAGGGGTTACGCCCGCGTAACCAACCATATGTTATCACTGAACATTGGTTCATTAATTCGGGTATTATGAAGTGTTTTAACTTCAACGGTTAATTAACTCATAACCGGGTTCGGTTCTAGCCTCTAAGGCTTCAAGGGGTTTATGACATAGGTATACTTAACCCTGAATCACGGTCCACAAGCTTCTGCTGCGTGACCTGATAACTAGAGCTTAATTCGCTCTTTGGTATTCTCAATGTATTTCAATCGTCGCTTGGTATCTCTTACCGTATGCGAATTCGATGAATTTAGATTTCTCTCAACTCTCTGGAAATCTACTTCGTATAACACTGTATACCTTTGTGATTATTCACTTTTTTTCCCGACTTATTGTCGGTTGAGGTCAAGCTACTACTTAGCATGTAGTGCTTCCTCGTTTAATAGTGGCTCTGGATTACGTTTGTTTCTTGGTTTTGTACCAGAGTTCTTCATTCATACTACTCTGTATTTTTCCACATATCGATCCTGGGCCCTGTGGGTTACTGCCCACGTTCTTTGTGCATCTTTGCCAATGGCCGCACGGTTATCTCTCTAGATTCTCACTCAACAGGCTTCGTTGACATTTCTCAATTCCTGGCTCTCCCACTTGATCATTACCGCACAAGTGCAATACCAAAACACTCAGTCATACAGAGTGCAGAGGCGTAAACCCTTGACAGTACATCTCTCATGAGATAGGAATGAACATGTCTCCTTTACCACATTTCTTCATCAACTCTAATCACTATCCGAATATACTCTCACAATGGTCGCTTACTGCGTACCTTGTTCTACTCGTTACAACATTTGTTTACATGGCATCCGCTACTACTTTAGCTTCTGCTCATGTACTCCCGCCATTTATACTATGGCTTGCCATTCACTTGGCTCAATGAAATACATTACTCTTTAAATCTCTCTACGCACTTGCGCACTGCTTACTCTGCAGTTCATACTGTACACATACAGTGTTCACTACTCATCCGATTACTCTATCGGTTTCCTTTGTACTGCCATCAAGATTCCTCTTTACACACTACTATAGTTCATATGCTCCTTGGCAATATACACATGCTCAAGTTTTACTACACCGCTCTAGCGGTTTCACATTACATACTTAGGTGGTAGCCTTTCTCTGGAGGATTCACGCAAATGCCGCTCCATAGGCCCCTAATAACAAGTGGTATCCCCACTCTAAGGTAGTGGTTCATTCCCACTGTTCTCTTATGCCTTTATGCATATGTTTACAACGTTTGATCTACAAGTTGCAGTTGTTTATCGGCTTATAAGCCACATTGCCTCGCCATGCTCCATGCGGGCTGTTTATATAGGTTTCTCCTCGTATGCCATTAAATGGTTAGGAGGTATTTCTGGGCTCTTTGAAATGGTTGTCTCACCACTCTTCCGTACTTGGAAGACCCTTTTAAATAACTTGATAGTTGTTTATGCCCTCTGGCAATCTAGGGTATCCCGTGTTACGAGGGATCCCTTCGGGTTCTACCCGAGTGTTTGCTTAAACACTTGTGTTCTCAACACGATTTTCGTTCAACTACTGTTGACTCCGGCACCCTTCTCGGATTGCTCCTGGGTGTTACTGAGTAATGCCATTACATTTGGCTTGTACTCATGGTTATGTTCAGTTGTGACTTCGCCTTGCGGCTATGTCCTTGACTATCCCGTTTAGGGTTGTAATGTCTCCCATTATTGGGTAGATCCTTGGTACCTTCTAATACCTTCTGGGTCAGGTCATTATTCTCTTCAGTGAGGTATAAAGTGGGAATTCTATCCCGTTATCGTACATTAATAAGTTCATTTAGGCATTCGCCGTATTATTTACACTGGTATTCACCCAGTTATTAGGTATTTCCTGAGACATATCCAATGTCTGTACTTAATACTCTGTGCTTCTCGCACTTCTTAACGCCTTATCCTTAGGTCCGTGACCTTACCGGATTCTAGACTCCCTTAACTCGGTAAGCTTCCTTGTGTTCTTCGATCATTCGAGGTGTCCAACTGTCTTGGTTTGGATTGGCTCTTTCGTCCGTAGTATGGAGTGGGCTACTTCCCGTGTACCGTATTCTACTAGTGTACATACATGGAGTATCTTATTGATACGTTACCACTTACCCAACTAACTCATAATTGGTCTGTCAGGCCCGCAAGCTCCTTTGGAGTGCGGTTGTTCCATGTCTCGTTTGTGTACACTTGTAGTGTCGGTCACGCCTAAGTGAAGTATTCTGTTGCCAACTCCTCTTATATGGTCCTATAATAACTTATCGTGGTTCACTGGTTTGGTTTTAAAACTTTGGGGGTTTTTGGAAAATTTCATGTTTTGAAGAAAAGTTTGAGTCTTGAAAGTAAACTCTTTGCGGCATTTCAATGCCGGTTGCTTCTTACCAGGTCTAGCCTCTTGCTGACCGGTATATTCTTTATACAGTGGTCAGGCCTTTAGGCCTTTCCAAGGTTTCGTTTCAGAATTCATTAGGGTTTGTAGTGCTATATTGGCTTCTCTTGCCGTCTTGGTACTTACCAAGTACTGGTCGCTTGTCAAAGCTCTTCTTATTGGTCCCGCTATTACTGCACTTGCCGTGGCAAGTGCGCGGTACTGGCGGTTTTTGGTTAACTCATACCGGTCACGGTATTGTTCACATTGTATTTGGTAGCCTAGTCGGCTCTTCCTTGATCCCGTAGTTGGATAACTGCTCCTTGGAGCTGATTCTCATTCCTCTTGACATGACTGTCATTCATTTAGGTGCTCCTCCACTCTCGGAGTTCCTTAATTACTTATCTAGTTTACCTCGTTGCTCGTTCCCATCTTTACTGTGGTTACCGAGGTTTAACTTATTTAGGTACTACTTCTGTAGTCCTATTCGGTATATCCCGTAGTTATGCTCGTAGCTGTCTAAGCTATCCGTTAAGTATTGCAACCTCTTTGGGTGTGGCAGGGTGGGTGCATCTACCTTTGACTAGATTCTCAGTCAATATGTATACCATTGATGGTATTAGTTAACTATGGCGGTCCGTAGACATGTGTCCCGGTTTTTGTTATTATCATTGCTTCTCATTAATCCGCCTTCTTGCACGGTTAGTTTCTTCTTGCTACTGCTCGGCCAGCTAGGTTCTCGCGACTGCTAAGCATGTCGCCCCAGGCTGCCACAAATTTGGTCTCCTTGGATTAGGATGTCTCGTTCCCTCGCCATTAAGTGCGGTTATTGTCGTTCCAGGGATCCGTCTCCGGGTTTCCGGTTCTCGGGATTTACCGCATGACAGGTTCTAGTTCATATTGAAATATTAAATAACTGCCAGATTGGGTTTCCCCGTCTCTCTGGCGTTCTTTCCCGAGCTTTTAATGCGGGGGTTGTGGAGGGCGGGTCTGGTATTGTAGGTATCCAGATCATACTGGAAGTTCCTAACTAGCGCATCTCTCACGCTACCACTCAACCCTAGCCCTAAGTCTCTATTCCTAACTCGGTATTTCCTAAGCTCGGTATTTCCAGTCATCAGAGCGATACTTCGCTCTGATACCATTTTTGTAACACCCCAACCGTTAATCTCGTCATTACCTCTTAAACTGTTACTAATTACTCCTACTCACGCAGCGGAACTCTAATTACAACGAGGGGTGAAACAACGCCGTTAGCCACCCATGTGGCTAACCAGGCCTTTCTTACATACCGTAACGGTCTGATGAACTGGAACAACCGAGTACTTCATACAAATACAATAATCATTTCACTTCTTTACTATACCGAGTCTACATTATACGGATGCCGATAACATACTCGGACTTACACCTCATTCAAATGCATAAGTAATTACATCTAACTACCCATGCTCACTGCAGTCCCCGTCCTACACTCTCGAACGGTGGTCAGCTTCAAGCACCTGCACACTAAAAACGTTCCCCCTAGGGGGTCAGCTTACGCTGCGCATGAAATTCGCATATACCGCGTGCTAACCGCGGTACGCCGACTACTTTGGGTCGGATATACATGGAGTTCATTTTAATCAAACAACATGCATCATGACAATACAATATATATGTATATCACACAAGGAATCTACATCCAATCACGGAACACGATTCCTAACTAACATAACAATGTTGTTAGTGGTAACTGGTTACCCTTAGGCATTGAGGGTTATTCCTCACTATGCCTTGTTTACTTATTCAATACCTCACCCGCTCTCTCTCGGGTTACTTATTCGTATACACGCCCATTCTCTTGGGCTACTCATTCTTATACTTACCCATACTCTCGGGTTGCTCATACATATACTCACCCCTTTCTCTCGGGTTATTTATACTCGTTAACTCACCCACTCTCTTGGGTTATTCATACTCAAGCTCTTGTAGATTCTCGAGACACTACAGGTCTCCTACGTCACGCTTGTTACTCTTAATACATACTCAAGCCAAAACTCATGGCTCTCGAGCATAGTCTTACTTCCCCGGTTTCGACCCTACTCTGGGTCTAGCATGGTGGGAAGGTTCAACTAGCTCACGGAACTCTCTCTTAGTTCCTATCTCTTTTACTTAGGTCCGACTACTCTCGGACTACTCTCGTTCCCGTACACTCCCTCTCGGAGTTATAATAATCATGTATATTAGTCTAGAAGCATCATTCTCGATGTTTCTAATGACTTTGGGAACTTACTTAAATTCGGGTAATCTTAGGTTTAAGGGTTACCCCCACAATCATATGCTTGTACATTCGGATATTCTTATACCGGGTAAAATCCTCATATAAGAGGTCGACCGTATCTCAAGGGAGCCACATATTCCCTTAGGTCTCTTTTACCTTTCTTACATGTTTACATTATTGGACTAACTTCAATCCTCTCGATGGAGGTCATTTATCTCTCCACTCATATTTATTTCGTGGATTGTTTCAATAAGGTTCTCTAACCGTTATCGGGTATATACTCAACCCGTACATCTCCTCACATTTTAGGGAGTTCATATGTTTGTGTTATCGTTATACTTTAATCGATAGCTTATGTGTGTTTGCATATTACCTTTGGTTATGTGACTACCCGTTCAACGGGTTTCTAGTCAATCAGTACTCACTAAGAGTCGGTCTATGCACTACGTTAGACCACACCGGCATACAAGTATGTTAGCTCATACAACATACAACAATGCATGCATAATCAAACAAGGGATTATTTTCATGCTTTAATCTTGATTAGGCCGGCACACAAACACACAAATCAGAGTAACTCGGTTAGCATACGGGGCATGAGAAAATCATACCTTTCACCGGGGTTTTTACTTTACCGTGGCATCTCACCATGCTCGGGTCACGCACGACTCTGATAATGTTTCAAACATTATTGTTAACACTAAACTCATACGGTACATAATAAAATGCTATTCCCGTATTTACCCCGTTATCCCATTAACTCGGTTTTACTCTTGTCAATTTGAGTTCTCACTTCTCAATCACTTCAAACACTTTCTCACACTTCCTAGGGCCTTTACATGTCACCAAACAAGGCCTTAACATCTTATACATCATTAACATTCAAACCCCCATCATTTACAACCTTTACAACACACCTAACTGGTCTTAAACAACCTCACACCATCTTTACTAGGTAATTACCATTTTTAGGCATCATTTCCCAACTTAAAACAACATTTTTGGTCCGTATAGTGGCCTGTCCGAACTTGTGTCCGAACTTCCAAGTTCGGACGCAAGCCGTGACTTTAGACAGAAAACAGACACACGTCCGAACTTGTGTCCGGACTTCGGAAGTTCGGACGTGAGTCGAGAGGAATTCATTACAGAAGTCCATGCGTCCGAACATGTGTCCGGACTTCCCAAGTTCGGACACAGTTCGAGGATGATTCTACGGAAGAAATAGGTACGTCCGAACTTGTGTCCGGACTTCCCAAGTTCGGACACAGTTCGAGAATGAAAAATTTCCTAACCAACAGAGCCTGTCCGAACTTCCAAGTTCGGACGGAAGTTCGGACAAGGCAAAATCCTCACTTTCCAAGCCTTTAAACACTTAGCCAAATTTCTCCAAAACTTCCAACATAATGCACACCTCTTACCAAGTTCCATGACTCACTCTTAAGGCCTTAAATCTATTTTATTTTTCTACAACTCTTCAAGCATTTAAACAACCTCTTTTGCTACAGATTTTTGCACAAATCTCACCACAATCATCCTCTCATATTCTTGGGTGATCATTTACCCAATTCAAACTCCAACAACACCTAGCTAACCCTAGGTTATTCTCCACACAAAACATCACTTAAACCACTTAGGTCCCCACATAAATTTTGCCATAACTTGGCTACTTCTCTAACATCGCCCAAAACTCTTACCACCATTTAAATCATCCTAAAACTAGCCAAACCACAAGGGTTCTATCAGCACTCAGTATCTCCTCATTAATCAAGCAAAACTCATTACACCATATAGCATAATTCATCAAATACATAGCTCCCAAACAAGCATTAACTCACAAATGTTTTCTCACTTGCATTATTTCTAAGCAAGCACATTATCACCACAACTCAAGTGGGGTTCATTCATTTAATTAACCCTTCCCAAATGCTAAAACACATAGGATACACATTAGGGTTGGTTTCTTACCTTAATTTCTCTTAAGTTTCTTTTAGACATTCTTCTCCTCTTCTCTTCATCCAAAATCGGTCATGGCCAATCACTAGCCCAATTCTCTAGACCAATATACCAATGGATATAAGGAGTACTCATTAGTTCTCCTAACTACGAAAATAACTCATGAATTCAAGAGGAGGGTTCAAGGCATTAAATTTGAACATTACCTTTGGAAACCCTAGAATTGATTTGCCAAGAATCAAAGGAGGAGCTCCAACCCACCATTGGAGACTTGGAGAGTAGCTCAAAACAAAGAGAAGCAAGGCATTAACACATGCCAAAATCGGCCACACAAGAAGGTGAAGAAATATGCAACTTTCTTTGGATATTTTTACCTTGGATGGAAGAGGAAGCTTCAAGCTTCAAAATAGTGTACTTTTCTCTTCAAATGGGCAACACCCATGAAAATCAAACTCACCATTTTCGAGTTTTGAAAAGAGAGAATGATAGAGGGTGAGGAGAGGATCACAAATATGTGGTTATTTTTGAGTTTGGGGCTTAAACAAAGCTTGGGCAAGAAGGAGTGGTA
The DNA here is from genome assembly GCA_023374045.1 of Limonium bicolor. Classification (NCBI taxonomy): domain Eukaryota; kingdom Viridiplantae; phylum Streptophyta; class Magnoliopsida; order Caryophyllales; family Plumbaginaceae; genus Limonium; species Limonium bicolor. Next base: position 90,309,990 of record CM041779.1, on the reverse strand, counting down.
GAAGCCATGGAGTGGAGCTCCATTATCGTTCCAGAACAGAGGGAAGGAGGGAGTACGATCGGAAAGGAAGGAGGAAGGTGGGGAAGAAAAGAAAAAGTGAGGGAGGAGAGAGACTAATGTGAGTACTTATCCCTTTTTACTTTTACTCTTCTTTTTCTTTTCTTTCCTTTTCTTTTCTTATTTGTGTGTGAGAGGCTACTTAGCCAATTAAAATCGGCCCCCACCTGTAGGTGTGAGCTGGAGCGTTTTCGTTTTCTTACAGAAAACGCTTGTTATTTTACCCGGTTTGGCACTATTCACTAACCGGGCCCGTTTTTCGGATTTTTCTCGTTTCTTTATTTTTAATGGTCATTAAGCTTCCATTAATACTTAATTATAGTTATTTAATCAACTATAATTTTTACGGGTCCATTTGACCACTTAAAGTCACGTTTTCGGGTTTTCTCGAAAAACGTGCTTTAAAACTCCGTTATCGTTTTAATCCATTATTTGGATTCGTTTTCTTCGGGAATCATTCCCGTATACTAATTAGGCCTAACTAAGCCTTAGGAATCCATCTCGGACCCTCTCGAGATCATATATCTCTTACACTCATTTAACGCGCATTTTAGCGTTTTTCGCTTTTCAAGCGTTTTCTCTTTTCTTTTGGTTTTATTCTTTTTACCAATACTCTTTAGGCACCATTAGGCCCTTAATAATTTTATTAGAGTAATTTAATCACCATTTTTAGATCCGGGGTATTAAAATCTACCCCCCTTAGGAACTTTGTCCTCAAAGTTGGTGAATCTAGATGGTTACTCTCATGGCGTACTATGCCAAGGTTATAATACATGTATAACCTTACAGACTCCACAAGTCTGTCTCATTTCATACTACACATACCACACACATATCACAGCATGTATAGCAATCAAAAATACTCTTTTTACTCTCTCCATGGAATCGGTCCGGAGACAAGAAGGCACTACAGTCCTCGAATCCATATTGAGTAATATGCTACTGATCCCTCAGGTACCGGTCACGTTGAACACTTACTCTTTCTGGTTCACGGCCGTTTCATGACAAATGGGCACTTACTCTCTCTGGCCCACGGTCCCTTCGGTTCTGATCAAAACGTTACACATATACATATCCTCAGGCACTCTGGTTGACTCACTCAACACAGGAACATCTCAGGGTACTCTCCCCGTCCCGCTGCCTTTGGAAAAATCACACACTGTCACCGCCCCAACCGGTCACTTAGGACCGCCGCACGTACGGTGAAATGGTTTCAAAACTAATACACGCCCACCGTTCTACCGGTCATCAAGACTTAAGGCCACAGCCATCGGCGGGTGATAGCGGTTTCAAAACCAATTTTCATTTCCATCTTCATACTTGAAGAAAATTCTTTTTCCAAAATCTGTTTGAAAATTCTTTTTAAAACATCACACAACTCCAAATCCGGTTCATGGTAGTTGTATCTTTTCTTAGCGTGATTACTTGTGACCACTATAGGGAGCTTCAGGAATCATCTAACCCTGATGTGATCAGCATCAGTGTTGAACTATCCTTCCACCCCAATTTGTGTTCGGTTTCCCTTGATCGCTAGCAGATCAAGTTCCACCTCCCACGTCAGTTTCAAACAACAGATAGTCAAACATTTTCGTTTTCTATCTTTTACTCTTTCTAGTTATATTCACGAAACAATTTGTTTCAATTAATCTCTAGTTCCTAGTACTTAGGTCATTTGTCATTCTCATTGCTTCACTACTTACCTAGGTATTCCATACTTATGGCTTCTTTTACTCAAATTGTTGCTCAATTTAAAACACATAACATACAACTCCAAAGGATGGAACTCACTCCATCTATCATTCTCAAATAAAATCACCTAAGGAACTCACTCCCTCTTAGGTTACACATCGGTTTCATGCCGATTCATACTCATCATAACTCATGTCTAATCTCACTAGACATATACTATAGGGATTCTCATTCCCCAGGAGTTTCTCTACTCCTCTTTTCATATATTACATACACATTACTCGCATCTCTCATGCACAATACTCATACTTACACGATGAATGGGTAGACATGTTTATGTAACATGAGTTCCAATCATCAAAACAATTTCTTTTGTGCTATGCACATAGTAGTTTACGCACCAATACGTAAAACATACTCTAAGCGGTTCCTCGCCCTACCCCCCTTAAAAGGGGTTACGCCCGCGTAACCAACCATATGTTATCATTGAACATTGGTTCATTAATTCGGGTATTATGAAGTGTTTTAACTTCAATACGGTTAATTAACTCATAACCGGGTTCGGTTTAGCCTCTAAGGCTTCAAGGGTTTATGACATAGGTATACTTAACCCTGAATCACGGTCCCAAGCTTCTGCTGCGTGACCTGATAACTAGAGCTTAATTCGCTCCTTGGTATTCTCAATGTATTTCAATCGTCGCTTGGTATCTCTTACCGTATGCGAATTCGATGAATTTTAGATTGTCTCAACACTGGGAATCTACTTCGTATAACACTGTATACCTTTGTGATTATTCACTTATTTTTTTCCCGACTTATTGTCGGTTGAGGTCAAGCTACTACTTAGCATGTAGTGCTTCCTCGTTTAATAGTGGCTCTTGGATTACGTTTGTTTCTTGGTTTTGTACCAGAGTTCTTCATTCATACTACTCTGTATTTTTCCACATATCGATCCTGGGCCCTGTGGGTTACTGCCCACGTTCTTTGTGCATCTTTGCCAATGGCCGCACGGTTATCTCTCTAGATTCTCACTCAACAGGCTTCGTTGACATTTCTCAATTCCTGGCTCTCCCACTTGATCATTACCGCACAAGTGCAATACCAAAACACTCAGTCATACAGAGTGCAGAGGCGTAAACCCTTGACAGTAATCTCTCATGAGATAGGAATGAACATGTCTCCTTACCACATTTCTTCATCAACTCTAATCACTATCCGAATATACTCTTACAATGGTCGCTTACTGCGTACCTTGTTCTACTCGTTACAACATTTTTCATGGCATCCGCTACTACTTTAGCTTCTGCTCATGTACTCCCGCCATTTATACTATGGCTTGCCATTCACTTGGCTCAATGAAATACGTTACTCTTTAAATCTCTCTACGCACTTGCGCACTGCTTACTCTGCAGTTCATACTGTACACATACAGTGTTCACTACTCATCCGATTACTCTATCGGTTTCCTTTGTACTGCCATCAAGATTCCTCTTTACACACTACTATAGTTCATATGCTCCTTGGCAATATACACATGCTCAAGTTTTACTACACCGCTCTAGCGGTTTCACATTACATACTTAGGTGGTAGCCTTTCTCTGGAGGATTCACGCAAATGCCGCTCCATAGGCCCCATAATAACAAGTGGTATCCCCACTCTATGGTAGTGGTTCATTCACCACTGTTCCTCTTATGCCTTTATGCATATGTTTTACAATGTTTGAATCTACGTATTGTAGTTGGTTTTATCGGCTTACAAGCCACCTTGCCTCGAGTCATGCTCCATGCGGGCTGTTTATATAGGTTTCTGCTTCTCCGTATACCATTAAATGGTTAGGAGGTATTTCTGGGCTCTTAAATATGGTTGTCTCATCACACTTCCAGACATGGAAGGCCCTTTTAAATAACTTGATAGTTGTTTATGCCCTCTGGCAATCTAGGGTATCCCGTGTTACGAGGGATCCCTTCGGGTTCTACCCGAGTGTTTGCTTAAACACTTGTGTTCTCAACACGATATTTCGTTCAACTACTGTTGACTCTGGCACCCTTCTCGGATTGCTCCTGGGTGTTACTGAGTAATGCCATTACATTTGGCTTGTACTCATGGTTATGTTCAGTTGTGACTTCGCCTTGCGGCTATGTCCTTGACTATCCCGTTTAGGGTTGTAATGTCTCCCATTATTGGGTAGATCCTTGGTACCTTCTAATACCTTCTGGGTCAGGTCATTATTCTCTTCAGTGAGGTATAAAGTGGGAATTCTATCCCGTTATCGTACATTAATAAGTTCATTTAGGCATTCGCCGTATTATTTACACTGGTATTCACCCAGTTATTAGGTATTTCCTGAGACATATCCAATGTCTGTACTTAATACTCTGTGCTTCTCGCACTTCTTAACGCCTTATCCTTAGGTCCGTGACCTTACCGGATTCTAGACTCCCTTAACTCGGTAAGCTTCCTTGTGTTCTTCGATCATTCGAGGTGTCCAACTGTCTTGGTTTGGATTGGCTCTTTCGTCCGTAGTATGGAGTGGGCTACTTCCCGTGTACCGTATTCTACTAGTGTACATACATGGAGTATCTTATTGATACGTTACCACTTACCCAACTAACTCATAATTGGTCTGTCAGGCCCGCAAGCTCCTTTGGAGTGCGGTTGTTCCATGTCTCGTTTGTGTACACTTGTAGTGTCGGTCACGCCTAAGTGAAGTATTCTGTTGCCAACTCCTCTTATATGGTCCTATAATAACTTATCGTGGTTCACTGATTTGGTTTTAAAACTTTGGGGGTTTTTGGAAAATTTCATGTTTTGAAGAAAAGTTTGAGTCTTGAAAGTAAACTCTTTACGACATTTCAATGCCGGTTGCTTCTTACCAGGTCTAGCCTCTTGCTGACCGGTATATTCTTTATACAGTGGTCAGGCCTTTAGGCCTTTCCAAGGTTTCGTTTCAGAATTCATTAGGGTTTGTAGTGCTATATTGGCTTCTCTTGCCGTCTTGGTACTTACCAAGTACTGGTCGCTTGTCAAAGCTCTTCTTATTGGTCCCGCTATTACTGCACTTGCCGTGGCAAGTGCGCGGTACTGGCGGTTTTTAGGTTAACTCATACCGGTCACGGTATTGTTCACATTGTATTTGGTAGCCTAGTCGGCTCTTCCTTGATCCCGTAGTTGGATAACTGCTCCTTGGAGCTGATTCTCATTCCTCTTGACATGATTGTCATTCATTTAGGTGCTCCTCCACTCTCGGAGTTCCTTAATTACTTAATCTTGGCTTTACCTCGTTGCTCGTTCCCACACTTTACTGTGGTTACCGAGGTTTAACTTATTTAGGTACTACTTCTGTAGTCCTATTCGGTATATCCCGTAGTTTGCTCGTAGCTGTCTAAGCTATATCAGTTAAGTATTGCAACCTCTTTGGGTGTGGCAGGGTGGGTGCATCTACCTTGACTAGATTCTCAGTCATATGTATACCATGGTATTAGTTAACTATGGCGGTCCGTAGACATGTGTCCCGGTTTTTGTTATTATCATTGCTTCTCATTAATCCGCCTTCTTGCACGGTTAGTGCTTTCTTCTTGCTACTGCTCGGCCAGCTAGGTTCTCGCGACTGCTAAGCATGTCGCCCCAGGCTGCCACAAATTTTGGTCTCCTTGGATTAGGATGTCTCGTTCCCTCGCCATTAAGTGCGGTTATTGTCGTTCCAGCGGGATCCGTCTCCGGGATTTCCGGTTCTCGGGATCTACCGCATGACAGGTTCTAGTTCATATGGAAATATTAAATAACTGCCAGATTGGGTTTCCCCGTCTCTCTGGCGTTCTTTCCCGAGCTTTAATGCGGGGGTTGTGGAGGGCGGGTCTGGTATTGTAGGTATCCAGATCATACTGGAGGTTCCTAACTAGCGCATCTCTCACGCTAGCACTCAACCCTTAGCCCTAAGTCTCTATTTCCTAACTCGGTATTTCCTAAGCTCGGTATTTCCAGTCATCAGAGCGATACTTCGCTCTGATACCATTTTTGTAACACCCCAACCGTTAATCTCGTCATTACCTCTTAAACTGTTACTAATTACTCCTACTCACGCAGCGGAACTCTAATTACAACGAGGGGTGAAACAACGCCGTTAGCCACCCATGTGGCTAACCAGGCCTTTCTTACATACCGTAACGGTCTGATGAACTGGAACAACCGAGTACTTCATACAAATACAATACATTTCACTTCTTTACTATACCGAGTCTACATTATACGGATGCCGATAACATACTCGGACTTACACCTCATTCAAATGCATAAGTAATTACAATCTAACTACCCATGCTCACTGCAGTCCCCGTCCTACACTCTCGAACGGTGGTCAGCTTCAAGCACCTGCACACTAAAAACGTTCCCCCTAGGGGGTCAGCTTACGCTGCGCATGAAATTCGCATATACCGCGTGCTGACCGCGGTACGCCGACTACTTTGGGTCGGATATACATGGAGTTCATTTTAATCAAACAACATGCATCATGACAATACAATATATATGTATATCACACAAGGAATCTACATCCAATCACGGAACACGATTCCTAACTAACATAACAATGTTGTTAGTGGTAACTGGTTACCTTAGGCATTGAGGGTTATTCCTCACTATGCCTTGTTTACTTATTCAATACCTCACCCGCTCTCTCTCGGGTTACTTATTCGTATACACGCCCATTCTCTTGGGCTACTCATTCTTATACTTACCCATACTCTCGGGTTATTTATACTCGTTAACTCACCCACTCTCTTGGGTTATTCATACTCAAGCTCTTGTAGATTCTCGAGACACTACAGGTCTCCTACGTCACGCTTGTTACTCTTATACATACTCAAGCCAAAACTCATGGCTCTCGAGCATAGTCTTACTTCCCCGGTTTCGACCCTACTCGGGGTCTAGCATGGTGGGAAGGTTCGACTAGCTCACGGAACTCTCTCTTAGTTCCTATCTCTTTTACTTAGGTCCGACTACTCTCGGACTACTCTCGTTCCCGTACACTCCTCTCTCGGAGTTATAATAATATCATATATATTAGTCTAGAAGCATCATTCTCGATGTTTCTAATGGCTTTGGGAACTTACTTAAATTCGGGTAATCTTAGGTTTAAGGGTTACCCCCACAATCATATGCTTGTACATTCGGATATTTCTTATACCGGGTAAAATCCTCATATAAGAGGTCGACCGTATCTCAAGGGAGCCACATATCCCTTAGGTCTCTTTTACCTTTCTTATGTTTACATTATTGGACTAACTTCAATCCTCTCGATGGAGGTCATTTATCTCTCCACTCATATTTATTTCGTGGATTGTTTCAATAAGGTTCTCTAACCGTTATCGGGTATATACTCAACCCGTACATCTCCTCACATTTTAGGGAGTTCATATGTTTGTGTTATCGTTATACTTTAATCGATAGCTTATGTGTGTTTGCATATTACCTTTGGTTATGTGACTACCCGTTCAACGGGTTTCTAGTCAATCAGTACTCACTAAGAGTCGGTCTATGCACTACGTTAGACCACACCGGCATACAAGTATGTTAGCTCATACAACATACAACAATGCATGCATAATCAAACAAGGGATTATTTTCATGCTTTAATCTTGATTAACCGGCACACAAACACACAAATCAGAGTAACTCGGTTAGCATACGGGGCATGAGAAAATCATACCTTTCACCGGGGTTTTTACTTTTCCGTGGCATCTCACCATGCTCGGGTCACGCACGACTCTCTGATAATGTTTCAAACATTATTGTTAACACTAAACTCATACGGTACATAATAAAATGCTATTCCCGTATTTACCCCGTTATCCCATTAACTCGGTTTTACTCTTGTCAATTTGAGTTCTCACTTCTCAATCACTTCAAACACTTTCTCACACTTCCTAGGGCCTTTACATGTCACCAAACAAGGCCTTAACATCTTATACGTCATTAACATTCAAACCCCATCATTTACAACCTTTACAACACACCTAACTGGTCTTAAACAACCTCACACCATCTTTACTAGGTAATTACCATTTTTAGGCATCATTTCCCAACTTAAAACAACATTTTTGGTCCGTATAGTGGCCTGTCCGAACTTGTGTCCGAACTTCCAAGTTCGGACGCAAGCCGTGACTTTAGACAGAAAACAGACACACGTCCGAACTTGTGTCCGGACTTCGGAAGTTCGGACGTGAGTCGAGAGGAATTCATTACAGAAGTCCATGCGTCCGAACATGTGTCCGGACTTCCCAAGTTCGGACACAGTTCGAGGATGATTCTACGGAAGAAATAGGTACGTCCGAACTTGTGTCCGGACTTCCCAAGTTCGGACACAGTTCGAGAATGAAAAATTTCCTAACCAACAGAGCCTGTCCGAACTTCCAAGTTCGGACGGAAGTTCGGACAAGGCAAAATCCTCACTTTCCAAGCCTTTAAACACTTAGCCAAATTTCTCCAAAACTTCCAACATAATGCACACCTCTTACCAAGTTCCATGACTCACTCTTAAGGCCTTAAATCTATTTTATTTTTCTACAACTCTTCAAGCATTTAAACAACCTCTTTTGCTACAGATTTTTGCACAAATCTCACCACAATCATCCTCTCATATTCTTGGGTGATCATTTGCCCAATTCAAACTCCAACAACACCTAGCTAGCCCTAGGTTATTCTCCACACAAAACATCACTTAAACCACTTAGGTCCCCACATAAATTCTGCCATAACTTGGCTACTTCTCTAACATCGCCCAAAACTCTTACCACCATTTAAATCATCCTAAAACTAGCCAAACCACAAGGGTTCTATCAGCACTCAGTATCTCCTCATTAATCAAGCAAAACTCATTACACCATATAGCATAATTCATCAAATACATAGCTCCCAAACAAGCATTAACTCACAAATGTTTTCTCACTTGCATTATTTATAAGCAAGCACATTATCACCACAACTCAAGTGGGGTTCAATCATTTAATTAACCCTTCCCAAATGCTAAAACACATAGGATACACATTAGGGTTGGTTTCTTACCTTAATTTCTCTTAAGTTTCTTTTAGACATTCTTCTCCTCTTCTCTTCATCCAAAATCGGTCATGGCCAATCACTAGCCCAATTCTCTAGACCAATATACCAATGGATATAAGGAGTACTCATTAGTTCTCCTAACTACGAAAATAACTCATGAATTCAAGAGGAGGGTTCAAGGCATTAAATTTGAACATTACCTTTGGAAACCCTAGAATTGATTTGCCAAGAATCAAAGGAGGAGCTCCAACCCACCATTGGAGACTTGGAGAGTAGCTCAAAACAAAGAGAAGCAAGGCATTAACACATGCCAAAATCGGCCACACAAGAAGGTGAAGAAATATGCAACTTTCTTTGGATATTTTTACCTTGGATGGAAGAGGAAGCTTCAAGCTTCAAAATAGTGTACTTTTCTCTTCAAATGGGCAACACCCATGAAAATCAAACTCACCATTTTCGAGTTTGAAAAGAGAGAATGATAGAGGGTGAGGAGAGGATCACAAATATGTGGTTATTTTTGAGTTTGGGGCTTGAACAAAGCTTGGGCAAGAAGGAGAAGTGGTAGAAGCCATGGAGTGGAGCTCCATTATCGTTCCAGAACAGAGGGAAGGAGGGAGTACGATCGGAAAGGAAGGAGGAAGGTGGGGAAGAAAAGAAAAGTGAGGGAGGAGAGAGACTAATGTGAGTACTTATCCCTTTTTACTTTTACTCTTCTTTTTCTTTTCTTTCCTTTTCTTTTCTTTCTTTATTTGTGTGTGAGAGGCTACTTAGCCAATTAAAATCGGCCCCCACCTGTAGGTGTGAGCTGGAGCGTTTTCGTTTTCTTACAGAAAACGCTTGTTATTTTACCCGGTTTGGCACTATTCACTAACCGGGCCCGTTTTTCGGATTTTTTTTTCTCGTTTCTTTATTTTTAATGGTTATTAAGCTTCCATTAATACTTAATTATAGTTATTTAATCAACTATAATTTTTACGGGTCCATTTGACCACTTAAAGTCACGTTTTCGGGTTTTCTCGAAAAACGTGCTTTAAAACTCCGTTATCGTTTTAATCCATTATTTGGATTCGTTTTCTTCGGGAATCATTCCCGTATACTAATAGGAATCCATCTCGGACCCTCTCGAGATCATATATCTCTTACACTCATTTAACGCGCATTTTAGCGTTTTTCGCTTTTCAAGCGTTTTCTCTTTTCTTTTGGTTTTATTCTTTTTACCAATACTCTTTAGGCACCATTAGGCCCTTAATAATTTTATTAGAGTAATTTAATCACCATTTTTAGATCCGGGGTATTAAAACGGAGCATCACAAAGGCACCAACAATATACACGGGGCACCAAACGGTACCAACAAGCCAATAACCAATTCAATGAAAGTCTCCCCAAAACATTTATCCAAACTCTTTGCAAAACATCTTACCATGATACACAGGGGAAATAATTCCCAAACTTCCACAATATCAAAATCAAATCCAAACCAATCCATCGTTAATTCGCAAAAACACAGAGGTAGAGAATGTTGAGCACAACATTTACCTGGATACGCTCACCACAACGGAATCAACCAGATATATCAATAGTAGTGCCCGTCGGAGAACTCGGGGTCTAGATTTACAAATAGGGATTCCATCAGAAACTATTTGGATAACAACGAAGCTATTATTTAACCTTACCAGTAGATTTCCCTTACCCTTCTACCCAAACTGGCACCAGAGAAGCAGCCTGACGACAACAGGAAAATAAGAACGAGAATTTGAGAAGGGTTGGGAGCTTGAAGAAGAGAGAAGTGTGGAGGCGGTATGTTGAAGATGGAGGCGATCGTGACAACAATCGTGTTATTAAATAGAAAACAATATGGAATAATTAAAGGATTATTAATTAACTAATAAATATATTTAGCTTAGTGAGAGGGGGATTTATAAGCAGTATTGTAAAATGACTTGAAATGGGTTTAACAAATAAGATTCCAATTTGAAAGTAAATGAATAACGTTGTAATTCACGGAAGGATCCAGATTCAACAAGTTACAAAAATCAGAGGATATTATTTACTTAATAGTAAAAATAGGAGAAACCTAGCTGATCGTTAGAAAAGGATAATGATGAGCAATTATTATCTATGAAAGAGAGTGTTTTAAATCAGGTAAATAATTGTTTAATAAATAGATTTAAAAGAAGAGAATACTTAAAATAATAAATGATTGAAGATCGTGAAGAGTGGAAATACATTTGGTATTTAATATGATTTAGAAAGGAGGAAGATATTTAAGAAGTAGCAAAATTCAACTTGTGCTCTTGGATATAATAAATACAATAATAATAAAAATAACAATGCTGATCACAATACTCATTTATTAAAGGTAGTAAAATCTGATTTGAACTCGCAAGGCTAGGAGAACATGGTAATGTTGTTTGAGTTGGGAATAAGATGAATTTATATATATATATATATATATTTATATACAGCTTCTCTAGGCCTCTATTAATATCATTTATGTCTGTCTATATTATAGGGTCATATCCACTCCGACTATGTATTAACTTATTCCTATGCCAAATTTCACGGGTATTTCATAAAATATATTAAAAACAGTAAAAATAATAAATATTTAAGTTTATTAGCATATTTTTTAGAATTGTATATCATGAAAAAGACCATATATATAATTATAAAATCTCTAAAATTATATAAAAATAAAAAATTTGACTGAAAATATATAAATATTTAAGAGAATGATAATTTAATTTTTTTTATAATATTTTTCTATAAGTATCTTAAATAATATACAACAATATTATAAAAATTAAATTATCATTCCCTTTACTATTTTTGTTTGTTTTTAATCAAATTTGTGGCTTCTCTAATATATTATCCTTTTTATAATTCTATATATTTTTAGATATTTTATTATTATATATATGGTATTTTATTATTTTGTTCAATTTTACCCAATGTATAAAGAAATTAAGTTTTTACTAGTTAATGTTGTAATATATTTTAATAATTTTTTGTATTATTTGAATTGAAATTTACAAAGCTATCTTATAAAAAATTAAATTACCATTCTCTTAACTATTTTTTTATATTTAGTCAAATTCTTTAGCTTCTATATATATAATACTTATTTATATTTAGAAATTTTATAATTAAATATATTATATTTTATTTATAAAATTTTAATCAATATATAATAAATTTAATTTTTAATATTTTTTAATATTTTTAATATATTTTTATTAATATTTGTTGTATCTTTTGAATTAAAAAATATTTAAGTGGTATAATGTGAACTATATTTTTGTATTTTGGTCTTATAAATTTTAGGGTTAGTCATTAGTGGAATATTGATGAACTAAAATAGTTTTTCGTGGTATCATAATTTTTTTTAAACTCTGGTATTTTGTCAATTAACATACTTTTTAGTGATATCCCGTAAATTTTCCCAATTCATTTCTTTACTTTTTTATTTATATTTTAAGAAGTAGCAATATGTTGCATTATGTCTTTATATATTATCTATTATTAAATGAGAAAGCAACAAGAATAAATTTTTAACATTTCCAATAATATTGCTTTTTCATATATATATATAGACCTGGCAATTTTGGCCCAACCCGAAACCCAACCCGAACCCAACCCATACTTTTACGGGTTAGGGTCTTGATTATCGACCCATCTATTTTTTGGGTTGGGTTAGGGTAATAAGCTAATTTTATGGGTTGGGTTAGGGTAATAAGCTAATTTTGTGGGTTGGGTTAGGGTAGAGATCTTAACCCATGACCCAACCCGAAACCCGAAAATATATTTGTTAATAATAAAAAATAAAAATATTAATTCACACACATATATATATACATATATATATTATTTTCAGATCAAACTATACCTTAGCCTTAGGCCCAAGTGCAGTTGGACTATCCCACCTTTAATAATATCACTTAATCTTAACTAAACAAATGACCCAACCCGTTGCATATCATTCTAAGGGCCCAACCAGACCTTAACATAATGTTGAGAACCCAAATGCTCCCGTCTTGTGGACTCACATCCATTTTTCTTCTCTACGTCGTTGTTCATGTCTATGTCGCTCTTCATCTTAGTCCAAGATTTATTTTTCTTATTCTCACTGCCATAGTTGTTCTTGAGAACCTAGGTATGTTTAGATTATTTAGAAGGGTGAATAAAAGTAGGTGATATGTAATTTTTGTAAGTTGGATCTTGATTATAGACCTCTTAGTGAGTTCTGAAGCCAATAATGCGGATAGCGTGCTGCATAAAAGTTCCTCAACTGTTGGTAACAATAATTTTTGTGATTGTACTTTGCTCAGGCATGAGCACTCAGTTTAAACAGGTTTAATTATTTTAAAACTATCAGTTATAGTTTGAGTCTTGGAGATCTCAATTTATAAATTATTTTTAACTTTAGCAGATTTGTCTTTAGTATATTTCTCTAATGCATAATGAAGATTTTCATTTTCGTTCCCCTTTTTATCAAGGGCACTAGGATCATATGCATATCTAGATAGGATTCATTGAAATACCCCGTAATTAAAAATAGTGATTAATTAGGCTAATAAGTAATTTAGAGGCTTAATTAAGTATAAATAAATATTAGGGAACAAATCCCGAAGAAAACGGATCCTTAAAATGGATTAAAATCACTAACGAACCTTAAAGCGCGTTTTTCGAGGTAACCGGGAAAACGTGTCTTTAAGCGGGTCAAATAGACCCGTAACAGTTTTGGTCAACTAGATAATCATTAATAAATATTAGTGAAGCTTTAGAACCAATAAAATCAATAAAACGAGAGATTAGTAAAAACTGTCAAAAACGGGAAGTTGTGGGGTAGAAATATCAATAGACCAAACTTATGTGTCCAATAATGTAAAAAGAATTTTTAAAACCCCATAAGGGTCTATGTGTGTCCGATCCCACACCCCTCTCTCTCATTCTATTAATCCCCCTTACTCACAAAACAACAAAAGTAATAAAAACTACTACTTTCTACTTTATTACTCTCACACTCACTTTTGCAATTCTCTCTCTCCTATCTCTCATTCTCTTCTCACGTGAATAACCCTCACCCAGCACCCTCTCTTTCTTCCTTCTTCTTCCTCATCGACACCAATGGAGAAATAGAGAAACCCACACAAACTTCCTCTTCTCTCCTTTGTAACTCCCTCAAACATTCTCCAAAAATTATAAAAATACCACCATTGGAATCCTCTCCTCAAGAGCTACATTTCCATCCTTTCAAAATTCGAAAACCAACATTTTCGTTTTTGGGTATGTCCCATTTGGAGCTTCAACACCACCATTAGAAGGCCCTCCTTCTCCTTGTTCTTTTAAGGTAAGAACATTCTCAAAAACTTCATCTTTTTCTAGCCTCAAAGGCAAAACGAAATTTGAGCTAAAACTCTTGGTTGCTCTTTATGTGTCTAGCCGATTTTGGCTTTGTTGGAGGAGAGGAAAGATTGTTCTTGAGCTAAACCAAACAGCTCCTACACTCTTGGAAGGTAATATAAATCTTAAACCCTAACACTTGTATTAAGACTTAGAGATGGTTAGGGTTAGTTTAGTGCATTAAAAACAATGTATTGAAATGTATATGTATGGGTTGTAGTGTTAGAAGGTTTGAGTAGCAAAAATCGGTAGAGAGAAGGAAGGAAGAAGCAAGAAGAACAAAGAAAACTAGAAGAGAAACAAGGTAAGAATGCTCTTGTGTAGCTTGGTATATATATGTATGTAACAGTTTTTAGAACATTGAAATGAATAATGGAAATGGTAATGCATTAGTAGTGTAATGTGTAAGAGAATGCAAGTATTTTGAACCTTTGAAAACAATTTAAAAACTGTTACAAACAGATTGGGAATTAGTTGTTGAGTGCAGGAAATTTTAGTGGTGTTTTAATGTTGGTAGTTGTGTATGGGGGCTTGTATAATGATAATGTGTATGAACAGGTGAGATGACCATATATGTGTGTGAAACAATGTGGTGAGTGTATAAAAATATAGGGGAGACTATGGCAAAATTTGCCTAGGAATAGAACACTTAGAGAAATAGAAACTAGGTGACTAATGTGAGTGTGTAACAGATTTTGATTAAAACAAATAGAGGGTAAGTTGAGAGAGATAAACAATGTATTCTAAATGCATTAGAGGTGTTAGAAGTGACATTAGAAGAGGGAGATGTAGAAGAGGAGTGTTAGTATCAAAATTTGTAGCATAATATGGTAAGGGAAGAAAACTGTGTAAGTGTTGAATAAAAACTTAGAGAATTGTGTGTATAGGTTAGTATAGAATTGTATAATGAATTAAGAAATGAATTAGCATGATTTAGGATGTTTAAAGTGTACTAAAACATGTTAGGATGCATGTAGGAAGATTGGGGAAGCAATGGGTGAAGTTGGGAAAGAAAAATAAAGTCTGTAACCATGTTCTGACTTCGTCCGACCCAGACGGTGAGTCGGACGTGGGTCGGACGGGGCTTCAGAAACGAAAATCAATCTTTCTGGAATGGTCCGACCCATGGCTGTGGATCGGACGTGGGTCGGACAGGCTAAAAATTTCCGTCGTCGAAGTTTCTGACTTCGTCCGACCCAGACGGTGAGTCGGACGTGGGTCGGACAGGGCTTGGACGACAGAACTGAAACCTACTGGAATGGTTCGACCCAGAGAGTGTGGGTCGGACGGAATAGTGCTGGGTCGGACAGGGTGAATTTCAGAGGACGTAAACCTACTGGAATGGTCCGACCCAGGGCTTGGGTCGGACGGTGGGTCGGACGGCCCATTACTTACAAAAAAAAATAAATAAAAAAAAATGTATAACTATAGTAAGCATGTGTGTATATATATATGTATACCCACCTATACATATGTACATATATATATAAGTAAGTAAACCGTTGTAAAAAAATAAGTGTAAGGAATGTAAAGACTTAGTAAGTATGGATTAGTAACATAGGAGTAATTGGGTTAAGTTAATGATAGTTAGATTAATCATTCAATTGTATATGTACATAATAGGATTTGACTTGTCACATCGGAAGGACGTTTGGAAACACGTACGACGGTGAACGGTATGAATACCTCATGCCCCGTATGCTATCTTGGTTACTCTGATTTGTGTGTGGTGTGCTAATTGATCACCAAATAAGATAAATGCACGAATCGAAGTTATCATGTTTACTTGTGAAAATGTAGTGTTGTATATTGTTGTATATTGCCTTTGAATCTCAGTTTGTATAATTCATGAAATGTATGGATGATAATGAATGTGTGTATGTATGTTGTATTGCATCGTGACCGATTGATTGTGTGAATGGACTTCTAACTTATTCCTAACAAGCTAACCATTCTAACATAAATGGGTAATTAAATTGGAATGAGTAGAAGTCCGGTATAGTTTCGGCCACGCGTGAGGATGCGGAGTCACGAGAGGTTGGCTCCAATTCCTGACTCTTAAGCTGGTCCGCGGCCCAAACCCCTTAAATGGGTAGCATCCCAGATTGGTGAGTCAAGTAAATCCCGGAGGTGGGACGGAGTAGTCCCCAGGGCCGGAGGTCCCGACGACTTAACTTGAGTATAAGTAAGTAAGTAAGAATGAGTAAGTATGTAAATGAAAGGAAGTAAGTGTAAGTAAGAGTAAGTATTGTGAATGAGTAAAAGAGTAAACAGCATTCCGATTAACCCGGATGCGTAATTTGGCTAACCTTGGGAAGGTAAGAAATGTGTATGCGATTGTATTGCTGTATGGACGGTGAATGATATTGTATATGTATGTATGATGTTTGAAAAGCATGTATGTATGTAATAAATGGACAGCATGTTTAGTGGACGTCAAATAGTCGGCGTGCCCTAGCTAGCACGCGGTATATGCGGAGTTTATGCGCAGCTTTTTGCTGAGCCCCTTGGGGCACCGTTTTTAATATGAATGCAGGTGCAAGAGAGGGTTGAAGCTGCCGAAGACATAGTTTTATTTCTTGTCTTCTTTTTGGATTGTAAACATTGGATATGATTGGTGTACTGAGTAGTACATGGCTGTAGTTTTTGAATAGCCGGTGTACCGTGGGGTACACCTTTTTGGACATGGATAGAATAGAGCATTGGTATAGATGAGTAGGAATTAAAACTCATTCTTTTGGTAGGTTGGAAAGGGAAATGTAATTGTATACACTTTAAATACTCGGTAATCCATTGATGTAAGCGAAATGTATTTTGCAATCAATAAGTAATGTTTTTAGTAGCTCGGTATACTATGTGCATCAGACCGTTACTGTAAGGAGTAATAGCCTTGCTAGCCGTATGGGCGGTTAGCGGCGTTGTATCACCCGCCGTAGTATGTAGTAATTCCGCTGCGAGTACTCTGGATTATGGGATGATTGGACGTAAGCATAGGATTAGCGGTTGGGGTGTTACAAAAAGTGGTATCAGAGCGTAGTTACGCTCTGATGTCCAAAGTTACCGAGCATAGGATTTCAACCGTCTTAAGATGGATACTTAGAAACCTAACTAGGAACTACCGTTGTTACCAACGGATACCCTTGACGTTCTTAGGAACGATACCTACCTTAATTTCCAAGACCTTTGAGTCATAACTTGCGGAGCCTAATGTAACTGTTAAACATTCAGATGTCAGGAAGAGGCCGAGGCCGAGGTAGAGGCGAAGCCTCTGGAGGAACGGGCGCGCAGACGATAGCTGAGATCGTCGCCGCCACGGTAGCACAGATGCTACCACAAGTAATTCAAGCAATGCAACAAAACCAGCAGAACCAACAAACACAAGCGGGGCCAATCCCTCCCCCTCCACCCAGAGAAGCTAATTGGGTGAAAGCTGTAGCGGAACTCCGCCCTCCTTGCTTTAGGGGCGAGAGTGATCCGGCTAAGCTCGAAGCCTACATCTCTGAGATGGAGACGGCATTCGAAACCCTCGAAGCTCCTGCTGGAGTTCGAGTCAGAGTTGCTGCTTATTATCTGAAGGATGCAGCCATGGATTGGTGGAAACTGATCAAGCACGAGCATGTCAATGACCCTACCTTCGATTGGGAATCTTTTGCCTCTCTCCTCCGATCCAAGTACTATCCTGAGCACGTAAAGACTAAGAAAAGGCTAGAACTAGATGCCTTGAAGATGACAGACAAGATGTCTGTGGATGAGTACTACAGAACCTTCACTTCTATTCTCCGTCTTCTCCCTGATCTAGGATACACCGGCCAGGTGTTGGTCGATCGTTTCTATGGCGGCCTGAGCCATCGCCTTCGGTATGGTATGGGCTACACTCGATTTACCTCCTTTCAGGTAAATATCGGTTAACCCTTAGTATCATTTCAATTCCTTAAATTCCTTGAATTCCTTGAATCTTTTCCTTCTCTTTTCTTAAATAAGAATCCCGACTAATACCTGAAACTTCAGGAGTGTTATCACGCGGCTTCTCGCGTTGAAATCACTTGCCAACTACGGGATGAAGAAACCGCGCTGAAGCGTAAAGCCAATAACAAGAACACTAATGGCGAGGAGCAGAACCAGGGCAAAAGCTGGAAAAAGAAGAAAGGGAATTTCTTTCAATCTCAGAAGAAATCCCCAAGTGATAGCAGTGCCCATGCTGAGCAGGGCAAACTAGTTGAGTTACTTCAGCTTGGTTCTTCTGCACCGGTGGCAGCTAAGCCACTGAGATCACACCCACCTAAGGGTAAACTTCTAATTCTAAATCGTATTTGTATAAGTATCATATCTAGTATATCCACGCACACATGTGCTAACCCTCTAAACCTTAGGTTCTGGCTCCGGTTTCACCAAAGCCTTCTCCGACGGCCGCACCTATGTGTGCAGGAAGTGCAACCTAGACCATCCCGGCAAGGATTGCTATGGGAGAGAAATCAAATGCTACAATTGCCAGAAAGTAGGACACACAGCCAATAGATGCCTTGAGAATGCTAAGCCAAAGGGGAACTTCCAAAGCCAAGCAAAGGGAAGGCAAGGAGGCTGCGTCTGGCGATGCACCGGCCCAACAGGCACCACAGGGACCGGGATCCCGGGGTCCTCAGAGGGGTGCACCTCAGAGGCAGCCTGTCCTTCATGTCATAGACCGTGATGGGTCCGGTTCTAAGTCCGGCCCAGGTAAATATCTGAACCTTGAATCCTTGAGTAGCATGACTAAGTAGTAAAGTAACTGTTTGAGTGAATGCATGAGTAAATGAATGAATTGAAGTATGTATTGAGCATGAAATGAATTAGTTGAAACTAGTACTCACTGTAGATGAAATTTATAACCTTAGGAAGCTTTAGTATCTGTTACCCGATACCGGTAAACTTGAATCAAGAAGAGATCGACATCACCAACCACTACTACACCAACGAACAGTGTCAGGTCATCCGACTAGGTATTATCTTATTAAGGGGATACCTGACGCCCGAAGCACAAATTTCAGTCGTCCGACGATGCAACGAGCTAGGAACGGGTCAAGGAGGATTTTATACACCTGAATTCCCCGGTGGAGCGAAGATGAAGCTGAAGATGATGTGCTTGGGAAAGGATTGGAATCCTTATACCAAGACATACCAGGAGACACGAACATATGACGGAGCAACGCCACCGACAATACCTCCAGAGTTTCAGACACTCGTCACACAAGCTGTAGAACTTGCACAACAATGCGAACATGAACCGATCCCCGCACTTGAAGCGGACCTTTGTATTGTCAACTTCTATGAGAAAGAAGGATGACTTGGGTTACACCAAGACAAGGACGAGACAGCGGAATCTCTTGAACAAGGAGTGCCCGTAGTGTCTTGGTCCATTGGTGATGACGCCGTATTCCTGTATAGCGAGCAGAAGCGTGTGGACCTCGCGGAGAAATTGGTATTGAGATCAGGAGATGTCCTAATCATGGGTGGAAACTCTAGGATGCTGTATCACGGGATCAACAAGATCAAGTTGAATACGGCACCACCGGCAATAATCAATGCCACACACATGAAACCAGGACGCCTGAACCTTACCTTTAGGAAGTATTAAATTCATAGTATCATGTAATGTATTAGTAACGTGTATTAGAGACACGGTATGTATGATGGTTGGTTTATCAATAAAGAGCAGTGTTGATTTAATTCCACTTGTGTCCACCATCAATACTTATCCAATTGTGAATCCAATAGGTTGTGGACTCGGTACCGAAGGTATCCTGAGTATCCTCACCGAAGCATAAGCCGGCAGAAGCGACACCATCTTAACGGGAACCTTCCCAGTGAACGGCGTTGATGCCAATGTGTTATTCAACTCCGGTGCCTCTCACACCTACGTATCACCATCTTTTGTGAAGAGGTTGAAGCTAGATGCGGATGAGCTACCTAATTTCCTGGTTACTCTCCCATTGAAGGAGCGAGTACAGTGCACCAAATATTATCAATCAGCCACAATCCAAATAAAAAATGAAGTGTTTCCCATTTCCTTCATCGAATTCAATGGATTGGGATTCGACTTAATTATCGGAATGAATTGGTTGGAGCGGCACAAGGGTAGAATCCTCTGCGCCGAGCATCGATTGCTGCTCAAGAGTCCTTCTGGGGTTACAGTATCTTACCGCCAGAGACCGAGAGAGCCTTCGACCACACTTATATCTGCTATGGCCATGTACCGGGAGTTCAGAAAGGGCCACAAAGTGTATCTGTGTCAT
This sequence comes from Limonium bicolor, assembly GCA_023374045.1. NCBI lineage: Eukaryota > Viridiplantae > Streptophyta > Magnoliopsida > Caryophyllales > Plumbaginaceae > Limonium > Limonium bicolor. The sequence continues at coordinate 90,289,517 of CM041779.1, read as the reverse complement.
GTACAAGACCTGGAGAGAGATCCAGAGTTCAGTGATGATGTACCAATTGTATCCGAATTTCCCGATGTATTCCCTAAGGAGCTACCCGGCATGCCACCACTGAGAGCAGTGGAATTTGAAATTGACCTTTTGCCAGGTACCGGTACCATTGCCAGGGCACCGTACCGCATGGCACCTGCAGAAATGACCGAGCTAAAAGAGCAGTTGAGAGACCTACTAGACAAAGGGTTTATACGCCCGAGCGTATCACCTTGGGGAGCACCGGTCCTCTTCGTGAAGAAGAAGGACGGTAGCCTCCGACTTTGTATTGACTACCGCGAGCTGAATGCGGTCACTGTCAAAAATAAATACCCATTGCCACGCATCGACGACCTATTCGACCAGCTGAAAGGAGCATCAGTCTTCTCCAAGATTGACCTCCGTTCTGGGTATCATCAAATTGCAATAAAAGAACAGGATATTGAGAAAACGGCATTCCGTACCAGATATGGCCACTACGAATTCACAGTGATGCCATTCGGTTTGTCAAACGCACCAGCTAAATTCATGGACCTCATGAACCGTCTATTCAGTGAGCAGTTGGACACTTCAGTTGTGGTCTTCATCGACGTCATCCTTGTATACTCCAAATCACCAGAGGAACATGAAACCCATTTGAGGAAAGTGCTTGAGACACTGCGCGAGAACCAGCTGTATGCGAAGTTCTCCAAATGCGAGTTTTGGCTAGATCAGGTATCATTCCTTGGACATGTCATCTCGAGCGCAGGTATCTCAGTTGACCCTTCTAAGATTGAAGTTGTACGATCATGGCCTAGACCTAAGACTGTTACCGACATTCGGAGCTTTCTTGGTCTAGCCGGTTATTACCGGAGATTTGTAAAGGACTTCTCGAAAGTCGCTAAGCCCATGACTACATTGATGAAGAAAGATGCACCGTTTGTGTGGACAAGCGAGTGCGAGTTATCATTTCAGAAACTAAAGGACTCATTGACCTCAGTGCCCATCCTTACACTTCCAGAGGGCACAGAGGGATTTGAGGTATACTGTGATGCATCAGGCAAAGGAATGGGATGCGTGCTCATGCAGCATGGCAAGGTTGTAGCTTATGCCTCCCGCCAGCTGAAAAAGCATGAGGAGAATTACCCGACACATGACTTAGAGTTAGGAGCCCTTGTCTTCGCCTTGAAGATATGGCGACACTATCTCTATGGGGTAAGCATCACCATCTACTCCGATCATAAGAGCTTACAGTATGTATTCACACAGAAAGAACTGAATTTGAGACAGAGAAGATGGATGGAATTTCTCTCAGACTACGACATCAACTTGCAGTATAAGGAAAGGAAGGCAAACGTGGTAGCCGACGCCCTGAGCCGTCGAGCACACTCGCTCCATTCGCTACTCGCTTCTTCTAGCTTGGTTGACGAGGTGCGAGATGCTCAGTTGAGCGACCCTTACCTAACCGAAATCAGACAAAAGATTGAGAATGGTACATTCGAGAAGAAAAAGTATGACTTCAAGCTACATGAAGATGGTTTGATTCGGTTGAATGGCAGGCTATGCGTTCCCCGAAGCAATGCTGAGCTAAGGGATCGTATCTTGCGAGAGTCACATAGTTCCACATTGTCAGTCCATCCAGGAGCCTCCAAGATGTACAAAGACATGAAGAGGTACTTCTGGTGGTCTGGCATGAAGTCGGATGTGACCGAATTTGTATTGAGATGCTTGACATGCCAGAAAGTAAAATTTGAACATCGTAGACCAGGCGGAATGGTACAATCGATGCCAGTTCCGGAGTGGAAATTTCATGATATCTCCATGGATTTTGTTGTAGGACTCCCACCTGCCAGGGGAGGACTCAACATGATCTGGGTAGTAGTCGATCGCCTTACCAAGGTTGCCAGATTCATACCGATGAAGGACACCTGGAAGGTAGTGAAGCTAGATGAGCTATTCAACAAGGAGATTATCAGACATCACGGAGTCCCTAAAACCATAGTATCTGACCGCGACACCAGATTTCTTTCGAGATACTGGAGAGCTACAAGGGAAGCGTTGGGTACAGAATTGAAGCTGAGTACCGCCTTCCATCCTCAGACCGACGGTCAGACAGAAAGGACCATCCAGACACTAGAGGACATGCTTCGGGCATGTGCCTTAGACTTTCAGGGGAGTTGGTTAGATAAGCTTCATCTTATCGAGTTCTCGTATAATAATAGCTACCACGCCTCGATTAAGATGTCGCCTTTCCAAGCTCTATACGGTAGACCTTGCCGTACACCTTTGTGTTGGGATGAGTCAAGCGAAGCGGTCATCATAGGACCGGAGTATCTAGAACAAGTGCAAGCTGAAGTTCAGCAGATTAGAGCCAATATGAAGGCAGCCCAAGATAGACAGAAATCCTATGCGGATGTGAGACGACGCGACCTTGAGTTCGCCGTGGGCGACCAAGTGTTCTTGCGCGTTTCACCTATGAAGGGTGTCTTCCGTTTTGGTCAGAAGGGCAAGCTAAGCCCAAAGTTTGTAGGGCCGTATGCTATCACCGAAAGAGTTGGAGCTGTAGCCTACAGGTTAGCATTACCTGAGGACTTGGGACGTGTCCATGATGTCTTTCATGTGTCACAACTCAAGAAGTACATTGCTGATCCTTCTCACGTGCTAGAGCCCGAGAGACTATCCATCGAACCGAACATGAGATATGTCGAAACCCTAGTGAGAATCCTTGATAAGAAGACTAGAGACACTCGCCATAAGTCTATACGAATGGTGAAGGTCCTATGGTCAAACCATGATGTCGAAGAAGCGACATGGGAGTTGGAAGATGCCATGAAGGCTAAGTACCCACAGTTATTCATAGACTAGTTAGTCTAGTTTGTAGTATACGGGTACGGGTCGTACCCCTTTTAAGGGGGGTAGAGCCCTTTTGCTTTTGCATTGCTTCGGGGTAAGCATTGCTTAGTGTGTAGGTATTGTAATAGACTTTTGTATGGCACATGTAGTGCAAGCGAATTTGGTATGCGTATGTATGCATGTGTAGTGTATGGACTTGTATGTGTAATGTGTAATGTATCTGTGTAATGCGAATATGGAATGGTATGTATGGAAATGTTGGATTGTGTATGCGAATTGTGTATGATGCTTGAGGTATGTATGTTTGCAATGTGGAACGAAGTAAACACCTCATAGGTGTAGTAAGATGCATTATGGCAAGTGGTTTGCATAATGAGTAGAATTATAAAACTATTAACCTTGAGCAACTTTGAGGGCAAAGTTTCTTAAGGGGGGTAGATTGAAATACCCCGTAATTAAAATAGTGATTAATTAGGCTAATAAGTAATTTAGAGGCTTAATTAAGTAAAATAAATATTAGGGAACAAATCCCGAAGAAAACGGATCCTTAAAATGGATTAAAATCACTACGAACCTTAAAGCGTGTTTTTCGAGTAACCGGGAAAACGTGTCTTTAAGCGGGTCAAATAGACCCGTAACAGTTTTGGTCAACTAGATATCATTAATAAATATTAGTGAAGCTTTAGAACCAATAAAATCAATAAAACGAGAGATTAGTAAAAACTGTCAAAAACGGGAAGTTGTGGGGTAGAAATATCAATAGACCAAACTTATGTGTCCAATAATGTAAAAAGAATTTTTAAAACCCCATAAGGGTCTGTGTGTGTCCGATCCCACACCCCTCTCTCTCATTCTATTAATCCCCCCTTACTCACAAAACAACAAAAGTAATAAAAACTACTACTTTCTACTTTATTACTCTCACACTCACTTTTGCAATTCTCTCTCTCCTATCTCTCATTCTCTTCTCACGTGAATAACCCTCACCCAGCACCCTCTCTTTCTTCCTTCTTCTTCCTCATCGACACCAATGGAGAAATAGAGAAACCCGCACAAACTTCCTCTTCTCTCCTTTGTAACTCCCTCAAACATTCTCCAAAAATTATAAAAATACCACCATTGGAATCCTCTCCTCAAGAGCTACATTTCCATCCTTTCAAAATTCGAAAACCAACATTTTCGTTTTTATGGGTATGTCCCATTTGGAGCTTCAACACCACCATTAGAAGGCCCTCCTTCTCCTTGTTCTTTTAAGGTAAGAACATTCTCAAAAACTTCATCTTTTTCTAGCCTCAAAGGCAAAACGAAATTTGAGCTAAAACTCTTGGTTGCTCTTTATGTGTCTAGCCGATTTTGGCTTTGTTGGAGGAGAGGAAAGATTGTTCTTGAGCTAAACCAAACAGCTCCTACACTCTTGGAAGGTAATATAAATCTTAAACCCTAAAACTTGTATTAAGACTTAGAGATGGTTAGGGTTAGTTTAGTGCATTAAAAACAATGTATTGAAATGTATATGTATGGGTTGTAGTGTTAGAAGGTTTGAGTAGCAAAAATCGGTAGAGAGAAGGAAAGAGGAAGAAGCAAGAAGAACAAAGAAAACTAGAAGAGAAACAAGGTAAGAATGCTCTTGTGTAGCTTGGTATATATATGTATGTAACAGTTTTTAGAACATTGAAATGAATAATGGAAATGGTAATGCATTAGTAGTGTAATGTGTAAGAGAATGCAAGTATTTTGAACCTTTGAAAACAATTTAAAAACTGTTACAAACAGATTGGGAATTAGTTGTTGAGTGCAGGAAATTTTAGTGGTGTTTTAATGTTGGTAGTTGTGTATGGGGGCTTGTATAATGATAGTGTGTATGAACAGGTGAGATGACCATATATGTGTGTGAAACAATGTGGTGAGTGTATAAAAATATAGGGGAGACTATGGCAAAATTTGCCTAGGAATAGAACACTTAGAGAAATAGAAACTAGGTGACTAATGTGAGTGTGTAACAGATTTTGATTAAAACAAATAGAGGGTAAGTTGAGAGAGAAAACAATGTATTCTAAATGCATTAGAGGTGTTAGAAGTGACATTAGAAGAGGGAGATGTAGAAGAGGAGTGTTAGTATCAAAATCTGTAGCATAATATGGTAAGGGAAGAAAACTGTGTAAGTGTTGAATAAAAACTTAGAGAATTGTGTGTATAGGTTAGTATAGAATTGTATAATGAATTAGGAAATGAATTAGCATGATTTAGGATGTTTAAAGTGTACTAAAACATGTTAGGATGCATGTAGGAAGATTGGGGAAGCAATGGGTGAAATTGGGAAAGAAAAATAAAGTCTGTAACCATGTTCTGACTTCGTCCGACCCAGACGGTGAGTTGGACGTGGGTCGGACGGGGCTTAAGAAACAAAAATCAATCTTTCTGGAATGGTCCGACCCATGGCTGTGGATCGGACGTGGGTCGGACAGGCTAAAAATTTCCGTCGTCGAAGTTTCTGACTTCGTCCGACCCAGACGATGAGTCGGACGTGGGTCGGACAGGGCTTGGACGACAGAACTGAAACCTACTGGAATGGTTTGACCCAGAGAGTGTGGGTCGGACGGAATAGTGCTGGGTCGGACAAGGTGAATTTCAGAGGACGTAAACCTACTGGAATGGTCCGACCCAGGGCTTGGGTCGGACGGTGGGTCGGACGGCCCATTACTTACAAAAAAAAAATAAAAAAAAAATGTATAACTATAGTAAGCATGTGTGTATATATATATGTATACCCACCTATACATATGTACATATATATATATATATATAAGTAAGTAAACCGTTGTAAATAAATAAGAGTAAGTAAATGAAAAATAAGTGTAAGGAATGTAAAGACTTAGTAAGTTGGATTAGTAACATCGGAGTAATTGGGTTAAGTTAATGATAGTTAGATTAATCATTCAATTGTATAGTAATAGGATTTGACTTGTGACATCGGAAGGACGTTTGGAAACACGTACGACGGTGAACGGTTATGAATTCCTCATGCCCCGTATGCTATCTTGGTTACTCTGATTTGTGTGTGGTGTGCTAATTGATCACCAAATAAGATAATGCATGAATCGGAGTTATCATGTTACTTGTGAAAATGTAGTGTGTATATTGTTGTATATTGCCTTGAATCTCTGTTTGTATAATTCATGAAATGTATGGATGAATGAATGTGTGTATGTATGTTGTATTGCATCGTGACCGATTGATTGTGTGAATGGACTTCTAACTTATTCCTAACAAGCTAACCATTCTAACATAAATGGGTAATTAAATTGGAATTAGTAGAAGTCAGATATAGTTTCGGCCCGCGTGAGGAGCGGAGTCAGAGAGGTTGGCTCCAATCCTGACTTAAGTGGTCCGCGGCATAAATCCCTTAAATGGGTAGCATCCCGGATTGGTGAGTCAAGTAAATCCCGGAGGTGGGACGGAGTAGTCCCCAGGGCCGGAGGTCCCGACGACTTAACTTGAGTATAAGTAAGTAAGTATGTAAATGAAAGGAAGTAAGTGTAAGTAAGAGTAAGTATTGTGAATGAGTAAAAGAGTAAACAACATTCCGATTAACCCGAATGCGTAATTTGGCTAACCTTGGGAAGGTAAGAAATGTGTATGCGATTGTATTGCTGTATGGACGGTGAATGATATTGTATATGTATGTATGATGTTTGAAAAACATGTATGTATGTAATAAATGGACAGCATGTTTAGTGGACGTCAAATAGTCGGTGTGCCCTTGCTAGCACGCGGTATATGCGGAGTTTATGCGCAGCTTTTTGCTGAGCCCCTTGGGGCACCGTTTTTAATATGAATGCAGGTGCAAGAGAGGGTTGAAGCTGCCGAAGACATAGTTTTATTTCTTGTCTTCTTTTTGGATTGTAAACATTGGATATGATTGGTGTACTGAGTAGTACATGGCTGTAGTTTTTGAATAGCCGGTGTACCATGGGGTACACCTTTTTGGACATGGATAGAATGGAGCATTGGTATAGATGAGTAGGAATTAAAACTCATTCTTTTGGTAGGTTGGAAAGGGAAATGTAATTGTATACACTTTAAATACTCGGTAATCCATTGATGTAAGCGAAAGGTATTTTGCAATCAGTAAGTAATGTTTTTAGTAGCTCGGTATACTATGTGCATCAGACCGTTATTGTAAGGAGTAATAGCCTTGCTAGCCGTATGGGCGGTTAGCGGCGTTGTATCACCCGCCGTAGTATGTAGTAAATTCCGCTGCGAGTACTCTGGATTATGGGATGATTGGACGTAAGCATAGGATTAGCGGTTGGGGTGTTACATTCCTCCCCAACAGTGGTAGAGCTTTAGGCTCAAATTGATAAATATAATCTTATGGAAAAAGTATGTGTTATTCTATTCATGGGAAATCGGTGCAGTAATTTTACATTCTTTGTATAACATGGAATTCCTTTAAAGTTGGGTCGATCAAGCAAGATTACTTCTCTTTCTTTTGTTTTATTTAATTAGTGTGCCAGCTAGCATTGGATGTTTTTGGATTTTTTTTTATTAATTTCTACTCCGAATCCATCTAAATTATTGCATGCTTAAAAAATGGGTTGGGTGGGTTGGATTAGGGTTGAAGGATTTTAAATGGGTTGGGTTAGGGTCATGATTTTCTGACCCATCAATTTTTGGGTTGGATTGGGTTGATGATATTTTAAGTGGGTTGGGTTAGGGTTGATATCAACCCGACCCAGCGACCCAAATTGCGAGGTCTATATATATATATCAAGATTTTGAAAATATACATTATACAATTCTAAAATTTTATTTAATTTAATAATATATAAACAGTAATAATATAATGCATTATTTGAATGTTATAAGTTTTACTTCAATTATATAAAGTAATTTTATAAAACGAAATAAAACTTTCACTTTTGTACTATTTATGGGTAATTTTAATTAAATGTTATAGGTTATGTATATTATTTTATACTTTTTATGCTTTTTATATTTTTTAATCTTTTAGAATTATATATACGTGTTTTCTTTACTTTATACAATTTTTAGCTAATATATCAATAAACTCACATTTTTATTGGTTTTAATTTTTTATTTTTGTTATTAATTTTAATGGTATTTTGTGAGTTAAAACATTTTTTGTGGTATGATGAAAACTGTATTTATTAATAAGTACAAATATTTTAGTGATAAAATATTTTGATTTGACAATTTGTGATATCTGATGAATTAAAATTAATTTTAGTATTAGAATAACTTTTTAAAATTTAGTGTAGTTTGTGAATTAACAAGCTTTTCGATACTATCCGTGAATATTTTTTTTCGTTTTTTGAAGTAATTAAGAAGTCTCTATCTTAATTGAGCATATCTTGGCTACAGGTCACTGTAGCCAAATCTTGCTACATACCTTGTTTTTTTAATGAAAGAGCTCCCGCCGCTATTCAGCATTTTTTAAAAGTTTTTTTTCTTTTTATTACAAAAACTTTAAATTGTTGTAACTTTTAAAATATAAGTTCAAAATGAAAAAAGATTATATCATTGCTCATCTAAATTCAAGCTCTTCAAAACAAGAGCAGTCATGGATATGTTTTGACAACTTTCAAAAAAATTATTTTTGCATGTATACTATGATATTTTAATGTGAGGATGTATGTACATGTTTTAATGTGAGAATGTACATGTTTTAATGTGACGATGTACATGTTCAAATGTGAGAATGTACATATTTTTTAATGAACATTTGTACATGTTTGTATGGCCATCTGTACATATTTATATGACTGTCTGTACAAGTGTTATTTCTTATATGTACATGTTTTAATCTTAGAATATACATATTTAGTGATTCGTACAGGTTTATGTGACCTTCTGTATGTTTTTAATGTACATGTTTTTACGTGAGGATGTACAAGTTTTAGTGAACATTTGTACAGGTTTGTATGACCATCTGTACAAGTTTTCTTTTGCATTCTGTACATTATACATGTAAAAATATTTTTTTTAAAGTTGTCAAAATATATCCATGACTGGTCTTGTTTTGAAGAGCTTGAATTTAGGTGAACAATGATATAATTTTTTTTTAATTTGGACTTATATATCAAAAGTTACAACAATTTAAATTATTGTTGTTTTAATAAAGATTAAAAAAATAAAAGGAAAAATGTAAAAAACAAAATCGGCGTGCGTAAGCTCACTTTGTTTGTTTCTATTTTCAATTTTGTCCCACTATATTTCATTAATTACAAAATTACACTAAGATATTTTTTATTTTAATTTGACTAAAATCTCCTTGGATCATGTAGCTAAGAATTTGGCATCTTAATTACTCAACCCATTCCCATTTTAGAACAGAACCAAACATCATTCAGAACCAAACCTTTCCGTTGTCTTTAAAATCCTTTCATCTTCCCTTTCTGTTACCTGTACGAATCAAACTCCCTATACTCTTATCCCTTACTACACTCTAAAATTTTGGAACACTCATTCTAATCTCGTTTTTAATACAATCAAAAATATTAAGCACAGCAAAATCTTCGGTTTCTGCACCTTCATATATGGTATACAAAACTCCGGGTTGCTGATGCCCTGATCTTGTAGTTGGCTCTACTCTTCTTCCTCGCATTTAGGAGCAGGTTGATGACACTCTGAAATATGCACGCCAAACTAATCTTTCTGTTGAATGCGCACATAACCAACAAACCAAGGAGTTTCTCGGTACATTGTACTGCTGCCAAATTACTCCTTTCCACCCTGTTACATCAGTGTATCTATGAAACAGTCCATACAGCTCTTACCAGTGATGACAACCTTGGTCTAGCGATTTCCTCACGAAAAATACTCCATACATAGCATGGGGGATAAAACCTAGAGGCCCCCTTGTCTCAACCCTTTTCCATTGGAAAAAAGCATTAATATCTTCATTAATTTGAAGATAGACAAAGTTGAGGTAACACAATTCATCACTTATCCAACAATCTTGGTGGATATTGAATCCTCAGGATCTCCCAAAAAAAATATAATTAACAGAATCATAAGATTTATGTCAGTTCATCTTCATTGTACAATTTGGTGACACATTGCCCCTTAAATAAACTTAACCAACTCTTGCCACATTACAACATTATGAGCCAAGCTTTGGTTGGGAACAAAAGCCCTTGACAATCATAGATCATATCATGCAAAACTTTCCTGATTATTTGGGTTTAGATCTTGGATATAACGTGTAAATTACATTACAACAAGAGATATGACGCAGATCCTTGAGCCAGAGGTAGGATTTAGAACCTTTGGGGTTAGAACAATATTGGTAGCATTAGTCCGCTTCAGTATTTTCACTATACAAAAGAAACCACTAACAACAGTCCAAATGTCATTCCCAATATATCATTGTCGATTTGAAGAAAAGGGAGCAAAAAATCAACTGGGGCCTGGAGATTTACAGTTATCAAGGGCGTCCGACGCTTCCTCTTTACGCACTACTGCTATTAGATTAATATTCTGCTCATTAGAGACACTCAGTAGGAACTTTTTACGGCTGTGAAAATTACGAGTAATTCATCTCTCCCTTTCATTATGTGAAGAGTAGTACATTTATACAAGAGTACGTGGACTGATGACAAGTCCAGAGTCTGCAAATAAAACACTAAACTTGGTAAGTGGGCGTAACCACCAGTTTAGTAGTTTCAATGAATTTGAGGAATTCAGATCCCTGGGAGGACAAACATGACCGATTCATCCTATGCAATTCAGCACTGGTAAAAGTTACCCGCTGACAGATTTATTTTCCCTCAGGCTCAAGATCATATTCGTTTCTTCATTTTCTCTGATGCCATCGTCTTTCATTTTCTTCAAAATGCACTTCACATCCTTGCCGCTTTGAGCATAAGCCTTAGCCAAAGCATGATACATCTCCCTATCCACTGAAATGATACCCCTCAGTGATTCAAGAAACAACTCCACCTCTGAGTTACTTCCACTATTTCCAATCCAACTGAAAAGGGTCAACATCACTCTCCTATTCGGTTTCCACCCCTTACCTCCCACATTAACAGAAACAGCTTGTTTCATACACTCCATTGCTTTCCCCATCTCGCCAGAATCTACATACCCAGAAGCAACTATACCCCAACTACTTGGTGTTGTAGCCTTTCCTTTCTCTCTTAGCTCTTCGAGCATCACTTTCGCTTCCTCTAACATTCCTTTCCCACAAAACCCAACAACCACGGTATTCAAGACCCGGAAATCATAGCAATTTCCTGATGATTCCCATTCCTTCAACACATTCTTTGCAGCATCAAGCTCATCAAGCTTGACAAGAGATTCAAGCACACTGATGTAATCCCTGTTAATACACCTTTTACAAGCACTCTTCTCAAGCTCCCACAGCCTCAACACCTCTTCCGGTTTCCTCAATTTCGTATAAATTGTAATCAGAAAGCTGTACCCCGTACCACCTTCTGTCTTATCCAGTCTCACTTCCGCCTTCTTCAGAATGTCAATGGCCTTATCTGTCAAGCCAGCTTTCGCGTAGAAGTCCGCCACTACTGCATAGGTATTCCAATCCATGGCAATGTGAGGTTGTGCCTCCATTTCCTTGAGAATTTTCTCCATCCCTTCCAAATCTGATCTCTTACCATATGAATTGATGCAGATTCTGTAACTGTAGTTATCAGGCTTCACATTATTGTTCTTCATATCTGATAGGACCTCGGGAACCTTGTCAAGATGGTCCGTGTTTGTGTAGAGACACATGATGTCATTGTAGGTTAGTGCCGATGAAATGAAACCCAGCTCTTTCATCTTCGATAAATGAGATAAGGATTTCTCTGTTTGTCGTTGCCTGACATAGCAGTTGAGCAGCGCACCATATATCTTCTCGGTTTTGTCCTGGTCTGGTAAGCTGCAGAAATACCCTTCTGCAGAAGGGAAACCTTGAACACGACCAATTAGGTCCAGCTGGACAGCGTGCTCTGATGGGGTGAATTTGCAAACGCCTTTCTCCTTCATCCACTCGGAAACCTGAAATGGATGCAGATAACTCAGCACATCCATTGTAGGAAATCTGATGCTTCCCTTTATCGATTTCTATTGTTTTACAGACCCTGAGATTGAACTAAACGGAGCTTCAAACTTATTTTCATTCTATTTGAGTCATCAAAAAACACTTACCTATCGAGATTGAAGAACTTATTCTTCTTTCAAGTGCAAAAACACATTTTGTGTGCCAGAAGTCCGAATCAGCATTCAATAACTCTAATACATTTATATCCATTCCGTCCAACATTAGTTTCGAGAAAGAATGCAGGGGGGGGGGGGGGACCCTTGGAGAGTAAATCATCTATCTAGGACGTTTCATTCAACCAAAGTATCAATCATCCTCTTCCCTTCCAGTAGAAAAAATTACTTTCTCTTTTCAAACAGTGTATGTTAGGCAACATTTCCCACCGCTCAACGCAACATGTTCAGTTCGAATAAGGGGCAAAGAATAGAGAACTGAAAATAAACCTCTAGCGCTTGAGAGAACCGCTTGCGCTTGCGGAGGTCATGGACGATTCTTAGAAGCTCGCCCACTCGAACCTTCTTACCCGAACTCACCCAACCGTCGAGTTCGGGCTTCACGCTGACGCCGGGACTTCCTAAGGGGCTAATCTTCGAGTAAGCTCCCTCGTTTACTCGTATGGTACCGAGAGCACTTAGCCACCTACAAGCCGTCGAAGCCAATGCTTCTTCGAATGATGGAATGGTGAACACATGACTCCCGGGTTCAATCTTTGAGGATCTTGTTATGTGAATACAAGTGGAGAAAATGTTCCTATTCCCTATTCTTTCGCAGACAAATTTATGTGAATTGTGGCGCTGCTGTAGAGTTGATGTTCAAGAGAGTCCTTGAGGGTTTATCATTTTTCGGATCTTTATTTGAATGGTTTTTTGTTCAAGCCCAACAGAGTTTATCTGCGGGAAAGAAAAGACGTCAACCGGGCCGCCGGGTCTGTTTTTAAAAATGAAAAATTCATAATATGTTACAAAAAAAGTTTTACAACTGGTGATTTAATCTAATTTTGAAACTCGGTTTTTCATATGATAGGAAAAAAATGAGAGTGTAGAAATGAATTTAAATAATAATTATTTTATCCATGATATTAAAGATATGTTTCAAATTCACAATATATTTATTCTTGTATCTTATTTTCTAAAAAAATTAAAAAATATAGATAATTAAAAAAGAATAAAATTATAAAATTAAAATTGAAATAAGATTAGTAGATCTTAATTACAGATACACAAAACTTCAAAAATAAAAAAAATCTCTTTGTTTATTAATCGTTTTGACTCATTGTCGTTTTTCTCTTTTGTTTTAAAATATTTGCAATTAAGATTAGATATTGATTAAATATTATACATAAGAATATATTTTTCAATTTATAAATAAAACATATCCAGATAAGTTAGTTGTATATAATTTTAATTGACATATTCAACACACCATGCGACATATTGGTTTTTCTTCAATAGATTAATCATAACTAAATAAGGAGATTATAATTTTATAATGAGCAACAAAACAATAATAATTCTTGTATTACTATTTAGGGAAAATTACATTCCTACCCATGACCCATGAGGCTTCAAAAACTACTTTCTCCACCCATGTGGTTTCCCTCGGATCCAGTAACTTTTCTATTTTTTGTTCCTTTAAAGATGTTTAATTGTTATCCAAAATTGATAAAATTTACATGAACGATGCTAAAATGTTCAGCATGAAATTCAAAATTTTGTAAACTCACACGTGATCCGTGGGACCTAATGAACATATGACATATGAACGTGTTTTCATTAGGTCCCACAGGTGATATAACACCTTAGTATAGTCCATGTAAAGTTTCATCAATTTTGTACAACATTTAAGCATCTTTTAAGTTGAATGAAAATTAGTAAAGTAATCGGATGTAAAACGGGAAAAAAACATGGGTGGGGAAAATAATTTTTGAAACCTCATAGGTGGAGTGTGTAATGTTGCCAAACATCATGGGTGGGGATGTAATTTTCCCTAATATGTATCATAGTAAAAAAAAAACAAATACTCATCTTATATTGAATTAGGTTTGTTTATACATTTACTTATACATTCTTATTTATAATATTTAATCATTATCTAACCATAACTGCAAATATTTTGGTGAAGAAAAATAAAGATAAATAGTATAATAAGTTACTGTAACACCCCTACACATTATTCGCAATTAATGGTAATTAATATCGCCAAATTTAAATATATTCGCAGCGAAAAATAAACTAAATCTCGGTGTTACCGTCGTTAGTCACCCACGTGACTAACTAGGCCTTACTAAATCCACTGTAACGGTCTGACAAGTTGGAAACTTAAACCCACTTAAACTCCAAACAGAATACATGTCGAGTTTTACTAAACCAATTCCAACATACAAGTTTGCTTCAACTTACTACATTGTACATAAATGCGTACAAGATCTAACCACAAAAATAGTAAAATCAAAAGTACTCCCAGTCTGAAATCTACCCCGTCTACTCTCGGTCGGGTCATACATCCATCAGGTACCTGAAAAATAATGAGGCCCAAAGGGCTTAGCACAACTGCTGGTATGATAACATGTAAACTGAGTGGTACAACTAATTGTCTAGTGAACATGCGGTTCATTTATTCAACAATATAATATAGTGTGATAAACACGCAACATGGTAGCATGTAATAACACTCATACAATCAATCAATACAACAAAGAAGAGCACGACTTCAATACCATAAGTCATCCTCTATTCATACCAAGGTCATGAGATTATATTTAAAATCTCGCTAAACAACCGCAAACTTACAAATCCTCACAATGGGATATCTCAATACAAGTCAATCACAACTCATGCGGGTATATATAAACCACATTAAGTGGGTATCAAATTATCAAATGAACAACCGTACTATGACGCATGTTCAAGCCACGTCCAGTAGTAGTGAGCTGACGGACAATCGGAGACAATCACTGACTCAAGGAAACCAATAACCACGTCCAGTAGCAGTGAGCTGATGGACGATCGGCGCCAATCACTGACTCAAGGAAACATATAACCATGTCCGGTAGCACTATGCTGGGGCGATCGAAGCCAATCACTGACTCAAGGGGACCATGTCCAAAGACAATGGCCTAACCGAGAACGGATCTGATACAGATACTACTCTTTAAACAAATACGCCCGCGGCCGGAACCATCCCGGACTCCTCTCTTTTCAATAACCAAGTTCATTAGAAGTATAAGGGAACGTTAGTCATACTTCTAGTATGATAGTTTGACCATCCCGTTTATGGATGTCGACTAAGTGTTGAAGGGAAGTTAGTGAGAAATTCTCATACAATACCGCCGTTGTTAGTTCGTATATTCGAACCTCTAAAGTTCTCTATTCATTTTGTATGTATTGTACGTGTGTTCATGTCTCTTCTAAGGTGCAATTAGTAGCACACCACACAAGGTCAAGGTCAAGAATTACAATAACACAACCAACAATAGTCCATTTCCTTGCAATTATCTTAAGGTCATATCAAATAAACATTTAGCACACAAGCCAAGAATAACCCGGTAACACAAAGGGTACATGAAACCATACCGTACACTGGAAGGGGAAGCTCGTCTAGCCCGGATGTCGCCTTGGCTACCGTTTCCACTATCCCAATCCTATAAATGGATTACCGTGAGCCTTAAGTATTTATTACTCTCTTCACAACATTTCTTTTAATCAAACTTCCAACTATATACACATGCGTATATTTATATATAAGTTCTCACAAGTTTTAATATTATTTAACAACATTATATCAATTCTATAGTACTTTCCAAGATTTATAATTGAATTTAATTAATTGCATCATTCCAATCCCTAATTAATTGTTCCAATGTTCCAATCCTTCAATTATATATAAATACGTATTTGCACACCTATACATATATAGTCTCATAAATTCCAATGTTAAACCATTATGTACACACATATATATATAATATATATATATATATAATATATATATTATATATATCTAAGTTTCCATATGATTAATATTAATCATAGTGCTTACTAATTAATACCAATTTATAGAACAAATTCCTTAACCATTTTAATCCATCTCCTAATAAATTTACAAAACTATTAATCTCATTACTACTTACTAATTCATTCCATTATTCACTCCTGTTTAATTGGCCCCTACTAGCCTCTAGATTATAGTTTAATTCACACTAGTCTAGCCAATATATCTGCTTAATATATATATATATATATATATATATATATATATATATATATATATATATATTAGATATATGTATATGTATCTTAAATCCTATGACCACCATTCATTTTCAACCACTTAATAATTCAGTATTAAGTACCCTTTTCTTTATCAATTCACCATTTATTCGATTATTAATTAACTTGTTATCAAACGAACTCCACCATACACTAATTCTTTACTTTAAGATCACAAAAAATATTTTTATTTATCTAAACTCTAATTTTTAAATCTGAACCCACGCTAAATTTCCAATCTCGTACTTGACTATCCATGGTACAACCAATTTAAATTATCTTAATTTTGACTCAATCAAAATCCCTAATTCCACTTTAATACCAAACCTTAAATTTTGACCTAAATCCAATTTAAGCCCAAATCCAATTTTGACCTACCTAACTTGACTTAGTTAGAATTCCCAAATCAATTTCAATTTTTGACCAACTCTAATCCAATTTTGACCAGTTTTCAAATTTGACCAAATTCAATTTTGGTCAGATTCCAATTTTGACCAATCTTAATTTTGACCAATTTCAATTTTGACTAGATTTTAAATTTGTCCTATCTCAATTTTGACCAATTTCAATTTGGACCAGATTTACACTTAATAAATTTTTTTCCAAAAATTACAAAATCACCCCATAATTCCTCAAATTCACGTTTTTGCTCATAATTTTCCAAATTGCATTTTCGCCCACAATTTTCATATTTACAATTTCCCCCCAATTTTTCGAATATTACGATTTTCCAAAAAACCCTAATTTTACAGATTTTCCCCCAAATTAATTTAAAAACCCTAATTTTCACATTTGAAACCCTAATTCTAGATTTCAAACCCTAATTTTTAGATTCCCCAATTTGAATTTTGAACCCTAATTGTGGATTTCAAAAGCCCCAATTCAATTATTTTGGAAACCCTAAATCTTAATTTTGATTCTATCACTAGTAATTTTGAAACCCTAATCGGTTTTTAGGGTATGTTTTTTACGAACATAAGCACCCAATAAATTTCAATGGTCCACCTACAAAAATCGTTCACGGTTTGTGGATCTACATTACCAAATCGAAGTTAACCACCACCATAGCATCCAACCGCACATAATAGACATAAATTTACAAATTTTCGAAAGGGGGAAATTGGCTTCCAGCGCCAAACAACAGAGGGGAAAGAGAGGTTTGGTTTCCCTAAATCTCGGTACAGGATCTAGCTCAAAACCGGACACAAAGACAAACGAAAAAGACAAAACAAAAAGAAGACTACCTCCCTGACGTTCTACGGGGATCTCCAGCCTCCAACTCTTATCAGTTGTCCCTCGGCCACCTTCCACCAGCTCGTCACTGGAAAAAGAAGAAAGGCGCGGCGAATGTAGAAGAAATGAAGAGAGGCGCAAGCAAGTTTCCAGCTAGGGTTGCAAATCGTGAGTGAAGAGAGAGGGAGAGAGAACTTGAAGAGAGGTGCGGCGCAGGTGCCGAAGAAATGAAGAGAGGCGTGAGAATGTATGTTCCTTGTTCGGTTAGGGTTACATGTAACACCCCTACCGCTAATCTCATCATTAACAATAGATCGCCTCATTCATCATTACATTCACAGCGGAAAATTCTAATACAACGATGGGTGATACAATGTCGTTAACCACCCACGTGACTAACAAGGCCTAATCTAAATACCGTAACAGTCTGATGGACCAGAATTCCCGAGTACTCATACAATACATCATCATTCCATTTCTAAACCGAGTCAAATACAAATCAACTATACCGAATCTTTACATTCTACATGCCGATAACATTTCGGTCTTACACAACTAACAAATACATAAGAGATTAAACAAACTACCCATGCTACTGCAGCAGTCCCCGTCCTACTCTCGAACGGTAATGGTCTCCATTGTACCTGAAAAATAATGGGTGGCCCCAAAGGGGCTCAAAACCTTTGCTGGTATGGTAGTCGTGCAACCCGCTATTACCGCGCCACACTCAACTAATTGTCATCTAAGCATGCGATTGATTTTATTTAAATCATACATGAAATGCTGTAAACACACAACATGCTCACATTCAACAAGTATTCAAACAATGGAATACAATCAACAAGGTTTGCATTTTAAGTTCGTTAGATTATTTTACCTTGTTCTTTAGGCCTTGAGGGTTTCTACCTCCATAATGCCTCATTCTTATTAGTCAACAACTTATCCATGTTAATTGGATAGTTTTACTTGTTCTCTTAGATCTATAGACAACCTCGGTCTCGATCTAGTTTTCTTGATTATTCTACTCATGAATAATTCTTAAGTTAAGCCTCGTGGGCCTCCGGGCAGAGACACACATATAGATCTCACCACCGGGCTTTTATAATCACATCATTAATCACAATACCCAGCTTATCTCTTTAAACGGATAAGCTCTGCCAGTTTTACTCCAACGGGCACCACTACGTGGCTCACGGCCCTAACGGGCACCACCATGTGGCTCATGGCCCCTGACAAGGGAGTTCCACCACGGAACCAGAAAAATCGCTCTGTTGTTTCCTCTTCCTTGCACACGTGACTCACAATCCCCTAACCCACTCTCAGGGTTAGTAATAATACATACTAGTCAGAAACATCCCTCTTGATGTTATCTCACAACCTTAGGGAATTTTCCTAAGTCATTGTATTCTCAGTTTTAAGGGTTGCCCCTACATTACCAATACTTAGAAGTTTTGGTCATTTTCTCATATTGGGTCGATTCCTCATATAGGAGGTCGACTAACCATTAAGAGGGAGTTTAGTAGTCCCGTATATCTCTTTTCACATTCCAGTGAATTCATAAGTTTGAGTTTCGTTGTTCTCTAATTGAGAATTCTTAT
Source organism: Limonium bicolor (assembly GCA_023374045.1). NCBI lineage: Eukaryota > Viridiplantae > Streptophyta > Magnoliopsida > Caryophyllales > Plumbaginaceae > Limonium > Limonium bicolor. The sequence goes on along the minus strand of CM041779.1, from coordinate 90,270,501 downwards.
ATGTTTGTCCACATTTAGTTATTTCGTGGATCGACTCTCTCTATGAGTCCCTAACCACACGTTATTCAACTACGAGTCGGTCTACAACACTCAGTTAGACCACGAACTCAAACAAGGATGGTTAGCACATACAGCAGGCATCGAGATATATATCAAATGCAATAAACATTTTTGTGCTTTTATCTTGTTAAGTCGGCACACATAAACAAGTAGCACACAAGCCGAGTATAACTCGGTAGGACACAGATTGCAAGAAAACCATACCGTTCACCAAGGAATAACTCTAGCGTGTCGTCTCACGCTCCTCTGGTAATTTTCGAACAACTGGTAACATTCCAAGCGTTTCTGTTGACGTCAAGTCAATACGGTATTTAACGACTAGTACGCCCGTATTTAACTCCGTTATCCCGTTAATCTTAACTTTACTCATGTGATATTAAGTTCTCCACTTTTACATTCAATCTTACCCTTGTTCTAGGATCGGTGGCTGACTCAAACCAACTCAAGGTGTTAGTCTGTGAGATGGTTTGACTCAATCGTGCTAAGTATACGGAAACATTGATGATGTGGAGACACTTGGTCGAACTAAGTGCGCGGAAGCAATTACCCGAACTTGAAACGTGAAAAGACTCAGACGAACTAATTTGAAAGAACACTCGAAAGATGGAAAGACTCAGTTTAACTCAACAGGATACACAATATAAGTTATTTTATTTCCTGGTCAAAACAAAACAACTTATAATGCCCACTCAGTAGTTGAGATCTACTTCGTGGTTTTCACTCACTCACCCAATACAATCTCTAATCAGCTCAATGATAAGTGTAGTGAGAACTAGGACCTACCTAGAATGACTCTGCCGATATGCACAAACGAATCTAGTACTTCTCTCTCTCTCTCTAAAATAGGCAAAGCTTTCTCTAAACAAATGCTCTTAATAATTCTCTCTGGAAAGCTGTAATAAGAAACGAAATGACAAGTCTCTTATATAGTTGTTAGGATCTGAATGTTGGAGAGAGTCAGTTCTGAAATTTCTGGAACAACAACTCTTTCCTTGAATATCGGAAGCTGGAGCCAAGTCTTTGATTATTGCCACGTTGAGAGAATTTTGGTCCAAGTCTGAACGTTGATGACCATTGTAAGTCAATGTAGTTGCTGTACTTGCTCCTTAATTTTCACAACTGACCGACAGACTCTCTTGAATTATCAAAAGGTCAAGGCTTTGGATTATGCTCACATTTTGCATGAATTCCGGCCCAAGGATGATAGTTGATGACTGTTATGGTTTAGTGGACGTTGCTCCTTGAATTTCGTAACTGATTAATGAATTCACATGGATGGACTCTCTCGCTCTTTCGGTAAAGATAGAGAGACTCATTAGATCTAAGAGCTCACTCGATCTTTCAAGGTTGACTGACTCTGCCTTGTTTTAAGAAGTGTGATTGACTCGTTTGATCTGGTTGACTATCTCAGCAACACCTTCATACTCCAACAGTTTCCCCCTTGTTGCTGATGATAGCAAAACTCTTTTTGTGAATCCCGAATGAGTCAATCTGCAAAACAAGACAAGAGCAAAACGAATTTTGGGGAACCGACCCTGTCCAAGTTCCCCCTTAATCACAGCATAGATTGAGTAACTCTGTTAGCCCCCTGAATCGATGAGCACAATTTGGCAAACCACAACCTACACTAGTACAAATAAGGCCTATTTCTGCGGTTGTTTTGGGCCTATTTCGGCGGTTTTGAACCGTAGAAATGGGGTGCGCCGAGATAGGGTCGCACACCTATCTCGGCGGTTGAACAACCGCCGAAATAGACTACCTATTTCGGCGGTTGTTAGGTAGGAACCGCCGAAATAGGCACGTTTTAAAAAGAAAAAACACACCTATTTCTACGGTTCCTAGCTAACAACCGCAGAAATAGGTGTATTTTTTTTATAAAAAACACCTATTTCTGCGGTTCCTAGCTAACAACCGTAGAAATAGGTGTTTTTTTTTTAAAAAAAATCGATACTATTGCTCCGTCTTCAACCTCTCGCTCATGAGATGCAGCAGTTCTAGTGATTCATCTGAGGCGCAGACACAAGATGATAATGAATATAGGCGTAGAGGGTGTATGCTCCTTGTTCACCTTGTAAATTACCGTGATTCAAGAGATTAAAGGCGCAGAGCATATACGATTCCTTGTTCGACAGTTACGGTTGCAAAATTAACTTGAGGCATGCGAGCATGTTCGTTGTTCACTAGTTAGGGTTGCAAAAATTACCATGAGAGACGTAGAGAATAAATAGAGGTGCAGAGAATGAAAAGGTGCGACCATGTATGTTCCTTGTTTGCCAGAGAGAAAAATATAAGCTCGAGTATATTACCGATTTTCAGAATGAACAGCTTCAGCACCGTTTTCAATCTAGTGAGCGAGATGCAGCAGTTCGAGGAGCATACACAAGAAGAGAATGAAGGCAGAGGCGCGGTTGTGAAATTATAGTGCGTGAAGAGAAGAGAGAGAGAGAGAAGCGAAGGGTCAAAAAAATAGACGGAGGTGCGGGAATGTGAAAAATCTAAAAAAAAACCGGGAATGCGAAAATTGAACTTGCAAATTCACCTATTCGGCGGTTGTTAGCTAAGAACCGCCGAAATAGGTCACCGAAAATTCCGAATGACACCTATTTCTGCGGTTGTTAGCTAGGAACCGCAGAAATAGGGTCACTGAAAATTCCGTGTCTAAACAATGACACCTATTTCTGCGGTTGTTAGCTAGGAACCGCAGAAATAGGTGTCTTTTTTGTACACCTGAATTTTCGATGACCCTCTTTCTGCGGTTCCTAGCTAACAACCGCAGAAATAGGTGTCCTTTTTTTTGACAAAGAATTTTTTGGGCCCTATTTCGGCGGTTGTAAGAACAACCGCCGAAATAGGGGCGCCGAAATAGGCCTTTTTTGTACTAGTGCTAGTAAGAGAGATTGGAAAAGGGGAATATATGACTAAGTTAAGAAAACTGCAACCAACATGATCTAGTACCAAGAGAGTAAAAACGAAACTGAATATCTAAACTTCACCTAAGACCTAGTCGCACAGAGACAAAGTCAATCCAGAACATAACCAGAGTGACCCGTTCGTAGAGAGACGAGATTCACTACTTCCCCCATTTTGCTGTCATCATTAAGGGAAGTTTGCAACATAGTCTAAGTCCATCCGTACATTAAAAAACAAATAGACTGTATCCATAACGTAAACATACTCATTGACGACAAGGGGCAAGAAGTATTGTCATATTCCACAATACCTTTCATTGCCACATACTCATAACTTGTAATGATCCCTGTTGCATTGCATTGTAGTTTTGAAGACTTTATAGCTCTATATTTGCAATTCATAGATTTTTAACAAGTTAAGCACACAGGGACTGTCTCCATCCCCCAGAATTTTCTCTCCACCCATGTAACAGCTTTGGGCCAACTTTCCCAGGTTTCGCACCCTTAGGAAGTTAGGTGATGAAGTACCCTTAAAGGCTTAATAACCGAGTGGACGAGGTCTGCTTTGGTTCAGGAGAAACAAGTTAGCGGAGTACCTTGCCTTTGTCCTCTCTCCCTTTTTTTAAAATGAAAATCGCAAAGGGACACAAAGAACAGACATAGTCTATCAATATGAGAACACAGATTTACTCAAACAGTATGCAAGCAACACCTACTAATTATACAGTCAAAGGAGGAGAGAGACTATAGTCTTACGTTGATTGAGTCATTCCAATAGTTGAACGGAGTTCCTCGAATCTGGTGGTAGGAAGAGGCTTGGCAAAGATATCTGCTAGCTGATCCTCTATTGGAATAAAGTCAAGTTGAATTAGCTTTTTCTCAACACAGTCCTTCAAGAAATGGAAACGTATTTCAATGTGTTTGGTTCTCGAATGTTGGACTGGGTTTCCAGAGATTTTAAATGCGCAATTGTTACCACAGAAAATACCAATTTGATCTCAGCAAAATTTTGCTTTGTAGAGGACCAAGAGACTAAGCATAGACCAAGGAATTATGCATTGCTAGATGTACTCTTTCGATCATGGAGGGAATCTATCCAGTTAGAATCACTAAAACCAGATAAAGTAATATAGGGGAATGAAGGTACCATAGATGAAGTTGATTGGTTCCTTTTAAGTATCGAAAGATTTGCTTGACCACCTTGAGATTGGACTGTTTGGGTGCTGCTTGAAAGCGAGCACATAGACAGACTTGGTCGTCATAATTGATAGCATTTAGAAACTTCTTGTACATATTTCCTTCTTTACATCATGTGGCTTCTAGAGATCCTGTACGTTCATCAAAAACTTTGCAATCGACAGATGAGAAAAGTACTAAATTGAATCTTCATAAATTTGAAAAATGCTTAATAGACTATGTTGAAGTCCAGTGACCAGATGGACTCCATCTACCTTAAACTTGAAGGGGTTAGCTACGGAGCCAACTCCCACGATTTCACCTTGATTGTTGTTACCAAAGGTATCCTTACCTCCTTTGTAGGTTGAAAGCGAGCTGAATTTGTCAGGATTTCCAGTCATGTGTCTGGAGCACCCACTGTCCAAGTACAAATTGTCCATCTCCACGCTCACTTCCACCTACAAAAAAAATCACTTGGTAGTTTTGGGAACCCAAATATACTTGGGTCCCCTTTTTGAACGAGATTTTTTCAGCTTTTCTCGTGCTTCAAGGATAAGATTGAGTTGCTTGATATTAAATGACATATCCTTGTGAAGTTTTTAACAAGCACTATCTCGATGTCCAAGACATCCATAATAACCACAAATCTTGGTGGGGGGAAGGTTAACATACTTTTGTTATCCTTTCCACCAAGAATCAAAATGTTCTTTTTCTTGTTGGCACTTGGGTTTATTGTTGGATTTGGAAATGTTTTTCAGAATATCGAATTTACCTTTATGCCACTTGGGCTTGGATTGAGTGGATCCAACTCCAGATCGTATATTGACTATCTCTTAGAAGAGTTTTTGAACTTCCTTTTGTAGATTATCACGATCTTGACTAACTTCCTTGATCTTGGAGTTGGCCCACTCAGGCAATTCGGATGGAGTGACCTGTTTGATGAAATTGACTAGTTTGAGAGAGTGCATGTTCCTTTTCTTTCAGTTTTTGAGTGAGTTGCTCAACAAAAGAGGTTAGAGAGAGAACTTGAGATTCTGAACTATTTAACTCATTCTGTAAAGAACAACACTTGTCAGCGAAAACAGTGAGGTCATGTTTGAGAGAGTCAATCCGAGTGAGTGACTCTTCCTGTTCCCTTTGGTTAGACACTGTAAGACTCTTGACTCTGTTAAGCTCCTTTTTAAGGGAGTCAACATGACGCCGAGAGTCTTGCAGATCCAATCTAAGTGAGCAGGAAATAGTCTTATGCTCCTCAGCTTCATCTCTCAGAACATACATAAGACTTTTTGAGATCTCAAGTTCCTTAGTTAACTCGGAGATTTTTCTGTTAAGATCAGCCTTAAGAGAGTTAGTTTCAGAAACCATTTTAGCAATCAAAGTCATAAAACCCATAGGAGATATACAGTAAAGGTCTGTCTCTAAATGAGATCTCGTTACCTCATTGTCTGGAATCATGGAATGAGTCTGGTCATGTGCCATGTCTTCTTGATTGGAATGTCAGCTAAACGCGGCTCTGATACCACATCTAGGATCGGATGGCTGACTCAAACCAACTCAAGGTGTTAGTCTGTGAGATGGTTTGACTCAATTATGCTAAGTATCTGGAAACACTGATGATGTGGAGACACTTAGTCGAACTAAGTGCGCGGAAGCAATTACCCGAACTTGAAACGTGAAAAGACTCAGGCGAACTAATTTGAAAGAACACTCGAAAGATGGAAAGACTCAGTCGAACTCAGCAGGATACACAATATAAGATATTTTATTTCCTGGTCAAAACAAAACAACTTATAATGCCCACTCAGTAGATGAGATCTACTTCGTGGTTTTCACTCACTCACCCAATACAATCTCTTATCAGCTCAATGATAAGTGTAGTGAAAACTAGGTCCTACCTAGAATGACTCTGTCGATATGCACAAACGAATCTAGTACTTCTCTAAACAAATGCTCTGAATAATTCTCTCTGGAAAGCTGCAATAAGAAACGAAATGACAAGTCTCTTATATAGTTGTTAGGATCTGAACGTTGGAAAGAGTCAGTTCTGAAATTTCAGGAACCAACAACTCTTTCCTTGAATTAGTGCCACGTTGAGAGAATTTTGGTCCAAGTCCGAACGTTGATGACCGTTGTAAGTCAATGTAGTTGCTGTACTTGCTCTTTATTTTCGCAACTGACCGACAGACTCTCTCGAATTATCAGAAAGTCAAGGCTTTGGATTATGCTCACATTTTGCATAAATTTCAGCCCAAGGATGATAGTTGATGACTGTTATGGTTTAGTGGACGTTGCTCATTGAATTTCGTAACTGATTGATGAATTCACATGGATGGACTCTCTCGCTCTTTCGGTAAGGACAGAGAGACTCATTCGATCTAAGAGCTCACTCGATCTTTCAAGGTTGACTGACTCTGTCTTGTTTTGAGAAGTGAGATTGACTCGTTTGATCTGGTTGACTATCTCAGCAACACCTTCATACTCCAACACTTGTTTATACTTCTAATGACCTTTACATGTCACCAAACAAGTCCTAAACATCTTCTAATACCATTACCATTCAATTCCCCATGTTTTATTTCATTTTTAAACTCACGGTTCATTTTCTGGTGTGGTCTGGGACCTGGTCCGGCCCTTAAGTCCCGGACCAACACACTGCACAAACCCTCGGGTGAAATTTAGCTATGATCTGGGACTTTATACTGCTCCTAAGTCCCGGACCAACCACTGGAGTTACTCTCGATAAGTTTTTTTAACCTGGTCCGGGACTTTATACATGGCTTAAGTCCCGGACCAATACACTGAAATTCCTCTCGGACAATTTTTTTTGTGTGGTCCGGGACCTTATACAAGGACTAGGTCCCGAACCTTGCTATAAACTGTAAAATTTGACAGTTTTCCATTGTTATTTCAAACTCAATTCTTACCCATTTCTTTTTTAATCTCTGCACATGTATCCTAACATGTTTTAATACCATAATCATGCCATAAACCTTCATAAATCCATTGATCAACCCATCACTCAAGATAAAGAGGTGAGCCATCTCTAAACTTAAGACATCAACATAAAACAAAAGAGAATGAATCTGTCAATTTCAAACTAGTAATCATTTCGAATTCGGTAACATATAGCCTTAGTATACTAGCTATCCTGGCCTAGTATTGAGCTAATAAAACACTTACAACAGTATAGATGTACCTGTCTAAGCTATCTAAACGTGTGAGGGCAGAAGAAAAAGAAACAGAAAGCAGTTAGCAACTTGAGAGAGAGCAGAAAACAAATGCATCAGTTTATGTCTCTGCTTCTGTTACAACTTCAGTAGCATTACCTTGCTCCTTGGGTATGTTTTGGGATGGAAACCTTGAATTAACACCAAGTTAAGTAACTAGACAACCTATGCATGAATCAGCAACCAAATTCGTAAGCAAAACAGAATCAGAGAAGCTCAATCCCATTGCAGTTTTTACATCTTTATCAGTCCTGGTTCCTGATTTCTGGTTGCACGGTTGTGTAGGAAGTTCTGTAACTTTAGCTCACTGCTTGGGGTTGTCTAAAAGCTAAAATGGTACTAAAACATATAACTAGTAGCTGAACAAATGGGGGGAATTGAAAATCTATTCGTAAGCAAGGAACAGAAATAGAAAAAAAAATATCAGTCTGAGGTTTCATTGTTCAGTTTTCCAGTTTTGTAGTTCTCTCTTTGTCTCAGTATATGAACTACACCCGTGAGATTAACAATATAATTGTAAGTTCTTTTGAGGTTTTAAGCTGTATCAAGAAACTCAACTAATAGCTAGATAGTCGAGGGAGAATTGAAAACTCAATTCGTGGACAAAAAGGAAAGAAAACAGAAGAGAATATTTCAGGCCCATGTTCCAGTGTTGTAGTTTCTCAGTTCCGTATAGGGAGTTTTTCTAGGGAGGCTGTACAGCTTGCTGTGCATCTATTGGGGTTGTTTCTGAATTAAAAATATAGCCAGAACACGTGGTTAGATAAGGGAGTACTTGGGACAGATCAACAAACAGATTAACAACCAACAAAAAGGAAACAGAAGTTCAATTATCGAATTATCAGTTTCAGGTCGTAGCAGTTTGTTAAGTTTCTGTACCACGACGTTTCAGAGGAATTGTCCATGTGGTTTTGGATTAAGCTTGAGTTTAAAACTTTGCTATCATATAAGCCTAAGTGTTGGCAAGTTGAGGGAAAACTTAAAGTCAATCTGTAAACAAGAAAAGGGAGTAGTTGATGTAGCAGTTCCTTGTTTCAGGTTTTCGGTTGTTTCAGGTTTAGAGTCAGGTCTTACAGAAGGTGTAGCCCTGGTTGCACTGGGTTTGTTTTTGAATTCAAAACCTTGTTAAAACATATAGCTTCGTGGGTAATCAAGGTAGGTAAAGTTGGAACTCAGCTTCGTGAACAAATAAAATCCACAGAAGAGAGAACATCATATTTTTTTGAGTTTCAGATTGTTTTTGCAATACTTGATCGTTCTGTGTAACTGGTATTCAGAGGTTTTAACAGTATTGAATGTGTTTAATCAAGTACTCAAATAATAGCTTATTAAATTTTAACTAGACTGGTGAAACATTCTGGGGGGACTAAGCATCAGTATGACACAATAAAAGTGAGGCTAGATAAGTTTACATATTGAGTGTGTTTTGAAATTGCTGCAGTTACAGCTTCTGTATAACTAGGTTACATGAGTGCTAAGAGTATTGTAGTGGTTTAGAAATGAGCCCAAGATATGGTTAAAAGAGTGAAGTAAGTTGGTGTGTTCAATTGGAGGTTTGGAAGTCAGATACTACTAACTAAAGGGAGGTATAAGAAGGAAACACAGATTCTGGTTTCAGATTTTCAATGCTGGGTTGTTTCTGTATAACAAAATTTTCAGAACTTTTAACGGGGTACTTTTGAACTGGGTTGTAGTTGATACTTGCCTAATACACTTACCTAAGCTGGTTTACACTTTGGGAAGGGTGAGAATCTGTGTGCGTGAACAAAAAAAAACTGAAACTAGATGAAGTGGAATTCAGGAAGGATGTTCCAGCTTTTCTGTGTGGAGTGTTCTCTGTATAAACGTGTTTCAGAGTAGTTGAGGGAGTTGTAGTGTCTTGAAAATGACTTTACAACATTGCTAATGCATTTATCTAGGTGGGTATATGCATTGGGAGGACTAGAAGGCAGTTAAGAAAATAAAAGAAGTAATGAAGAAGAAGAAGTGCCCAAGTTTTGTTTTCAGACCCTTCGATAATAAGTTGTTTATGTATGACTGAACTACAGGAGTCTAAGAGTGTTAAACAGGTCTGTAAATGAGCTCAAAACATTCCTTATACATCCAGCTAAATGGGTACAACACCTTGGAAGGGTTAGAATTCAGTCGGTACACCGAAAGTGAGTTTGGATTAAGAGATGATGTTTTAGATTTTGTAACTTTTGGCCTCAGTCCAAACGAGTTCAAGGGGTGCCTGAGAGGTTTTATTGTCTTGTTAATGAGTTTGGAACATAGCTAACATATTTAGGGAGAGAGGGATACTCTTGGGGGAAACTAAGATAAACTTCTATAAAAGAAAGCTAATGACAAGGGGAGAGAGGTACCCAATTGTAAGTAGTCGGTTTTGTTTCGTGGGTTCTATGTAATTAGGTTGTATCAGGTTAGTATAATTATAAACTGCGTTAAGATGCCTAGCTAAGAGGGAATACCCTCTAGGCAAATCAAAATCCGTTTTAGGTAAACTTGTCACATGTTGGTGTTTAAAACACCCTAGAACATTGTGTCGGGGAAAGGCTTAGTCTATGTGTAAGTCGATCATGTAAATGTCCTAGGAGATCGATAAAGTCTAAGAACAATACTTGGAGCATTTCTTAATACTAGTATAGGTCAATCTTTCGAAACACGCATAGGAAACAACACCCGATAAAATAAGATAAGCTAGGAAAGTGCTCCTACTATCATTGCATGAAATCATAAAACTGACAAGTTGTTTTAACTAACGCTAGGGCCGTGACGAACGCCAACTGGGACACGGTGTGTGAGATAACTCTCCCGTCTGAATAAGGTATGGATATGTGTGGTCCGTATGTTGCCGTGTTACACGACTTGTGTGCTGTGTGCCTTGCTTGACAACGACCATCAGATTAAAGCATGAAATTGGATTGCTTGTTGTGGCTTGCTTATATGATTGCTATATCATTGTTGCATATTATTTGCGCGCACACAGTAGTTTAGTCCCTTCTCGTTTATAGAACTTGAGATGAAACACGACGAACTACGCAAACAAAACGAAACAACTATACAAGAAGAAAACTCCTCTTAAACTATAGAGGACTTCTAATGACACCCACTATGGTGTCGAACTTATAATGATAATGAAAAGTAAAATCCCTATTGGTGGAACACATCCTGAAGTCTAGAGATGACCCCTCTTCCTCGACGCACGACGCCGGGAATGGAGGAATTGCTATGGAGAAGATGTTCTTCAACTTGTGGTGATAAGAGAATTCACAAATAAACCTTAAAGAAACAAGGAAAAGATTAGCACCTACATGATATGGTCACGGGATTTGAACCATACCTCCAGACCTGGTGCAAGGAAAGAGAAAGAAAATATACATTATGGGAATAAGAGAAAAGAAATGAAAACACACAACGCTCGAACGATTCCATAGTGAGGATCATTGGTAAACATACCTATGCACGTGTTTGATGACTTACATAATTGTTGTTTGCTATGCTAGAAGCTTGTTGTGCTTGGTTGCGTGTTTGATGTTGCCATGATGCCAACATGTTATGCTTGGATGCTTGTTGCTAAGGTTTTGCTACTTTAAGTGTGTATGATATCCTATCGTGGTGTGTTTTACTGCTTTATTATAGCATGTAAATTGAACTTAATAATATTCGACCAAATAGTCGTGTAGCCCGGCAACATACGGGCTACACATGTTCATACTCAGCGTAGTTGCTGAGTCCTTTACAACCCAATTTTTTTCAGGTATTGTGCCGGACGATAACGGAGCGTAGGCGGGATGGCTACCATAGGGGTAGTCCATCAGGGCATAACTCTTGAGTTTGTAGTAGTATGTGTAATGTATGGGTTGTTACTAAACCCGAGATGTAATTTTCAGTTTATGATTCGGTAATTTTGTTGTAGACACTCGGTACTTGGGATTTGTATTTTATGTTATATATTAGTTTTGATGGAGGGCTGTTTCCAGTCATGCAGACCGTAACTTAGTATTGGTAATGTGGTCTGTCAACCATGTGGGTGGTTGGCATCTGTAGCACCCGGATTATGTTGAGAAACCGCTGCGTAGTTATATTGTAATATGGCTAAGAGCTTTGTTTGTGCTACTGGATGTTTATTTGGGGGTGTTACAGAAAGTGGTATCAGAGCGTAGTTACGCTCTGATGACTGGAACAGAGAAGTACCGAGTATAGGAAAACCTGAATTCGGGGAAACGGGGTTAAAGGTTAGTATGTGAGGCGTGTTAGTTAGGGTTCTTCCCCAGTAATTACTGGATACCTAACAGACACCTACACCCAACCTCCACGTCCCTGGGGTCCATTTCAATTCATAGATAGAACGTCGGAGAGGTAGAAAGCCTCTTCACACTCGGGAAAACCCGATCCGGCAATAACTTAATGTTATTAACCCGTGAAGAAAAGACTATATCATACAACAGTCCCAGGATTTGAAGCTCTGACTAGAGTGTGAAGTTCAAAGACATCGCCAAAGGAATAATACCCATTGAGGGACCAATTTTAGCGACAACTTGGGTCGACATGCTTAGCAGTCGATAGGACCCTACCTCACAAGCAAAGAGGACCGAAATACCCTAAAATTTATGAAATAAATAAAGCTTAAATAAGCAATTAATTAAGCCAAAAAGAGGGACTAAAATAGTCCTAAAAAATAAAGAAGTAAATGAAGCTTGGCTAAGGAATTAATTAAGGTGAAATGGTTAAGTATGGATAAGAGTGCTATGGAAATAAATTATGCAATCCATATACTAGGGGGGGATTAATGCCAGTAAACCTCCCTTGAAATAACAAAATAAAGCAACATGATCCGAAACAACAGTAATCAAGTAAATAAAGTTGGTACAAACAATAGTACCCAATGCAACGTAAAAACCAGCGTACCAACTGCTCCAATACACGGTATTACCGTACTCTCCAACATCACCCCAGAAGTGTGATCTCCCTTGTAAATATGTAAATAACAATGTGTAATGCCGCTATTACGAGATCATCCTTCCAAACACACTCCATTCAAAGGACAAAAGTTCCTAAATAGATTCTGAAGAGCGGCCTCCTTAATTTAGGAAAAGCTATAACAGTCAGAATTATGATAAAAGAGCCAAAGAGGAACACCTAGTAAGACTAATGAGTCTTCGACTAAGAAGTAAGTCTTGAATAAATGAGCACGGGGAACTCTAAACAGACTCTATCACATTATACATATACAAATGTACATGCCTACATATCAAGAAAGGCAAAATATCAATAAAACTTGAGGAGAAAATGAGGTGCAATTAAAGAAGGTCAAGTGACACTGAGCACAAATTGGGTTTCGAGAATCAGAAACTTTTGCTGACAGACTTATGAGACGTTTTTGAAAAAAACACAAGAAGGAATTTCAAAAAGGAGAACTACTTGTGTCAATCTTCGTAAATTCTTCCTTTGACTCTGGATATTGCTTCATCCATGAGCTGAGTCTTTGTTGCGACGTGAGCGCGTCTACATTGTAAACAGTGAGGGGCTGTATATCCCCTGTCCAGAGAGGACATTGTGAACAGTGAGGGGCTGTATATCCCCTGTCCAGAGAGGACATTGTAAACAGTGAAGGGCCCCCTGTCCAGAGAGGGGCTGTATATCCCCTGTCCAGAGAGGACATTGTGAACAGTGAATGGTTGTATATCCCCTGTCCAGAAAGGACATTGTGAACAGTGAGGGGCTGTATATCCCCTGTCCAAAGGGGACATTGTGAGCAATTGGTTTGTCCACTCTTGAGTTGTTGATTCTTGGATTTCCCTCATTCATTCCTAGTCCTTGTGACTACTTGAGTCTTTCTACTCCTAAGTGGAACTGAATCCAACCTAAGCATTGGATGATTCTCGAAACCCCCTACAAATGGACACGTAAACCACAAATAGGTGAAAGTTTATAAGTTGGATAAGTAAAAATGCGAAAGAAGCAGTGTTGATACTAAAGGATGAAACCACATAAATACATTGATACATGGTTCGAAACTCAGAGATTACAGACATGTGAAGACTTGAAATGATGTGATGTTACTAGCAACCTAATGGTTACTACATAAAATATATACTATCACAGCCAAATGCAATATGTAACCAGTAGTAGTCAAATACTTTAGTTCCTGGCCGAACATAAGAACAATGAGGATGATAAGGAAACTAAATATCCTATGTTACACATAATTATGAACAGTAATACAAACTAAACATGTCGTTATAACAATGACACGTTGGTAACATTTAATAGCAAGAACTAAATCGTTACTATAGAGAATATATGAATATAAGCCAAAAGGTCAGTAAGAAAGAATAAGTCAGCCGCTTAAAGGCGCACCAAAAGTATGGACTTCCGACCTTGAGAGAAAATGGATAGACAAGTTACAACCCACTGGGACCAGGTATAAATTAAAATACCCCACGACAGTCAAGAGACTTTTACTCCAATACAATTAAACCATGCACTGCCTTGAAGGGCATAATGAGAGAAACCTAAACCTGAACGAAATCAGAGTCGCACAGCGGAAGCTGGTGGACCGTACCTCACACTTTCCTGTTGATAGATCGGTATGGATACTGATAAGAATCCATGAGACATAACCTAAGCCATTAACATAGTCAAGACTTTTGATAGGATTATAAGATGAGCTACATTGCACAGGAACAAGAAAGCCCCATGAGACTTAAACATCGTGAACCAAGATTCAAGGATGATATAATAAGGATTACGTGGGCGTAATCCATTTTTAAGGGGGGTAGGCGCGTTGCGTTTTTACTGGGTTATTACCCGTTGGTGTGTGTATTATATTGGATGTACACTGTGCGACGAATGAATGTTGTATGTTGGTTGTTTATGGTGTGATATATACACGTATGTGTGATTGGTTTGGATTGGAAAACTAGTGGTAGAATGGAAGGTTAGGAAAATGTTGGAACTTTAGAATTGATAGGATTGAATGGGTTAGAACCTTGAGACTTGCTGGGTGGTTAGGTACATATTCGATTGAGACAACTTCGGGACGAAGTTCTTTTAAGGGGGGTAGACTGAAATACCCCGAGCGATTATCACTTTAAAGTAGTGATGTTTAAATTAAAATTAAGACTATGTGCAACAATTTCAATAAAACCTTATGGTATTTAAAAATATAGATCCAAACGGGTACTTATACCGCGTATACATATCGGTACATGATACGCAAATATAAGCTCATATGAATTAAATCATAAACGCGAGGAGATTATCCGTAAATAACGCGTTATATAATTCGGACATAAAACAATGTATGAACAATTAAATTTAGTATATACGTGTCCGAAAGCGTGACGACGTTACATATTAATATAGTGCGAAAATACATGTACGTAACGTTACAATATTGTAACGTTGTAATAAGTAATAATAATGTCGCATAAATTCGTAACAAAAATAACATGATATAATATATAGTCTTACATATATATAAATAAACATGTGTATAACTTATACAAAAAAAGAGCAAATACGCTCCCGCTGAGGTTCAAACCCCGTACCTCTCGTACACCTAGTGAACGTTTTAACCGGTTGAGCTATGCTCGAATTCGGTAACTAAAACCCACAAGTTAAAACTAGTATCAAGCAACTAAGCTAAATACAAAAAAAAAAGAAGAACCAAATGCATCTCTGTAGCAGTACCGGTTTCTTCCTTCTTCTTCCTCGTTCAGAACCAGATCAAACAAAAAAGAAACAGAAACACCCATGCTGTTACCGGTTGCTGAGTTTGAGGAATTGGACTGGGAAGTATGGCTGTGCATCAAAGTTTGAACTCCACAAACTGTCACAAGCGCTAATCTTGATTTCAGTAAACAAAAAAAGAAAATTTAAACAGAAAAGGGGGCTAGGACATCATGCCATGCGGTTGCTGGAATTGATTTGAGAAAAAAAAACACAACAGATTTCCATGGTCTCTGCTGGTGTCGATAGTGTGAACTGAGAGTCGTGAGTCCTGTAAAAGTGATCAAGGAGACAGTACCTTGGAGACCACAAGAACAACATGGACCATATTGATTTCAGCAAAAATAATTCAGAGGAAAGGAGATGGGCATAGATTCTGTCTGTCAAAAAAAAAATTCCAGACCTCTGAGTTAAAACACACAAACTTCCATAAACTCTCGTTGGAACTAATAACCAGTAACAATTAAATACTCAGTTACCCATCAATACCTTACGCCTGTACATGAGACTTAAGCCCTTATATTTCTCCTTGCGCATGTCCTGAAGTTGATGTTGAGCCCCTGAAAAACTGGAGCAACCAGGCGTGAAACAGAAGGTAAGCAGTGGCCAACTACACTTTTTTCTTCCGTCAGTCTTATTCCGAAACTCCCTGAGTTTGTTTCCTTCAGTTCCTCATGAATTTTTCCTACTCAAACTCTTCTCTTGTTCCTTGTGCATGTCCGCACCCTGTGCCCAAGTTTCTGAAAGAAACTGGAGCAGCTCAAGGTAAACCAACAAAATAAAAACCGGTGACCAACTCACTCCTCCATTCTGTTACTTTTCTGTTCGAGATCCATGGTTCTTGACTCCCATGTTTCTCCTTCTTTCACGCATGGAAGCGGCTGGGAATACCTTCACCAAGTGTACAGAGACTTGCCAAGAAAACCAGAACATTTCTGAAATGCACTTCACGGTAAGATCATAGAACCAGGAGAACAAAAAAGAAGAGAAACTTTAGTTTCTGAAACCCATGAAACCTTTTCCTGGTTGTGATATGGCCTCACTAGTGATCACCTCTATCTCAATTATCAAGGTCTTGGAAGTCTCGTTGGTGCCCAGAGACAACCAAGGGAAGACAGCCAAGATAAAGAGGTGAGCCATCTCTAAACTTAAGACATCAACAGAAAACAAAAGAGAATGAATCTGTCAATTTCAAACTGATAATCATTTCGAATTCGGTAACATATACCCTTAGTATACTAGCTGTCCTTGCCTGGTATTGAGCTAATAAAACACTTACAACAGTATAGATGTACCTGTTTAAGCTATCTGAACGTGAGAGGGCAGAACAAAAAGAAATAGAAAGCAGTTAGCAACTTGAGAGAGAGCAGAAAACAAATTGAAATACCCCAAATCTAATTAACATTATAAAACCATTATTTAATGGAAAATAGTTCAAAAATAAATCATTTCACGTACGCATGCAAACCCATGCATGAAAGAACGTTACGTAAAAATAGTCGTTTCTCCTTAAACACTAAAAACGCCTTAGAAACATATGGTCAAGCACGACCTTGTATGACCTTCTAAAGCTTAAACCAAATGGTCATACACTTCTTATATGAATATATAAACATATTCCCTAGGCTATATTCAGTAAAAAACGCAAAACGCTCGGGAGTGCTCACGCACGTCCCTTAAAGCACGAAAAGTCCGGAGGAGTGCCGAGGTGGCACGAACTCCTATAAAATTAATTCCTAGAGTTCCTAAAATCAATATTAACCATTTTAAAGAGAACCCACGAAGTGGTTTCTCAAAATTCAACAAAAACCACAGGAGGATTTCTTAGCGCTCCTTTTTGCCCGGGAGTGTCCCGATGGCCCGTAAATTATGTCATGGGTTGATGTAACCCCATATAACTCGATGTAACATCTTAAAATATGTTTGTTTACTATAATAAGTGTTTATAAACACTTGGAACTCATAAAGACAATTTATTTCCCAAAATTTCCTTAGAGCACAAAAACACACTTTCGGGTGTCACAAAAACGCGTTCTACGCAATTACCTTGTAGTTTTTGACATGCCACGAATTAAGAACCTTAAATAAGGTTAAAATGACCTTCTAAATCAATTGATGGCAGTGGCAAAAAAGGTGCCCTATAGGGGCCGATCTTGAGAGCAAAAACTAGTATAAAATTTGCTCTTAAAGTTTATAAAAGGCTTAAAACATGGTGACTCACCTTCCCATGTGTTATATTACTTAATGTAAAAGTATGTAGGTCTCATTTGACCATCAAGCTGTCGAAATTAGGCCATGGAACAAGTCCATGTGAGCTAGACAAAAACAAAATGAAAAAGGCAAAAAGTAGATCTAGAATTCACTTTTTTGATTCCTTATAATTCAAGTGACCTAACATGCTTGTCCCTTGGCTCTTCATGACCGATGGAGACACCCCATTTAAGCCCTAAGTTTGGCCACCTACATGAAGAAGAAGACAAGTCATTAACATTGAAAAATCAAAGGAATAAAGCATTACTTTTCTTACCTTGTCTTCTAGCCAACATTATTTGCTTCCAACTCTTGCCTTGTCACACCACATGGCCGGTTTTATGCTGGAAAGAAGGGCTTTTATTGAGCCAATAATCTAGGTAATAAACTAAGGAAAAAGAATAGTCAATTGACATTAAAAATTGACAAAACAAAAATCAATTCCAAATTGCATTCTTACCTTATACGTGAGCTTAGTCTCATTTCCCTCCTTGCACTCTTCACTCACGAATTGTTAAGGTCCTTAACTCTCTCTTCTTGCTTCATCTTCTTCCTTTGAAGCTCTTAAGTCCATTAATGGAGTTTTAACTTCTATCTTCATCTTTAAGGTAATTTCCTAGCATTTCTTGTCAAGCCTTGAAGCAAAACTCTTCCTAGCACATCAATAAGCATTCGACATCAATTAGTTCTCCAAGGAGGTTGTCCAAACCAACATTAATCCAAGGAGCATCTCAAGGTTATCTTAAGGTAGTTTTAATGCTTGAAAATCCTTAAAGCACATTTTTATGTGTAACCAAGTTCTACTTCTTCTAAGGTTCTTTTCTTCTTCATTTTCATGAAGGAAAGTTTGTTCTTCATCTACCTTTGGTGAGCCGAAATTATAAGGAGAAAAAGCTTAAGGTAAATTCTTGTAAAACTACTTACAAATCTACTTAAGATCTTTATTGAAGATCTAACTCCTAAACTCCTTCACCACTTGCATATAACCGAAGTGGAGCATCAATATTACCTTGGAGAAAGTTTGGAGATTCAAGAAGAGTTCAAGCACTTAACCACCTTTGTTAAGAAGTAAGTTTACTAAGTAAATCTTTATGTTATAAGCTTTGATAAGCTTCTAAAAATTATACAAAAATTATGTACATCTCCTAGGTTAATTAAAACCGAAACTATAAGGTATTATATGCCAAAAATGTAATCTATAACATATATGGAAAATATTTACCTTAAGACACATTTTTGTGTCACAAAGTTTATTTATGTTACATATAAAATCAAGCCGAAATGTCAAGGGTAAAAATACCTTATTTTGAGCTAGGAATTCATATAAGACATTACAATAATTTATACATGAGTTATATGACTCCTATGAATTTATGTATAATTATTTTGACATATAAATCCACTTTTATATACTATATGGTCACTATTAAATTATGGCCGAATGTCCTAAGTGTTAAATAGATTTTAATGAGCTACTTATGTATATAAACTTATACTATAAAGTTTGGTGGATTAAAAATATTTTATTAGTGCTTAAATGGCTAATTAATTAAGTTATGTGGCTTAAAAGTAATTTTTACAAAGTATGGTGCATTTATTGTAAAATCCGAGAGTTAAAGGGTGGTTTGGTATAATTATAATATAATATAAGGTTAGGAATTAAGTTTATGAATTTTAGATAATTTAAACAAGTGCTAAAATAACATTTCATAAAGTTTTGGGCTATTATGTAATTTATAAAAGTTGTTATGAAAGTTTGGAACATTAAATGGGGCGAATTCATAATTGAGAGATTTATTAGGTTCACCTTTGAAATTTTGAGGAATTAAATATTTAAACTATAGTTTATAAGTTATTAAGTAACTATCATAAAGTTTTGGGGTGAAAATGTAATTAATGGAAAGTACATGACCAAAGCCGAATTACTTTGGGTTAGTTTGGTAATTTAAGAATTTGTATATATATAGTTGGCATTTATGGAGAATTAAAATTAAAGCTATAGCTTATAAGGCATTATGTAAAGATTATAAGATTTTGTGGTCAAATTGTAATTATAGGAATTATAAATTTATAGGCCGAGAATTGGAGGGGCTAAATTGTAATTTTCGAAAGTTATAATATTTAATATTATATACTAAAATATTAATGGTAGTTTTATGATTTAATTAAATAAGGAATTAAAACTATGTTATATAAAGAGATTAGAATTTAAATATAAAGTTTATGAATTAATGTGGTTGTTTTGTAAATAACCGAAATATAAGTTTAAGAATTTAGATTTAAATAAATAAAGGTCCTATATGGATATTTGGAGGATTTAGAAGAAAGAATTTTGATTAAAGGAATTATGGAATTAAAGCTATGGCTTATATTGTTATAAGGAATTAAAAGATGACCAATAAATATTATCTATGGTTAAAGGAGGAATAATAAAAACTATAAGAACTTTATGCCCATGTATGACATATAAATATAGTTAAGAAATTACAAGTTGTTATGTCACCTAGACAATTAAAATAAACAACAAATATAGTACATGAATATATAAATACGTATATGTACATTAAAGGATTTATAAATAAATCAAAAAGGAATAACGAATAAGTTATACATTAAATCAGGAGGTAATCAAAAGAAATAAGTCTCACATGAAATGACAAATACAAAATTTGTTGAAAGATCCAATAAGGTTATTATATAAGGGTAACATAAATTAACCCTCTCAGTTAATCCTATTCTAGGACTGGTTTGACCAGACGTTGACCAGGGTATAATCAACTGCAACCTACGGTGAACGGTATGGAATTCTTGCAACCTGTTTGCTACCGGATTACACCGGCTTGTGTGCTATCTGTTGTTTGAATTAACGACCAAGATAATTAATGTAAAAAGTTGTTTACTCTTGTGCACTGTTGTGTTATCATATATGCATGAATGTTGCTAACTAACGACGTGTATGTCCCACACATACAACACTACAATACCAGTGGATTAAATACCTACGTTTTATTGTACCGAGATCTTGTTCACAAGTTTCTCACTAACTTCACTTCATAACAAACGTCATTATCCTAAATGTGATAATTGACAATACACACTGTGTTCTTGTTTAACGTCTTCTATGACACCTAACTATTCTTACTATGAGAACGAGGAGCCCAGTTGGATCTGGCCATGCATGCTACAGGAGTTGTACCTGTCTCAGGTCGTCTCCTATTCAGTCTACGTCGCGACGGAACATTTCAGTGGAGAGGAAGACTTATTCCTCTCGAGGGTTCTATTTCCCATCAGTTCAGTGGAGAGGAAGACTTCATTCCTCTTGAGGGTACGATTCCCACATTTCTCAGTGCAGGAGTTAACTACGTTTTCTTCTGCGGGACTAGTTTCCCAACCTTACAATCTTAACGAGGTCACTATACCTTCACTATTTGAGATACTCAGTTATACCTGTCAGTCCCATTGTGTGGACCCGACTATCATTAAAGATTACTTTCAGCTAACTTGACCTTCTGAAGTCTCGTTCTATGTGACATTATTGTCCTTGTGTGGATACTTGATATTATCATGCTATGCTTATGATAAGTCAGGAATTTGTCTAAGTTTACTAGACTAATTCATGCTTAATTCTCTACATTATGACATTAACTTTCCTCTTTAATGCTTAATTACTCTTCATTGTTATATTTGTCTCCAATGATCGATTTCATATGTTTTCAGGATAAATTACTCAACAAAGTGCTTAAAATGAAGATTTCAGAGGTTAGAGCAACATGGGAAGTCAAACCAGAGTCAAACGCAGAACATTCTGCCTAATTTCAGGCTTGTTCCGGGTTTGAGGTTTGGTTTGAAACCCGGAACATACCAGGCGAAACTCTCTGCCCAATTTCAGACCTTGTTCCGGGTTTGCACATGGGTTTGAAACCCTGGAACATTCCAATCGGAGAAGTTTCTGCCTAAATTTGCATGTGTTCCGGGTTTGCATTCAGGTTTGAAACCCGGAACATTATTAGCGGAGCGCGGAGATTCTGGCTCGAGAGTAACGGAATTAATCTCTATCTTTTACTTATGCACCGTCGTTTTATATAGATAGATTAGAGATAGGTTAAGATATAATTCTTTTTGTTATAAAAGAGGGAGCTTGGGCCAACGTGAGGGACGACTGATTGCACAGAATAATCACCACACACACAGAGAATTAGTCTTGAGAGTTTGAGTCTGGTTTGGAGCTTGGAGTTTGGAGCAGAGCACAGTAAGGAGTTCACCACGGAGACTTCACCAGAAATCTCAGAACAGAGTTTCTTCTTGTTCTCTATTTTTATTAAGCTTATTGTAAACATGTCAATGGCTGAGTAGTTCCTTTAGATTTCGGTTTGCTATGTATCCCTAAATTTACAATTCCTGTTCCTTTGTGGTTTAATACAATTTAATTGAGTAAAGTTATTTTCCTTGCTTAATTTCTTTAATCGTTATAATTTGGCCAATTATAAAGATTAGTATTTTGTTAGCTTATATGTGACGACTGCGGCTTTCAATTGAATTCAGAAAATAACCGGTTAGTTTAGAGACGGCAATTCCTCTAATTTGCTAACTGACCAATAACTAGATTGCTCTTAAAGCGTTAGTAAACAGTGGGTTCGTAACGAGAGTTAGAATTCAGTCTTTATTAACTAGTATTTACTAAGCGGAGACCGGAGGTAAATTATCTTTGTTCTAGGGTTTTACTCATAATTATCTTATTAATCACTAGGGATAGGAATCACAGATTTAGGGTGCAGTAGTAAACCGGGATCTCTTTTCCAAATCAGATTCACAACAATTATTTTCTTGCTTGTTATTTGCACTCTGTTCACAGTTTCTAATCATCATCAATCAAACCCCAATTTCCTGTTTTAATTTGCTTATAAGATTTAAACTAGACACATCGCCTCCTCTGGTTCGATACTTAGGGAATTCTCTCTATTAAAACTTGCTAGAATTGACCGGTACACTTGCCGTTAGGTTTTATCCCAACAGCTTACTTACAGCTTTATAAATGAACTGCATGTATTCGACAATTAGTTGGTGTGGCCCTGTAGCCGATGGGCTGCACGTTTTTCATACCGGCAAATTATTTTGCTGAGCCATTTCATGGCTAAACAATTCCAGGTACCTGAAGTTGAGAAGATCACCACACTGAGTGTAGGTGGGGTAGACCAAGCTGTGGAGTCTACTACTAGTTATTTGTTTTCTTATTTATTGTACCTTAGAGTTTGATTCCTAGTATCTCAGGTTGTATTTGTATTCAGACCGTGACATTTGAGAATTGTATTTGGACTTAGCCTTGTTGGTCACAAGGGTGGCCAACGGCATTGTAATACCGCCCGGTTGTTGTATTTATTTCCGCTGCAGTTCGTATTTTATTGGGAGTGATCATCGCACAGGTTATTGGATTTCGGGTTGGGGTATTACACAAATGCATCAGTTTATGTCTCTGCTTCTGTTACAACTTCAATAGCATTACCTTGCTCCTTGGGTATGTTTTGGGATGGAAACCTTGAATTAACACCAAGTTAGTAACTAACAACCTATGTATGAATCAGCAACCAAATTCGTAAGCAAACAGAATTAGAGAAGCTCAATTCCATTGCAGTTTTTACATCTTTATCAGTTCTGGTTCCTGATTTCTGGTTGCAGGGTTGTGTAGGAAGTTCTGTAACTTTAGCTCACTGCTTGGGGTTGTCTAAAAGCTAAAATGGTACTAAAACATATAACTAGTAGCTGAACAAATTGGGGGGAATTGAAAATCTATTCGTAAGCAAGGAACAGAAATAGAAAAAAAATAGTCAGTCTGAGGTTTATTGTTCAGTTTTCCAGTTTTGTAGTTCTCCTCTTTGTCTCAGTATATGACTACAACCCGTGAGATTAACATATAATTGTAAGTCTTTTGAGTTTAAGCTGTATCAAAACTCAACTATAGCTAGATAGTCAAGGGAGAATTGAAACTCATTCGTGGACAAAAAGGAAAGAAAACGAAGAGAATATTTCAGGCCCATGTTCCAGTGTTTGATTCGTTTCCTCAGTTCCGTATAGGGAGTTTTTCTAGGGAGGCTGTCGCTTGCTGTGCTCTATTGGGGTTGGTTTCTGAATTAAAAATATAGCAGAACACGTGGTTAGATAAGGGAGTACTTGGGACAGATCACAAACAGATAACACCAACAAAAAGGAAACCGAAGTTCAATTATCGAATTATCAGTTTCACTCGTAGCAGTTTGTTAAGTGTTTCTGTACCACGACGTTTCAGAGGAATTGTCCATGTGGTTTTGGATTAAGCTTGAGTTTAAAACTTTGCTATCATATAAGCCTAAGTGTTGGCAAGTTGAAGGAAAACTTAAAGTCAATCTGTAAATAAGAAAAGAGAGTAGTTAATGTAGCAGTTCCTTGTTTCAGGTTTTCGGTTGTTTCAGGTTTAGAGCCAGGTCTTACAGAAGGTGTAGCCCTGGTTGCACTGGGTTTGTTTTTGAATTCAAAACCTTGTTAAAACATATAGCTTCGTGGATAATCAAGCTAGGTAAAGTTGGAACTCAGCTTCGTGAACAAATAAAATCCACAGAAAAGAGAACATCAGATTTTTTTTGAGTTTCAAATTTTTTTTTGCAATACTTGATCGTTCTGTGTAACTGGTATTCAGGGGTTTTAACAGTATTGAATGTGTTTAATCAAGTACTCAAATCATAGCTAATAAAATTTAACTAGACTGGTGAAACATTCTGGGGGGACTAAGCATCAGTATGACACAATAAAAGTGAGGCTAGATAAGTTTACATACTGAGTGTGTTTTCAAATTGCTGCAGTTACAGCTTCTGTATAACTAGGTTACAGGAGTGCTAAGAGTTTTGTAGTGGTTTAGAAATGAGCCCAACATATAGTTAAAAGAATGAAGTAAGTTGGTGTGTTCAATTGGAGGTTTGGAAGTCAGAAACTACTAACTAAAGGGAGGTATAAGAAGGAAACACAGATTCTTGTTTCAGATTTTCAATGCTGGGTTGTTTCTGTATAACGAAATTTTCAGAACTTTTAACGGGGTACTTTTGAACTGGGTTGTCGTTGAGACTTGCCTAATACACTTACCTATGCTGGTTTACACTTTGGGAATGGTGAGAATCAGTGTGCGTGAACAAAAAAAAACTGAAACTAGATGAAGTGGAATTCAGGAAGGATGTTCCAGCTTTTCTGTGTGGAGTGTTCTCTGTATAAACGTGTTTCAGAGTAGTTGAGGGAGTTGTAGTGTCTTGAAAATCACTTTACAACATTGCTAATGCATTTATCTAGGTGGGTATATGCATTGGGAGGACTAGAAGGCAGTTAAGAAAATAAAAGAAGTAATGAAGAAGAAGAAGTGCCCAAGTTTTGTTTTCAGACCCTTCGTTAATAAGTTGTTTCTGTATGACTAAACTACAGGAGTCTAAGAGTGTCGAACAGGTCTGTAAATGAGCTCAAAACATTCCTTATACATCCAGCTAAATGGGTACAACACCTTGGAAGGGTTAGAATTCAGTCGGGACACCAAAAGTGAGTTTGGATTAAGAGATGATGTTTCAGATTTTGTAACTTTTGGCCTCAGTGAAACGAGTTCAAGGGGTGCCTGAGAGGTTTTATTGTCTTGTTAATGAGTTTGGAACATAGCTAACATATTTAGGGAGAGAGGGATACTTTTGGGGGAAACTAAGATAAACTTCTATAAAAGAAAGCTAATGTCAAGGGGAGAGAGGTACCCAATTGTAAGTAGTCGGTTTTGCTTCGTGGGTTCTATGTAAGTAGGTTGTATCAGGTTAGTATAATTATAAACTGCGTTAAGATGCCTAGCTAAGAGGGAATACCCTCTAGGCAAATCAAAATCCGTTTTAGGTAAACTTGTCACATGTTGGTGTTTAAAACACCCTAGAACATTGTCACGGGGAAAGGCTTAGTCTATGTGTAAGTCGATCATGTAAATGTCCTAGGAGATCGATAAAGTCTAAGAACAATACTTGGAGCATTTCTTAAGACTAGTATAGGTCAATCTTTCGAAACACGCATAGGAAACAACACTCGATAAAATAAGATAAGCTAGGAAAGTGCTCCTACTATCGTTGCATGAAATCATAAAACTGACAAGTTGTTTTAACTAACGCTAGGGCCGTGACGAACGCCAACCGGGACACGGTGTGTGAGATAACTCTCCTGTCTGAATAAGGTATGGATATGTGTAGTCCGTATGTTGCCGTGTTACACGGCTTGTGTACTGTGTGCCTTGCTTGACAACGACCATCAGATTAAAGCATGAAATTGGATTGCTTGTTGTGGCTTGCTTATATGATTGCTATATCATTGTTGCATATTATTTGCGCGCACACAATAGTTTAGTCCCTTCTCGTTTATGGAACTTGAGGTGAAACACGACGAACTACGCAAACAAAACAAAACAACTATACAAGAAGAAAACTCCTCTTAAACTATAGAGGACTTCTAATGACACCCACTATGGTGTCGAACTTATAATGATAATGAAAAGTAAAATCCCTATTGGTGGAACACATCCTGAAGTCTAGAGATGATCCCGCTTCCTCGACGCACGACGCCAGGAATGGAGGAATTGCTATGGAGAAGACGTTCTTCAACTTGTGGTGATAAGAGAATTCACAAATAAACCTTAAAGAAACAAGGAAAAGATTAGCACCTACATGATATGGTCACGGGATTTGAACCATACCCCCAGACCTGGTGCAAGGAAAGAGAAAGAAAATATACATTATGGGAATAAGGGAAAATAAATGAAATCACACAACACTCGAACGATTCCTTAGTGAGGATCATTGGTAAACATACCTATGCACGTGTTTGATGACTTACATAATTGTTGTTTGCTGACTTACATAATTGTTGTTTGCCATGCTAGAAGCTTGTTGTGCTTGGTTGCGTGTTTGATGTTGCCATGATGCCAACATGTTATGCTTGGATGCTTGTTGCTAAGGTTTTGCTACTTTAAGTTTGTATGATATCCTATCGTGGTGTGTTTTACTGCTTTATTATAGCATGTAAATTGAACTTAATAATATTCGACCAAATAGTCGTGTAGCCCGGCAACATACGAGCTACACATGTTCATACTCAGCGTAGTTGCTGAGTCCTTTACAACCTAATTTTTTTCAGGTATTGTGCCGGACGATAATGAAGCGTAGGCGGGATGGCTACCATGGGGGTAGTCCATCAGGGCATAACTCTTGAGTTTGTAGTAGTATGTGTAATGTATGGGTTGTTACTAAACCCGAGATGTAATTTTCAGTTTATGATTCGGTAATTTTGTTGTAGACACTCGGTACTTGGGATTTGTATTTTATGTTATATATGAGTTTTGATGGAGGGCTGTTTCCAGTCATGCAGACCGTAACTTAGTATTGGTAATGTGGTCTGTCAACCACGTGGGTGGTTGGCATCTGTAGCACCCGGATGATGTTGAAAAACCGCTGTGTAGTTATATTGTAATATGGCTAGGAGCTTTGTTTGTGCTACTGGATGTTTATTCGGGGGTGTTACAAGAGGGACACATACACGCGCGTACGGGGGAGTCTCAATGGGCTAAATGTGGCTTTATTAGGAAGAGAGAGAAAATAATATTTTTTTAAAATGTTATAACTTACAAACTAAAAGTGCAAAAATAAGAAAATTCATACCATTGATCATCATTTTTCGTGCTCTTCAAAACAAGATGCATCATGAAAATGTTTGGTAAACTTAAAATTTTATATTTTTTGAATGAGAATATATTAGGTATTTTTAAAGTGAATCTTATTCATTAGCAAAATTAATCTTCTTTAATAATAAAAAGAACCATATTCATTAGCAAAATGAATCTTACTCCAAACACTCTAATAACCACCATAGGAAAGTTAAAAACGTCGAAGGCACTTTTAGCCTCATACCCTAAAAAACTGTCGAGTAGTGACGACAATATAAAGTGTAAAACTAATGCCAACAAGATTACCCTACCTCCCCCCCCCCCCCAAACACCCTAAAAACCACCCTTGCATAAGTTGTGGTATGATTAACTTTTACTAGTATTAAACAATCACTTTTATTAAACCTCTGGTTCACTTTTCTTAAACCTCTTATTCACTTTAGTTAAAACAATCTCTATTTACGAGAATCACTTTTCTTAAAGCTTTGATTCATTTTTCTTAAACACATGATTCACTTTATAAAAACCTCTG
The DNA here is from genome assembly GCA_023374045.1 of Limonium bicolor. Classification (NCBI taxonomy): domain Eukaryota; kingdom Viridiplantae; phylum Streptophyta; class Magnoliopsida; order Caryophyllales; family Plumbaginaceae; genus Limonium; species Limonium bicolor. Next base: position 90,242,919 of record CM041779.1, on the reverse strand, counting down.
ATTCACATTTCTTAAACCTCTTAATCTACGCTTACGAGATTCACTTTTTCTTATTACTCTGATTCACTTTGTAACAACTTGTGATTCACTTTTTAACAACTTTTGATTCACTTTTCTAAAAACTCTGATTCACACTAGTCAAACAATCATAATCAATTTAGTTAAACAATCTCTGTCTATGAGATTCACTTTTTTTAAACCTCTTATTCTCATTGAAGCAACTCTCTGATTCACTTTTTAACAACCTTTGATTCACTTTGTAACAACCTTTGATTCATTTTTCTTAAACTTAAGATTCACAATGAATCTTAAAAAATATGTACATACAAAAATTCAATTTATCAGAACATATCCATGATGCATCTTGTTTTGAAGAGTACGAAAAATGATGAATAATGGTATGATTTGTTTTATTTCTGTACTTATATTTTGTAAGTTATGACATTTTGAAAAAAAAAAATTCTCTCTCCTACTCACCTACCCCTCTCCCCCACTCCCACATGCACTATTCTCTCTTCCCTTTTTTTCTTTTTCCTTTATTTCCCTCCAATAGAGTGTTGACATGTGGACATTCTCCATATTACAAGGTGGCTCCTTCTCCAGCTTCGAATTCGCGTACTAAAATTAAACATGCACGAAATATTGGGCTTTTAAAACGCGAGTTTACCTTAATCGTATTTTGAGATTCCTTTGATAAGCCGTAGACATATCATATTTTACGCATTAGATTTAGGATTATATTTATCTAAATAAGGTCAAATAGTTTGTATTTATGTTATATTTTATATAAAGTCTATTATTTGTTCAGATTTATGTTTTTATATGTTTCTTTGCAAGGAACGAATCTCGAGGCAGAAAGTTCAATTGATGCCGGACTCAATGCCGGGTTGATCCTGCACGGGATAAACACATATCAGAAAAGAGGATTTTCCGGACACGATGTCAGGTACATTCCATCCGGCATAAGTAAAGAGTCACCACGGTTGACCAAACGATGGCAGTTATTGACCGTTGGTGATTTGGCTGGTGCCGGGTATGATGTCGTGTATCTTCTACCCGGCATATGCACTGTTTCACGCGGATTTTTGTGGTTTCGACCGTTGAGCAGTTGACACGTTTTCCACATGTGCCGGTTACTCCTTATCCAGCACGACGCCCGGCAACAGACACAAATGAGGCTTATAAATAGGCCGAGAGTCTACATCAATTGACACACTTCAACACCATATTATACTCCATTCACAACTCCATTTCCACCCACATTCCAAGTGTTGGTGTCCAAGGCATTTCTACGGATCCATCCACGAAGAAGAAGAGAAGATTTCCTTTTCGGGTTGAGGCTATGATCAGTCTCCTTCTCCCTTATGTATTTCTTCTTTATTTGAGTGGATGGTGAAGTAGGAATCCTTGTTAGTTCTTGGTTAGGATGAATTCTTCCTTGTAAACACTATGATTATCTTAATATAATTTTAAGCGTTCATTAAGATTCTGGTTCATAGTGCAAGTGAATTAGTTGATCACTCATTCTCTTTATGCAAATTCTACTTGAGGGGGAATAGCCCAAGAGTAGGATAGGTTAGACAAATCTTAGTGGTCTTTGATGTTTTCATCTATGATTTAGGGTTAGCATAAGAGATTTCGAATTAACCCATCTTCCCCCATTACCTTGTTCATTTCGTGGCATGATATATGCTCGATTTGTTAATGGGTGATGAGTTTCTTACTTCGGAGCAAGAGAGTGGCATTTACACTTTGAACATGCCGGGTGTACTGCCGGGTCTCCTGTTCCGGTATATTCAACGTCTTTGAATGTGTTGTGCATCTGGTGTCCGGCGCATTCATGTTTAATGGTTAAGTTCGAGTTTTGAAGTTCATTGCGTGATCATATTGTTACTTGGTTGATGTAATCCCGAATCTAGGACAAATTATTACTTAATTAGGATTAGTAGTTAGTTTTAGAATCAATGTTTCATTTCCCCCCTTTATTATAGAATAGGTTATTACCGGATTAAGACTAGTTTTCTATAAGTCCCTTGGGTTCGATACTCTCGGTCGTAATATATTTACATTATACTCCGACCGGGTTTTATTTGCTACCCATAGTAGAGTTGTAGGATTAGTTATTATTTTATTCATTTTGTATATAGTTTTTCCTACAATTTTCCTGTTAGCAAATTGGCGCCGTTGCCGGGGACTTGGAATTAGTCAAGTACTAAAAAATTCGGTTTTTGTAAAACGCCCTATTCGTTATTCTTTAATTCTTTATTCTTTATTCTTTTCTTTGATTTTAAATTTTTTCCTATTTTTTTTTATTCGGTTGAATATGCCGGGTACAATGCCGGTTGTATGGAACCCGACACGTTCAACAATTCATATTCTTTAATTCTTTTATTCGTTGTTGAATTGGTTCCTCTAGGTTGAGCAAGCCATGCACTATGCCGGGTAGCACATGTCCGGCATTTTGGAGGAAGTCCGAAGCTGGACAAAATTAACCCGGTGCACTATCCGGCATACTCAACCTTAACTTTCATTTTTTCATTTTCTCTTCAGATTATTATAGTCATATGTACATATTCCTATTGCACCATGGTCTTATTTTTTCCTTCTCTTATCCCTTATTCCTTTGTCAAATTATCTAATTTCGAGTTGTGAACAAGCCGGGCAGGTAATCGGGTAAAATCAACCCGGCATAAAGGAGGAAGTCCTACGCCGGATAGGTTACATCCGACACATGGTCCGGCTCGTTCAAATTTACTCTCCATTTTTTTCGTAAATAGTAGAGACATATATAAATGATCTCTTACACTTTTTTTGCATTAACTTTGATTTTTATCTCCTCTTGTTTATATTTCTTTGTTACATTAAATTTCTTTTCTCGGTTTGAATATGTCGTTCATTATGCCGGGTAAAATCTACCCGGCATAAAGAAGGAAGTCCAATGCCGGATACTTCGTGCCCGGCACACGGTCCGGCATATTCAATATGATCTATTTTTCTTTTAGTTTCGTAACATTTTTATATTTTTGTTTTTTTATATTTCATTGTTAAATTAATATTGTGTGTTGCTCCTCCTAAGTAAATAAGGTGAATACATCTCCGATCGCATAATCTTCAAGAAGATTTTTCTGACAGCGATCAGGAGACAAAGAGGACATTTCTTCGTTCCTTAAGGCAACGACGAAACCAACAAACGCACTCCCTGCACAAATGAAATCAAATACCACCGGTGAATGACAAGCACTCTCTTCCGCCCAGTGCTCCGAATTGCCAGATTTTATACCACCTAAGGGAGCGGAACTTGCAGAGACATCGACCATTCGCATGGAGCATAAGTCGGTGCAGTTGCAAATGCAGCACCTGTTTGCTCAACTATGACCGCCTGGTCAACTCCCGTCTTCACCACCAAATGGATTAAACGGGAGTATGCGAGATCGATCATAATCTCTTCCCAGATCTCTGACCATTCGCCAAGTAGCCAAAAGGCTAAGTGTAAGGCATCCCCCACGCGTCTGGTCTTCTTTCACCACAGAGGAGTCATTTTCTTCTTAATTTCCTTTTAATTTTCTTTAATAAAGTCTTTCTTTATTTATTTATTTTCTTTCGAACACTGGGGACAGTGTTCCTACCAAATGTAGGGCAAGGACCCCCTTAAAAAAAATTAAATAATAAATTATTATTTATAATAACATGCATAAGTTGTGTGTTTTATCAATGTTTTACTAAACTTTTTGCATATTTTTGATTGAGATGAGATTAGGAATGAATAAATGCTTGTTCTCTCAAGAGGTAAGCTTTCTAATGACTTGTAGATTCCTATTTTTAACTTCTTGATTCTCTTTATTAACATGAGTATATGACCTTACTCCTTTTTCTATCTCTGATTTACTTCTGGGTAATATTTTCTTTTCTTTTTCAAAATGGTGAAAATTCTTTTGGGTGAATATCTCAAATATGGATTGTGTAGAAAAAAAGAAAAAAAAGAGAAGCTTCGGAAAAAAAGAAGAAGAAAAAAGAAAAGAATCTTCTTTGAAAAAAAAATGAAGCACTATGAGGTTGCAAAAAGTGCCTCAGAATAAAAGCAAGAAACGAGAGTTTTTCCTTTTGTTTTTCTCCTAAATTCCCCGTTCTTCAATGCAAAAAAATCATGGTTGATTCAGAAACCCTTGCGAAATAGGGCTGAACATAAAAATCATCGATGAGTGTCTTGGCCACATTCAGAAACTCTTGAGAAATAGAGCTGAATGATGGAAACCGGAAAAATGAGAGATTACAAATCCCTTATGCAAAATAGCCCAAAGGTTTTTGATCGGTTTTGAAATTCTTTATTTGTACCCATTAGTATGTTTTTGATAGATAAGGAAGTGTAAGTGATACTTATGAAATAGAGTCAGATAGTTGAAAATATTTCTAATTGTCATTCTAAAGTCTATCTGTTTTGTGCATAAGTAATTACTCCTTTCTAATCTAATTTTGCTCGAGGACGAGTAAAAGGTAAGTGTAGGGCCTTGATAAGCCGTAGACTTATCATATTTTACGCATTAGATTTAGGATTATATTTATCTAAATAAGGTCAAATAGTTTGTATTTATGTTATATTTTATATAAAGTCTATTATTTGTTCAGATTTATGTTTTTATATGTTTCTATGCAAGGAACGAATCTCGAGGCAGAAAGTTCAATTGATGCCGGACTCAATGCCGGGTTGATCCTGCACGGCATAAACACAGATCAGAAAAAAGGCTTTGCCGGACACGATGTCGGGTACATTCCATCCGGCATAAGTAAAGAGTCACCACGGTTGACCAAACGATGGTAGTTATTGACCGTTGGTGATTTGGCTGGTGTCGGGTATGATGCCGGGTATCTCCTACCCGGCATATGCACTGTTTCACGTGGATTTTTGCGGTTTCGACCGTTGAGCAGTTGACACATTTTCCACATGTGTCGGCTACTCCTTATCCGGCACGACGCCCGGCAACAGACACAAATGAGGCTTACAAAAAAGCCGAGAGTCTACATCAATTGACACACTTCAACACCATATTATACTCCATTCACAACTCCATTTCCGCCCACATTCCAAGTGTTGGTGTCCAAGGCATTTCTACGGATCCATTCACGAAGAAGAAGAGAAGATTTCCTTTTCGGGTTGAGGCTATGATCAGTCTCCTTCTCCCTTATGTATTTCTTCTTTATTTGAGTGGATGGTGATGTAGGAATCCTTGTTAGTTCTTGGTTAGGATGAATTCTTCCTTGTAAACACTATGATTATCTTAATATAATTTCAAGCGTTCATTAAGATTCTGGTTCTTAGTGCAAGTGAATTAGTTGATCACTCATTCTCTTTGTGCAAATTCTACTTGAGGGGGAATAGCCCAAGAGTAGGATAGGTTAGACAAATCTTAGTGGTCTTTGATGTTTTTATCTATGATTTAGGGTTAGCGTAAGAGATTTCGAATTAACCCATCTTTCCCCATTACCTTATTCATTTCGTGGCATGATATATGCTCGATTTGTTAATGGGTGATGAGTTTCTTACTTCGGAGCAAGAGAGTGGCATTTACACTTTGAACGTGTCGGGTGTACTACGAGGTCTCATGTTCCGGCATATTCAACATCTTTGAATGTGCCGTGCATCTGGTGTCCGGCAGGACGTCCAACGCATTCATGTTTGATGGTTAAGTTCGAGTTTTGAAGTTCATTGCGTGATCATATTGTTACTTGGTTGATGTAATCCCAAATCTAGGACAAATTAATACTTAATTAGGATTAGTAGTTAGTTTTAGAATCAATGTTCATTTCCCCCCTTTATTATAGAATAGGTTATTACCGGATTAAGACTAGTTTTCTATAAGTCCCTTGGGTTCGATACTCTCGGTCGTAATATATTTACATTATACTCCGACCGGGTTTTATTTGCTACCCGTAGTAGAGTTATAGGATTAGTTTATTATTTTATTCATTTTGAATATAGTTTTCCCTACAATTTTCCTGTTAGCATCCTTCACGCGCGGTGATCAGCACTTAAAAACACGGCTTCAAATAAAACCATTTTTAATAGCTTTTCACATGCGGTATGATCTAAAACACGGTTTTGGTGGAACTGTTTTATATTATTTAGTATTTACGCGCATCATCTTAAACGATGCTTTTTGTGCTGAACCACGCTTTAAGTAAACCGGATTTCGGTCAGTGCCTTTCAAAGGCTTTTTAAGCACAGTTTTTGTTGAAACCGCCCTTTCTAGACCATGTTTTTTTATATTTTTTTACTAGTGTTCTATCATGTTGTACTACGAAACATTTCTTTGCCTTGATGGGTTATGGTTTTGATAATCATATTATTGTTATAAATAGATATATGTATAGTGGACTCCACATCTTTATGTAATTAGGGTTGTATTTAACCCTCTATAAATAGAGGTCTTGTATAATCATATTGAAATAAGAATATCAGTTGTCTCTCTATCTCGTTTCTCTATGCAGTCTCTCTTTTCTCATTTACAACACGTTATCAGCACGCTCACCCCGCCCCGCCATGTTTCGTTTTTTTCTCTGATCCAGTTTATTTTCTTCGATCAAGAGATACAGTTTATTCTCTTTTGTTTTCATTCAAATTCTCCCTGTTTTTATTATTACCGAACTCCACAAGCTAATCCTCCGATTGCTGCCAATGATTAACAAATTTTGATCTCTTGTAATTATTGCATTCCACCGATTGCAAACAAGATCGAATACTAACACCGATTACTGCATCTCGCCACGACAGATTGAAGGGCTGAAACAGTTAAAAAAAGTGAGAAATGAATATCACGTGCGGCGGGGATCGTTGACTATGAGCCATGCTCAGTGGAAAAGCTCGTTCTGTTCCTTAGCGACGATAATACTTGTCCTATTGCGGCTGGACTCTTGGCCGAGTTTTTACAGTATTTGGTATATTTTTGGAGGCCGGTGCACTGAAGAAAGGAAGGGTTGTAAACCGACATCATGCGAAAACGATGGTATCCGGTTAAATCTATATAACTGTTTTCAATAGTGATTGATTTTATTATTATTATTATTATATCAAATTAATATCACGTGAGACATCATGCCAGAATTCAATATCACGTGAGACATTGTGCCAAATCTTATTTACTGTTAATTTTTATTTTGCATTTTTAAAATTTATTCAGTCTCGTTTTTATTTATTTGTGTATAACGTGAGACATCGTGCCAAAAAAAATCACGTTAGGCATCGTGCCGGGAAAAATAATCACGTGAGGCATCGTGCCAGGAAAAATAATCACGTGAGGCATCGTGCCAGAAAAAATAATCACGTGAGGCATCGTGCCAGGAAAAATTGTAACACCCCTACAACGCCCCTACCAACTACTGAAATCGCAGCGGAAATAACCAACCAACAATAATTTAACGCTTTGGTGTTACAACGCCGTTAACCACCCACGTGGTTAACTAGACAGAATAAATACAAGTGTATCGGTCTGATGATCAGACTCCCGAGCGTAGATCCTAACATCCACATATATACATAACCAACAATACCGAGTATTTAATTTACATCACAACTACCAACTGTAAACATCCACCACCGTTTAACAACAGTACCAAAATGTAATGCCTCGGGAGCACAGGCGCATCCCGGGCTCAACAACCAAAATAACCAAAAGTACATCAACGACCTAGGATCTAGAGCCACTCCGCTTCTTCGATCCTCATCCTGCAGTAAAATATGGAGCCCCCGAGGGGGTCAGCAACCTTTGCTGGTATGGTTAACGCGCAGCCCATCGGCTACCGGGATACGCGCAACCAATTGTCATGATAACATGGCATTCATTTTAAACATCCAACATATATACACCATAGCATAGCAAGGGAAATTGCATAGCACCATAACAATACATAACACCATGAAACCGGTTCACACAAGGAACCTTCCACCATAGTTAGTAAACATAGTGAGCCTAGAGATTAATGCCAATCTCATGCTAAGCTCGTTACCAACCTCGTTACCGTCCAGTTATATCGTACGGTTAACTTATACCCAAGGTGTGTCGGATATAGTAATCCCAAGCACACCGAAATAACATTTGTATGCCCCTGTGGCCCGACGTGAGTCAGTAACTAGCTTTGGATAAGCTAAGGGAAGGTAGAAACCAAATTGGAATACAACCTATACATACACCAAGAGAGCCGAACCGGATATGACATCGACTCCCGTCCTCACACGCGTGGCCGGAACATGACCGGACTCCTCACTCCCCCGGTTAGCACTTGTTAGTGATCACACAACATATTGTTAAGTCACACACAAGCAAGTGTTTAGGTCTTGTTAGACACACCAAGGGAAGGGAGTCACAATAATACAACATCATAATATATAACAACCGTAAACTCTTTTCATGCCTTAATCTTATAAGGTCGTAACACACAGAAAAGCAAACAACACCCAAGCCGGTGTAAACCGGTAGACAACAGACTGCAAGAAAACCATACCTTGGTCCTTGCCTCGATTGGTTTCCTCCGTAGGTCACTCCTATACATAGTTAATAACGTCGGTTAATTATTTATTTAACTTCAAACTTACTAAGTATTTAACATGATTGTATGACATGTTTTAATGCCTATCTTACCCTAGGTTACCTTCATTATACACCCTAGGGTTAACTACATAAGACACATTCTTTTCTGTTTTTTTTTACAAGTTCTGGTCCGACCGACCTTACCGACCGAACTTACCCAAGTTCGGTCGATTCCAGAACACATTTCCGTCAAAATTTTCTACTCTCCGACCGACCTTGTAAGTTCGGTCGCATGTTCGGTCTATTCCCGAGAGTTTCTTCCCTTTGAAAATTTAGCCCGACCGAACTTGCCAAGTCCGGTCCCATGTTCGGTCGATTCTAGTAACTCAATCCGTACACAAAATACAAGCCCGACCGACCTTGCAAGTCCGGTCCCCAAGGTCGGTCCATTCCAGAAGCCAATTCTCGCAGGGTAAACTGGGCTCGACCGAACTTGCAAGTTCGGTCGCAAGTTCGGTCTGCTCCAGACCCTTGTTTTCCTTTTCTCATTCAACTCCAAACTTCACCCCATATATCCTAGTACTTCCTAACCTCATTTGAGCACTTCAAACACACCTTAAGACATCCTTAAACACTCTTAAAACTCATTTTCTAATTCCTTAAGCCTTTACTTATATCTCACAAAATTCCTAACACTTACAATGTTTTCTCCTAGTCTCCAAGTGGTGTTTCATACCCATGATAACTACTATCTCAAAATACTTTCTCTTCATCTTAACATCATCTTTCAAGCATCATTTCTTACCATCAACTCCTTATGTCATTTCTTGAAATCCTTTTTCAAGTTCACACTTCCTCCTTATTTTACCAAAGTTTGCCTAAGTCTTTACCTAAGTCCAAATGACTTTGGTACATACTAAAACCTCAAGATAATGCCTAAGTCCTTATTACACTCTAGAACACTTCCTAGTTCATCAAAATTCCTTTAAAACATCTTGAACTCCTTATGCATTTCCTAAATTTCGACATAGGTTCTCCTAGCATTTTGTTACACCACAGCACATTGTTTTCACCATTAAACACACAAGAACACTAAAAATCCATCAAGTGCTTTATTATACACAACTTCACTCATAAAGCACTACATCACAATAGTGCATAATTTAAATTGCATGGCACTTAGGCCCTTAAAATGCATGGCTCTTAGGCCCTTAAAGTGCATAATTCTTAAACACTGAATTTCCACAATATATTTGCCTTTGACCTGCAAATACAGTCACAAAACATATGCCTTTTACTAGTCTCTTGAGAATACTTACTAATTCACCATTTGCTCTTTAGGTAGTTTTAACAAGCATTATAAGCTCATTTCTCCTAAGGCATTAAACAACATTAGGTTAGTAGATTTACCTCTTTCCAAAAAACTTCTTTTTTTCCTTTTAAAACCGGTAAGGTATTTGATTCCTTGTCAAGTTCTAAACAATATACAAACATTATAATGAGTATTCAAGCTATAAGCTTCATCTCATTGTAAACCCTAATTTTACATTGTTTCAAAAACATTAATGTAGTTATTTTACCTTGATCTTTGAAGAGAGTTTGAATATGTATCAAGAGAGGACTCCACCTAGTCCATGAAGAGTTGGAATGAAGCTAGAACAAAGTCACACAAAGAGCTCCCCAATGGGTATTTTCGGTCACAACAAAACATGGAGGAAATGTAGTTTTTATTTGAGATTCCTTACCTAGAACAAAGGAGAGTAATATATGTAAAAATCTACAAGCTCAAGCTCCTTCAATGGTGGAACTCCATGGCACCAAAATGGGGCTCTTGAAGTTTTTGAGAAGATAGGAATGAAGAGCTTGATGAGAGGAAAAGATTGGTGGTGTTTGTTTTTGATTTGGACAGTGAGCCTAGATTTTACAAGAGGTCAAAGCTTGAGTTTTAATGGTGGTGGTGGTATTACCGTGAGAGAAGAACAAGAAGGGAGGAAGAAGGAGTTGGAACCGTGTGAATGAAGAAGGGAAATGAGAGAATGAGATATAATTTGCTTTTAAGAAGATATTTGTTCTTATAAAGTAAAAAGTAGTTTAATTAGTTTTCTTCATTTACTTATCATATTAACTAGAGAGTGGTGAGTCACCACACTTAGAAAACCGCCCCCCTATAATATAATGAGGGTATTTTAGTCTTTGTTTGTCAATTTAATTACTTAATACAACATATGTTACAAAATAGCTTATAAAATCACTATTCATAAAAACAAGGCACATAGAAGTGAAATTTTTGATTTCCTATTGATATAGCCACCCAAATGTGATACTATATAGTACACATATATATTTAAGAGTAATGATGGACATTTAGCCACTCAAAACTCATTTACAAGACAATTTTTCAAAAATGTGCTTTAAGACTTCTTAAAGCACATTTTGTGTTTTAACTTGTTTTCGAGCTTGGTTTTCTTTGGTAATTGGTTTAATATATCCATTAGTATATAAATAAGGTCTTGGTAAGTTCATTAGGTCTTACCCAAGCTTATTCCAAGCTTAGAGCACATTTTAGCCCTTACTGACCTTAAGGTATTTAATTGTGTTCTTTATGGTTTAAATTGTTTATTAATGTTTCTAAGGCATTTTCTTGTCTTGATAAATCATGTTTTAATGTTTAAACAACATACCTAGGTTTGGGGTATTTCAAAAATAATCACGTGAGGCATCGTGCCAGAATTCAATACTGTTAATTTTTATACTGCGTTGTTTAATTCATCCAGTTTTTGTTTTTATTTATTTGTAGTATAATGTGAGGCATCGTGCGTGAGGCACCGTGCTAGATATAAATTTTCATTTAAGGCATTGTGCCAGATATAAATATCACGTGAGGCATTGTGCCAGATTTTATTTATTGCACTACTTTTATTATGTGTTATATGATTTATTTTGTTGCGATATATAATATATTTCATTATTTTATGATTGCTATTTATAATCTTTTCCCCAATATATACGGCATTGCGCCTGATAAAATTAATTTTAATATTATTTGAAGAAACAATGGCATTGCGCCTGAAAGTCTTCGATTTTGATATATCATAAACAATGTCCAATATTGCCGAACTTGAGCTTACCGCCTTGGACATCACTAAGAAGGGCATCGCGCCTGAAATTTTGACATCAATATACTAAGAAGGGCATCGCGCCTGAAATTTTGACATCAATATACTAAGAAGGGCATCGCGCCTGAAATTTTGACATCAATATACTAAGAAGGGCATCGCGCCTGAAATTTTGACATCAATATGCTAAAAAGTACATCGTGCCTGAAAGTTTAGTTGCATATGTTATAAAAAGGCATCACACTTGAAAGTGTTAATATGATCAATATAAAGAGCGGTGCCAGATTTTTTAATTACTTTTATACAATATGAGCAAAGAAATTGGCATTGTGCCAGAAACTTTCGAACTTAATATGATATGGTATTAGCATTGAGCTAGAAAATTGACAATATTTTGAAAAATAAATATATTGATCATATCATTGATCTAAAAGATGGTATAACACCTGATGATTTCATATGAATTATCTATTTTATGTATAAGATGATCGTTATTTCACGATTCGTGAAAAATCAATGATGGTATTGCACCAGGAGAAATTTGTGAAAATCATTTGAAGTAATTCTTGGAAAACTACGTAAGTGATATACCACGATGATGAATATTCATATGTCAAGTTTGACCTCTATGATGATGGTATATATATAATATCATACAAATAATTCAATTTGAATGTGATAATACAAATGATTCTCAATGAATCATAAGTTCATCTTCATTGGGATAGTGCTAAATCACAAAATGAGTGACTTTGGTGAATCACCCAAATATTGTTCATCTATTAAAGAAATCACTTGGCATGACAAATATAGAATGGTTCTTGTCGAATCATTTTTATTCCATGTTTTTCATGAATAGTCAAAAGTCATGACCAGATTGTGAGAGATGATGAGCAGTTATTGACATCACAGAAAGTATTGGATGTTATTATAATTGTAAGACTTTCAAGGTTTTTTTTTTGTGAACAAAACTCGACTTATTTCAAAGCTAGCTCAAAAATTGAAGCTATGCAGATTTTTTTAATAAGAAGTTATGCTGAGGATGACAAATTTAAATTCCTAATGTAACACCCCACTTGCTAATCTCGTAATAATCACCCTCGTATAATCACTCACGTAGCATAATTAGAGACGTCTCACAGCGGAAGTTAAACTACATTAATCCTCACTTGGGTGTCACATGTCATTACTCGCCCATGCGAGTAAAGAAGCATAACCGTAATCTAACAATGAACAACAACAACTTACCGCAGTGATGAACGAGATATTTATTACATTATCCTATATACAAACCAATACCTATGACAAGTGAGCATTTAAAGAGTTCCCAGAATTTCAACGTGCTAACCGATTTAATATTAAACATGCGATAAATAAAAGTCGAGGTCGTCTACCCATATTCCCGCACTCCGGCTTCATGTCCCGATCCATAACCTGAAATGTGTAGGCCCCAAAAGGGGCTCAGCAAACTATATACTGGTATGCTAAAGTGTAATCCTAGACCCTTTAGGTCACTTAGGTCAATTAGCCTTCTGAACATGAGGTTGATTACATGCTGGTTCATTTGACAGTTTATATACAGCAGTAAATAACATGCATAAGCATACAGTAATCCATCAAAGTGACAATCCATACATTACATACGATCCACGACATACCAAATACCATGTACTATAAACATTCATACAAACGCGTAGGTACTTCCATCGAGATGTTAGTAGTTTTTCCTTTAAATTATGTTAATCACCATTTAGTCTTACTCTCCATACCTGATAAGTGTCCAAATGAGCAGGTTTTATAGGTGTATTTCATATATAATATTAGCATTTTTCTTGCTCATTTCTCCACTTCGGTTAGTTTTCCTCTAGTTTATGTTTTATTGTTTATCTCACAAGTTTATTATTTTAACATGAGGAAAACCAGGCTGGGAGTAAATTAGACGAAGAGACGAACGCATAGACGTATACGGCTCGAAAAACGGAGTCCAAACGAAGAATCTAGAGCCGGTCAAAGTTTGAAGGAAAATAGGTCACGACCACATTGTGTCCGCGTAAAGACAGGCGGACAGGGAGGCGGTCAAGGCTTGCAACCGCGCCTGCCAAGGCGGACGTCACGGCGGACAGACATGCAACCGCCTGGCTTTGGGCGGACGCCATGCGGACCAACATAAGGAGACCGCCTGGTTTTGGGCGGTTGCCTAGGCGGACAAGACTCAATACCGCATAGCCAGAGGCGGTTGTTTAGGCGGTCGTGACTAAAAATCAGTCGCGAACAGTTTTCTTCTTCGCGCCGACTCTCTGCAACTTGCCATATCCATCTACTCCGCCTACCTTAATTCTCTCACGCGTTCCAGCTCTCTGTCCCCTGCAATTAATGAAGCAATCAATGAGAGCAATCAACCTGCAATCAATTCTTACGTACGGATCTGCCTCTTCCCTTCCTCTATATAAACTCAGCTACTGCAACCTTATACAAGCGCACGGAGAAAACCAGAAAATCAGACTACGCTTACCACACTCCATTCTCTTTCATTCAATTCATCCCGTAACACCATAATTCTCCATCTTTTATTTATTTCACCACTTCACCACATTTACTCACGTACTCAAACAAACAGAAGCAGTATTTTACAAAGAGAGAAAAGAGGCAGCAGAAGTGAGCGAGTGAGACCCGTTCTTCGCGAGCAGTTTCTGAAATAATGACTATTTCTATCTTTACTCTGTTTTTAGTACTGTCGATGTGTGAGTAATTTTATATTTGTGCTTAGGATGGGTGTTTAACCCCAAAATAATTCAGACGTATTTATAATACCGGGTTTGCTTATAAATATTTGTTTTATCTCTCTAAATTATTAAATGCTTAACAACTGATCATTTTTATGCATTTACGGTTTCTCTAATTTCAATGATTTTGTAAATTAGAGAATAGACCACAAAGAGAGATAAACGTTAGATATTATCTCCTTGATTAGCAGATAAAATCCATCGCTGTTATAAAAAGAATTCTCGCTTAAAGCTAATTAATGATTTTAGACTTTTTCTGATTGTAAAAAGTCTATTGAATTAATTAAGAGTTGTCCTTATCTATGATTTAGGAAGGCCACAAGATAAAATTCTTAACAGACAAATAAGAGCAAACCAGGATTATAATTAATATCTGAATTATATTTGGGCGATTTCACCTTCCTTAGCACATTTTCCATCCACTTAATACACAACTGTTTTTACTGTTTTTATTATTTCTGTACTAATCCAACAACAAATCAAGCTTGCCTCCGGCTAAACCCCTTTTTACAGTTTTTAATTAACTACCAAGACTAGGATAATTGAACAATCTCTCTGTGGATACGACACTTGTTATACTATTCCGAATAGGTCACTTGCCTATTAGTTTTTATAAATCTATATTTATTATAGTGTAGTTTTATCACACCAAGTTTTTGGCGCCGTTGCCGGGGAGATTGATTCCATCAATTTCCCTAGTTTCCGGTAGTTCACTTGCTATACTGTAATATTTTGTATATTATTTTGTTGTTAATCTAATTTCGGACATCTGACTTCGGACATTGACTTCTGACATTGACATCTGACTTTGGACATCTACTTCATTAATTTCTGTTCTTATTTATTGTCATTATTTTTCAGTCATTAATTTCCATTGTCCTTAACATTTAATTTCCATTGTCCTTTAATTTCCTGTACATTAACTACTAACATTTAATTTCCTGTACATTAACTACTAACTTAAATTTCTGTCATTTAATTTCTGTCATTTAATTTCTGTCAACTAATACTAACTTAAATTTCTGTCTCTAACTACTAACTTAAATTCCTTGTCATTTATTTTCTGTCATTTTACTCTTGTTAAAAAAAAGAAAAAAAATATAAAAAAATATAAAAAAAATATATCAGTGTTGTTTAATTAACGTTTATCAGCCTAACCAATATTCTGCTTTTTATCTAACTTTAATTTCACAGTTTCTGACGAACCACAAGTTATCTTCTGTGCATGCCAAACACTCGAACCCGAGGTTCTCCACCAATCAGTCCGAGCCCGAACCCGAGCGCACTTTATTACAAGCACAAAGAAACCTGAGAAATCAAGCCATGGCCGATAACGAAGTTATAGATGAAATGGACCATGCAAATCAACCAGAACACCGTGCCCTATCTGATTACCACCAACCGGATACCGAAGGAAGAGCATCAGCCATAGTTCTCCCCGAACTAACACCGCTAGAAACCGGACGATGGGCTTTCAAAACCCACTACATCACCGCCGTCCGGGATTAGGCAAGTTTAGTGGAGCGAACCCAGATGAAGCCCCAAATCATCTGAGTCTCTTCCTAGACTTCTGCAATTCCTTTGGTCAGACCGGCAACGTCAAAGAAAGAATCCGTCTACAACTATTTCCTCACTCGTTGTCGGATTCAGCAAACAGGTGGTACCGAAGTCTTCCCTCCCGATCAATCACCACATGGCTGCAAATGGCCCAAAAATTCCTTGCCAAATACTACCCAACCAGTAGAACGAGGCAATTGATCGGTGAAATCAATACTTTCTGTCAGGAGCCAGAGACGGAGAAACTTGTACGACGCATGGGACAGATTCAAGGATATGCTAATGAAGTGTTCCCACCATGGTCTTGAATCAATCCCTCTGCCTGTCATTCTTCAACGGTCTGGATGATGGGAACCGACTACTCGTCAATTCCTCTGCAGGAGGAAGTTTCATGATGAAATCTCCTAAAGAAGGAATGGACCTTCTCGAAACCATGACGAGCAATACAAGACAGTGGACGAGATCCAAGGGAAGAACGCCACGAGCAGCAGGCCTACTCCACGTTGAGCCTACGGATCATTTATCAGCCCAGATCTCGTCCCTTGCAAAGATGGTGGAAAAGCTAACAACATCACAAAACGAAATCGTAAAAACAATAGCTTCCCCACCTACAAGTTCACCACCAGTTCCACCTACAGAAGGATGTGTCATATGCGCCGGTCCTCATGAAACCCATCAGTGCGAAGGGAAAAACCAGTACGAGGATGTAAACTTCATAGGAAACCGCCCCGGTAATTCCTACAACAACAACTTCAACAACAACTACCCATGGAGAAATCACCCGAATTTCTCATGGAAAAATAATGATCAGAACCAAGGAGGGCAGAACAACAATTCCAATACCTATCAGGGAAACAGACCCCAACCAAATTCTAATATGGTTATAGAGCACAAGGTGCCCCTCCAGGTTTCCAGCACAACAACAACCACCTCACCTCTTCTGATCCAAATGAGGAATTCAGGAACTTAATGAAAGGATTCATGACTACGACCCATACCAGACTCGTGGATCAAGAAGCCACTAACAGAAGGGTTGAAGCCCAGATACAACAAACCAACCAACAGTTGGAGCAAATCAGCCAGCAGCTTGCACAAAGGCCACCTGGTGCCTTCCCTAGTCAGCCAAATCCAAATCCAAGGGAACAGGCCAAGGCAGTGACGTTGAGAAGTGGTAGGCCGCTCAACTCATCTCTTCCCCGAGATGATACTGATAACCAAGAACAGCAAGCTCATGAGCCTCAAGAAAATCCAGAAGAAGAACAGGAAAGATGCTGAAGAAGCCCCACCTCCTACGAAAATTATTTCCGAGGAGAAGGAGCCTCCTGAATCTACTCCTTCCTCTCTCACTAAAATTCTTCCCCCACTTCCTTTTCCAAACAGAATAAGAAAAAAAATTTAGATGAACAGTTTGGAAAGTTTCTAACTCACTTCAAGAAACTGACGATTAATATTCCTTTTGCAGATGCTTTAAAACAAATGCCAATATACGCAAAGTTCATGAAGGATATCATCACCAACAAAAGATCGTTGCAGGAAGTGGAAACTGTACACCTTACACAGGAAGTGTCAGCAGTACTTCTCAAGAGTCTCCCTCCAAAACTTGGAGACCCAGGTTTGCCAATTATTCCATGTTCCATTGATAATGTTGATTGTGGTAGTGGGCTATGTGATCTAGGAGCTAGTATCAATTTAATGCCACTCTCAACTTTCAACAAACTTAAGATTGGTAAATGCATGCCTACTTCTATTCAATTACAATTAGCAGATAGATCTTTAGTATTCCCAAAAGGGATAATAGAAGATTTGATTGTTACTGTAGGAACTTTTGTGTTCCCCGCTGATTTTATTGTAATTGACATGGAAGAAGACACTAGGGTGCCCTTAATCTTAGGACGACCTTTCATGAGAACTGCTAGAGCACTAATCGATGTTGAAAAAGGAAAAATCATTTTAAGGCTGCATAACGAAACTTTAGAATACGACATGTCCAAGGTTATAAAGAAACCCGCTGATATAGAAGATACCTTTTTCATAGACATTGTCGACTCTATTGTGCAGGATAATTCATCTGCTATTATTCGTAATGACGCTCTTGAAAATGCTTTATCTGAAATCTGTGATAACCGACTAATGTACCCTGACACAATCGAAATGGTAGCAGCTCTGGATAAGATAAAATCATATACGAAACCACGCTACCCACCACCAGAACCATTAGAGCTATCTACTCAGAAGTTACCACCATCCATTGAACAACCCCCTCTCGTAGAAATGAAACAATTGCCATCACATCTGAAGTATGTTTACCTTTCTGATTTTTGTACTTTGCCTGTTATTATTTCTTCATCCCTAACAAGTACACAGGAAGAACAGCTTGTGAAGATCCTTCAGAGCCACAAGAAGGCAATAGGCTGGTCCATTCGGACATCAAAGGTATCAACCCCCATTTCTGCACACATCACATATACATGGAAGATACCTACAAGCCTTTAGTCCAACCACAGAGAAGGCTGAATCCCAACATGAAAGACGTAGTAAAGAAAGAAGTGCTCAAACTTCTCGACGCTGGGATAATCTACTCCATCTCCGACAGCAAATGGGTGAGCCCCGTTCAAGTGGTCCCGAAAAAAGGAGGTCTCACTGTGGTCCCCAACGACAAAGGTGATCTAATCCCCCAGAGAACCACGACGGGATGGAGAGTCTGCATCGATTACAGGAAACTGAACAGCGCAACGCGGAAGGACCACTTCCCTTTACCTTTCATTGATCAGATGCTGGAAAGATTGGCTGGGCAAGATTACTACTGCTTCCTGGATGGCTATTCAGGATACTTTCAAATACCCATTGCCTCTGAAGACCAAGACAAAACCACATTCACATGCCCGTACGGGACATTTGCATATAATCGGATGCCTTTTGGTCTATGCAATGCCCCAGCCACATTTCAAAGATGCATGATGGCAATCTTCAGCGACTATCTTGAGAAGAGCATCGAAGTCTTCATGGACGACTTCTCTGTCTTTGGTCACACTTTCGAATCCTGTCTAAATAATCTGGACGCTATCCTCACCCGATGTGAAGAAACTAACCTTGTGCTTAACTGGGAAAAATGCCATTTCATGGTTAAAGAAGGAATAGTTCTTGGGCACAAAATATCTTCAAAAGGCATTGAAGTTGACAAAGCCAAGGTCGAAGTTATTGAAAAATTACCACCACCATCGACGGTGAAAGACATCAGAAGTTTCCTTGGCCATGCTGGGTTCTATAGAAGGTTTATCAAGGATTTCTCCAAAATTTCGAAACCTCTATGTGATCTCCTAGCTAAAGACGTCAAGTTCGACTTCACTGACAAATGCCTACAAGCCTTCAACACACTGAAAGAATGCCTCATCTCCGCCCCCATTGTGATATCACCAGACTGGAGCCTTCCATTCGAAATTATGTGCGACGCCAGCGACTATGCAGTGGGTGCCGCTTTATGTCAAAAGAAGGAGAAGATCTTGAGAACCATCTACTATGCAAGTAGAACCCTCAACGACGCTCAGAAGAATTATTCAACTACTGAGAAGGAACTTCTAGCAGTAGTCTTTGCTCTGGATAAATTCCGATCATATCTCTTGGGAAGCAAAGTAATAATTCACACCGATCACTCCGCTCTGAGGTATCTATTTGCCAAAGAAGATGCCAAACCCCGACTCCTCCGGTGGATACTCCTACTACAAGAATTTGAGATTGAAATCAGAGACAAGCCAGGAGTGCAGAATGTAGTAGCAGACCACCTATCTCGCATAGAGGCACCAAGTGATGGCACTTCCATCAATGAATTCTTCCCAGATGAGTGCGTTTTTATGATTGGTGACACCGGTGACCATGGTACGCTGACATGGCCAACTACCTGGCACGAGGAGTAATACCACATGGGCTAACCTACCAACAGAAAAAGAAGTTCTTTTCAGATGTAAACATTACTACTGGGAGGACCCTCTCCTTTTCAAGGTCTGTGCAGACGGGATGGTGAGAAGATGTGTGCCCCGAGATGAAATCCAAAACATTCTACGACATTGTCACTCTCTTGAAGCAGGAGGACATCATGGGCCAGCTCGAACAGCGGCTAAGGTACTTCAATCAGGTTTTTTCTGGAAAACCTTACATAAAGACTGTCATTCCTTTGTAGCCTCCTGCGATGAGTGCCAAAGACTTGGGAACACCTCCAGAAAACACGAAATGCCTCTCAACATCATACTCGAGTGGAACCTTTCGACGTGTGGGGCATTGACTTCATGGGTCCCTTTCCTTCGTCTTGTTCAAACCTCTTCATCTTGGTGGCAGTCGACTATGTCACTAAGTGGGTGGAAGCTATCGCCTCTCCCACAAATGATGCAAAGGTAGTACTCAAGTTCTTGAAGAGGAACATATTTACACGATTCGGAGTCCCACGTGCTATAATCAGTGACCAAGGATCCCACTTCTGCAATAAGCAGTTCACAGCCTTGATGACCAAATATGGAGTGAGACATAAGGTAGCCTTGCCTTATCACCCTCAAACAAATGGCCAGGCTGAGGTCTCTAACCGAGAATTGAAGTGGATCCTACAAAAGACGTTAATTCTTCACGAAAAGATTGGTCCCTGAAGCTGGATGATGCACTCTGGGCATATAGAACAGCCTACAAGACGCCCATCGGCATGTCCCCATATCGACTAGTCTTCGGCAAAGCTTGTCATTTACCGGTCGAGCTCGTGCACAAATCATTCTGGGCCGTGAAAGCCCTCAACTTTGATCTACTGAGAGCAGGTGACAAAAGGAAATTCCAGCTCACTGAATTAGAAGAATTTCGAGAGGATGCCTATGAAAATAACCGAATCTACAAAGAGAAAGCCAAGAAGTGGCACGACAAGATGATCCTTAAACGGGAGTTCCATGAGGGAGATTTGGTTCTGTTGTACAATTCCAGGTTAAAGCTGTTTCCTGGTAAACTAAAATCCTATTGGGCTGGACCATTTACTGTCTCCAAGGTCACCCCATATGGATCCGTTGAGTTGGTGGATTCTAAAAAACAAACTTTCATGGTCAATGGATCTAGACTAAAGCATTACCAGGGTGGTAATCTCGAGACAGTTGATGCTCGTACAATAAATCTACAAGATCCTCAGATTTGAGTACGCTTCAAAGCGTCTAGCCAAAGACGTTAAAGAAGGGCAGCTTTCCGGGAGGCAACCCGGACGAACTTATCTTTTATATGCTTTTATGCTCTTTTAATTATCAGGTTCTCTTTCAATTTTGTTTTTGCTAACTATTAACCCCGTTTGTAGTATGGTTGCTTCTAGTGTCTTATGCAGGTGCAATTTCATGTCTACACCGCAACCAAGCTACGCTACTTGAGGCTGAAGCTCAAGTGGGGGGAACTCCTATAACGCTAGCAAAAATAATCTCAGGGGAGTACCAGTTTCTATAATTATGCTTTTATTTAAATAAAATATGTAGAGGAGAGTTTATGTGCTTAAATGAATATTCGTGAGCTTCGTGTTCTCTCTATTTTATCTACTTACCGAAAAGGTCCTGAAACTTTCCCTTGTTTTTCTGGTGAACAATGAGGACATTGTTCAATTAAGTGTGGGGGAGTGTGCCCTTTTCGGTGACATTTTATGCTAAAATGCTTAATCTCTCTTATCTTGCGTTTGTTCAAATTCAATATCGTGGACCCTTTATGTGGGTTGTTCTCTTTAAGAATAAATACTGTTATGAATTGTGGGATAAATGGTATAAATGGTACAAATTCAAAAATTTTAAAATTTTGATTACTTTTGAGGAGCATTTTTATGCGGTGTGACCAAATGATCTGAAATGGATGGATTTTTATTACTCAGGGGTTCTTCTGTCTTCTTTCTTAGGGATTGCTAAGGGGTGCTTCTCTGTCAAAAAAAAAAATAAATAAGGGACTTGCGAGACACCATTGGTAACCAACAAAGAGAGTTGAGTGTTCTTAAATACAAAGGCTTGATGCCTACATATTATCTTCTCATCTCTTATGCAAAAGTGAAACAAATGCATAATCTATTTTTCCTTTTGTTTTCTCCTCAATGCCCATTCTTGAGAGAAGTTGGCCATGGTAAAAGTTCTCAAAGTCACCTAAACAAGAAGCATTGAAGTACTCCGGATCATACCCCGAAACTCTAATTTTTTTTTTGCCCTGAGTACACCTATGCCACCAGTAGGTGATGGATCACACTCCTCTAAAAAGTTTAAGATCATGTACTATTGACTTCTTTATCCTACCCTTCATAATAGTATTTGTTAATATTGAGCATTCCCTACTTGTTTGGGTACATGGTTTTGCTTGAGGACAAGCAAAAGTAAGTGGGGGGTGTGATAAGTGTCCAAATGAGCATGTTTTATAGGTGTATTTCATATATATATAGCATTTTTTGCTCATTTCTCCACTTCGGTTAGTTTTCCTCTAGTTTATGTTTTATTGTTTATCTCACAAATTTATTGTTTTAACATGAGGAAAACCAGGCTGGGAGTAAAGTAGACGAAGAGACGAACGCATAGACGCAGACGGCTCGAAAAACGGAGTCCAAACGAAGAATCTAGAGCCGGTCAAAGTTTGAAGGAAAATAGGTCACGACCACATTGTATCCGCGTAAGGACAGGCGGACAGGGAGGCGGTCAAGGCTTGCAACCGCGCCTGCCAAGGCGGACGTCACGGCGGACAGACATGCAACCGCCTGGCTTTGGGCAGACGCCATGCGGACCAACATAAGGAGACCGCCTGGTTTTGGGCGGTTGCCTAGGTGGACAAGACTCAATACCGCATAGCCAGAGGCGGTTGTTTAGGCGGTCGTGACTAAAAATCAGTCGCGAACAGTTTTCTTCTTCGCGCCGACTCTCTGCAACTTGCCATATCCATCTACTCCGCCTACCTTAATTCTCTCACGCGTTCCAGCTCTCTGTCCCCTGCAATTAATGAAGCAATCAATGAGAGCAATCAACCTACAATCAATTCTTACGTACGGATCTGCCTATTCCCTTCCTCTATATAAACTCAGCTACTGCAACCTTATACAAGCGCACGGAGAAAACCTGAAATACCCCAAACCTTGGTATGTTGTGTAAATGTTAAGCTATGGTATTTAAAGGCTAAAAGGTGCCTTAGAAACATAAATGGATCATTTAAACCATGGTAAACACAATAAAACACTAAGACACGGTATGAGCAAAAACATGCTCTAAGCCATGAGTGAACTTGGTTAGGACTCAAAAGCCTACCAAGACTTGATAATGTTCAATTATGATTTAATAAGGCTAAATAAGTCCTTAGGAAACTTTGGTAGACAATGAAACCAAACAAAACACAAATAAATACCTTAAGGTCAATAAGAGCAAAAATGTGCTCTAAGCTTGTGATAAATGTGTATAAGACCTAATGGTCATACCTATACTTTATAAATATGTTAATGAACATATTAAATCAATTACCAAAGAAAACCAAGCTTGAAAACAAGTTAAAACACAAAATGTGCTTTAAGGAGTCTTAAAGCACGTTTTCGAAAAATTGTCTTGTAAATGAATTTTGAATGGCTAAATGTCCATCATTACTCTTTAATTAACATGTGTACTATATAGTATCACATTTGGGTGGCTATATCAATGGGAAATCAAAAATTTCACTTCTATGTGCCTTGTTATTGGTGAATAGTGATTTTTATAACTAGTTTGTAACATATAATGTTATAAGTGATTAAATTGGTCAACAAAGACCAAAACACCCTCCTAGGCATAATGGTGGCCGGTTTTTGTAGTGAGGAGTCACCAAGTATGTTAACTTGTTAAGTAAATAAATGTGACTCATAGTTACTATTTGCTTTAAGACTTAAATATCTTCAAAAGTAAGTTCTATCTTCATTCTCCCTTCCTTTCCTCCATTTCACACGGTTCCAACTCCTTCTCCCTCTCTTCTTCTTGTTCTCTCTCGGTAATATAGCACCATCACCATGGAAGTTCATCTTTGACCACATGTAAAACATAGCTCACTTAACCAAATCAAAACAAACACCACCATTCTCTTAGTTAAGCCAAGCTCTACAATCTTGTCTCTTCAAAACTTCAAAACCTCCATTTCGGTGCCAAGAGAAACCTCCATGGGAAGAGCTTGAGCTCATCTTTTCATGCCTTGACATTCTCCTTTGCTTCAAGGTAAGGAAACTCAAAGAAAAATCAAGTTTCCTTCATGTTTTGTCATGTCCGAAAATCACTCTTAATGGAGTCATTATATTGCCTTGTTATAGCTTCATTCCAAGCTTTCATGGACTAGGAGGAGTCCTCTCTTGATATATATTCAAGCTCTCTTTCCATTCCAAGGTAAAACAATCATGTTAATACCTTAAGATAATATATGTAACTAGGGTTTACAATGAGGTAAAGCTTAAAGCTTATATACTCATTTTAATGTTGGCATATTGTTTAGTTGTTGGCAAGGAACCAAATGCCCTACCGGTTCTACAAGGAAACAAGAAAGAAATTTGTGAGGAAAGGAGGTAAACAAGCTATCTCAATGTGGTTTAATGCTTAGGAGGAATAAGCTTATAATGCTTGTTAAAGTACCTAAGGAGCCAATGGTGAATGAGCTAGTAAAATGCTCTCAAGGAGTTTATTAAAGGAATATGTATTGTTGGGTGTATTTGCAGGTCAAAGGCATTATTATGTGGGAAATTCAGTGTTTAAGGTTTATGCAATTTAAGGGCCTAAGAGCCATGCATTTAAGGGCCTAAGTGCCAAGCAATTTAAGTTATGCACTATATTGTGATGTAGTGCTTAATGTGTGAAGTTTGTGTATAAAATGTGTTGATGGATTTTAGGTGTTCTTGGATGGATTAAGGTAAAAACCTAAGTGTTTGGATGTGGGTATATACTAGAGAAGCTATGGCCAAATTTGGGAAATGTGTAAGAAGTTTTAAGTGTGGTAAGTGAGTTTTGGTGAACTAGGAAGGATTAAAGGTGAATGAATGTTTACTTGAGAAGAAAACATGTATTAAGGTGATTAGAGTGATGCAAGGATTTAGGTGTTGCCTTGGAAGTTCTAGGAATTCAATGGGTGTTTTGTGAATGTATTAAAGTCTTGGAGAAGTTGTTTAAGGTTTAGGTAAGGTTGGTGTTCAAGGAGCAAGTGATGTTTAGGTATGATGTGAAAAAGGAGATTTAGTTAGTAAGAAAAGAAGTTGAGGGATGATGATAAGGTGTAGAGGATACACCTTGGTATTTTGGTCATTATAGGTGAAATGCCACCTAGAAATCATAAGGAGAAAACATTGTAAGTGTTAGGAATTTTGTGGAGTTATAAGTAAAGGTTTAAGGAATTAGGAAAAATAATTTTGTGAGTGCTTAAGAATATCTTGAGGGTGTGTTTGAAGTGCCAAATGATGTTAGAACACATTAAGAGGTCTTAGGAGAAGTTTGGTGAAGATTTGACAAAGTTTGGGTAAATTTAGGAGGCGACCGACCCAGGGGCCGACCCAGTTTGTGGGTCGGTCGAGCCTCTGTAAAATGTTAAGAATATGTTCGGTAATGGACCGACCCAGAAGGTTGGGTCGGACATGGGTCGGTCGGTCAAGTTACAAAGGAGGGAAAATGTTCGCACATGGACCGACCCAGAATGGTGGGTCGGACGTGGGTCGGACGGGCACGATTATAAGGAAGTAAAAGGGGTCTGTAATGGACCGACCCAGATGTGGGTCGGTCGGTGGGTCGGTCGGACCCAAAAACATGGTTTAAGGTTATGAAATGATATGAGATGATGGGGATTGATAGGTAATGATGCCATAAGGTTGTTAAGGACATGCTAGGTGAGTTTTAGTGACAATAAAGTGGGCTAAAGGTTGTATTAAGATGCGAGAGTAAAACGTGTTAAAAACATAAAGTTATTTGACCAAGTTAACGGGGAAAGTTACAAGCATTAGACTTTAAAACACACATGTTACCCCAATGTTAATAAAAGAACATGTCATGTCAACAGTTGTTCGAGAATTGCTCGAGGAACATAAGTGGACGTGGTAAAGTGGACTCCGGTGACAGGTATGGTTTTCTTGCAACCTGTGTCCTACCGGATTACACCGGCTTGTATGCCAATGTGTTTTTCTGTATGTTTGCCACGTTATGAGATAAATCATGAAACGAGTTTACAGTCGTTATTGTTATTGTATGTTTACGTGCCGATACCGGTAACCTCGAATGCGCTTGAAGGGCTAGTTAACCTCTATTAGGTAAACGTAGGAGAACGGTATCCGGTAACAACGTTTCCGACTTAAGGAACGTTCTAACCACGGCTATGCGTGAGTTGGTTATGTGATGTTGTGCGTGATGTTTGTATGTGAAGGTATGACTCTCTCTCCTCCCTTGTGTGCTTAACTCGGTTATGATACCGTATGGTGTGTGTGGTTGTGGTAGGCTCCATAATGGATCTCTAACTACTTAATTATAAGAGTCTATGGGCTAATGGGGGGTGAGGAGTCCGGTAGTTTCCGGCCACGCGTGTGATGGTGGGGGTCGTTATCATATCCAGTTCGGCTCCCTTGGTGTATGTTTAGGTGGTATTCCAATTTGGTTTCAACCTTCCCTTAGCTTATCCAAAGCTAGTTTACTGACTCACGTCGGGCCATAGGGGCATACTGTGTTGTTTGGTGTGCTTGGGATCACTATATCCGACACACCTTGGGTTTAAGTCAACCGTTCAAATAACAGGATGGTGATGAGGAATTAACGAGCTTGGTATGAGTTTGGCAACAATCTCTGTGCTCATGGTATGGACTAACTATGATGGAAGGTTCCTTGTGAGAACCGAGTTTATGATGATATGTATTGTTGTTGTGATACGCAAAATACCTTGCTACGCTTTGGCTTATTATACATATTGGACGTTTTTAAATGAATGCAATGTGGTCATGTGTCCGTCGAGACAAGAAAGGGTTGTTATGTTTGTTATGTGTAGGATGAGTTATGTTGTAGGATATGGAATGTGTGGATCATGGAAATGAATCCCAGTTTGTGACAAGAGGCATTTAAGGATAACCCGATTAATGGGTACATGCCGTTCGTTAAGGAAGTAGCTCCGTTTAGAGGAGAGCCACTCTAGGGTTTAAGGAATCATTGGATGGTTGGCTAAGTGTGGATGTTTGGTTATAGGTGGAGCCCATTGAGGCGAAACATTATGTGAGACATATTAATGGTTTGTATGCATGAATTAAATTAATCAACTGCATGCTAAGACGACAATTAGTCTGCGTGGCCCGGTAATGCGGGCTGCGGGATTACCATACCAGCAAAGGTGCTGAGCCCCTTGGGGCCACCCCTTTCTCTTCTTTTTCCTATTTCAGGTACGAAGTGCTGGAAGCCGTTCGAGAGTAGGACAGGTAGTCATTGTACATGGGTAAACTTTTATGTGTATGTATACGGTAGGTGTATTAAGACCGAAATTGTTGTCGGCACCAATTTATAAATACTCGGTACAGGTTGAGTGTATGTATATAATAAATGTTGAAGATGGAATGAGTATTTTATTGTGTAGTTGCTCGGGAATTTAGTCCATCAGACCGATACAAATGTACATGTATTAGCCTTGTTAGCCACGTGGGTGGTTAACGGCGTGTAACACCATTGGAATAAAGTAATGTGATGAGTTGAGTTTCCGCTGCGGTTGATTATTATGTGTTGGTTGTTGGATGGGGTGTTACAAAAAGTGGTATCAGAGCGAAGTATCGCTCTGATGACTGAATTACCGAGCTTAGGAAATACCGAGTTAGGATTTAAGTACTTTGGGTTAAGGGTTGAGTGATAGCGTGAGAGATACGCTAGATAGGAACTACCAGTGACTACTGGAAACCTACAATATCCATCCCACCTCCACAATCCCTGTTTGATAACTTGGGAAAGAACGCCAGAGAGATGGAAGTCCTCTCTTACTCGGGAATACCCGATCTGGCTGTTATTAAATACCTTTAGGGTACGGAGAACCTGTCACACGGTTGATCCCGAAAACTGGGAATCCCGGAGACGGTCTCCATCTGGACAATGTTAACCGCATTAATGGCGAAGAATGAAGAATCTTGTGTATAGAAGAATAGAATTTCCAGCAACCTGGGTCGACATGCAGAGCAGTCGAGAATGACCAGCTTGCAGCGCACCTACCGTGCAACAGGCAAGAAGTGGATTAGTGAAACCCGAGACGAGTGTCTACGGGACCACAGTTAATAAATAACACACCCACGGTGTATCAACAGACAAGGGAACTACAACGTAGTGCCCAAATACGTGGAACGGGATACAAAGAGAATACAATACTAAGAAAAAGGGGTCTCCCAGAATGGGAAACACCCTAGTTAATGAATATCACGTGGAAACAGTGAGAAGTCACCTAGAGGAGTATTTATCAAGGCAGTAAGATCAGTGAGGGCCAACAAGGCCACTGATGACAATATGGGTAAAAACAATACCACAAACGGTATGTGTTAAACCGATAGCCAGTTAGCATGGCGCACTTGCCATAGCAAGTGCTGCTATAACAGGGCTATTCGGAAAACTTATAGCCACTACAAAGTACTTGGAAAAGTACAATAAAGTTAAATGTGAATGTCATAACAGTGGAAGGGCCTGTTAGCCTAACCTCTGTAATTGTAAACACACCAGTCAGCAAGAAGCTAGACTTGGCTAAGGTAAGAAGATGTTGTGAAACCATGGAAATTTTTCTTTCAAACCTAATCTTTCACAAACTCTTTTCTTTTCAAACCAGATTTTCTTTCAAACCAACACTTCTTTCCAACCTTCTTTAAACCAAACCAGTGAAACCAAGAGCAACTGACAAGGATACAACAGTGGATAAACCTTCCCTCGATTAAGTTCGGGAAGCAAGGAATGAATATTGTCACGGGACAATATAAGGGAGTTGACAACAGAATACTTCACCTAGGCGTGTGACGGACACTACAAGTGTACCAACTGTGTTGTGGGACGACCGCACTCCGATAGGAGCATGTGGGCCTGACAGACCTGCTTATAGGTTAGTTGGGTAAGTAGTAATGTATCAGTATGATACCCCATATATGTATACCAGTAGGGTCCGAAGCACGGGGAGTAGTCGACTCCGTCTACGGTCAGCAGTATAAATCAACAGGAGCTAGAAAATACAAGGAATGCTTGAAGTTAAGGAACCCAATTAAGTCAATAAGACTAAAGGAGTTAGCGAATTTGTTTCGAGGAAACGTCTAAGAGTCAGGAAGTGCAAGGTGCACTGACGGTTATGTAAAGACAGCTTATGTGACTTAAGGATCTCCAGGGATAAACATGATAGCTGTAAAGTAGGGAAAGGCAGATGCCTAATGTGGACACCTTAATGAGCAATGGACGGGATGAAGATCCCAGAACGAGTACCTGCACTATCAGGAAATGTTGATCTTTACAGAAGAAGATAATAACAGAATGTACCAAAAAGTGTGAAACAAATGTAAGGCATAACGTAACGACACCCAGGAGAAATCCTCGAAGGGTGTGCGCATCAACAATTGTTGAACAAAATGACATGACAGAAACACAAGGGTTGAAAGTAACACCCAGTATGGACATAAGTTGTCAGGAGACGGACTGACAAACCTAAGGGGCATCCCATGAAAGGAAATGGAAGGCAACGACCTTGTCATGGAGCCCACTACAACCTCTAAACATGTAATATGATACAGAGGAGTACATATGTGTGGACAGCCTACAATGAGCCCAGCTCAAGGCAAATAAGGCTTATAAGCCATAAACGAGATATCGATTGATGGTAGAAGTTTATGTGGTATAAGCGAATAGAGTGGTAAGCGAACCACTGCATTAAGAGTGGGAATACCTCTCGATATTGTGAGACCGCAGAAGCGGTAGTTATGCGAATCAAATTCAAGAAATATGTGGAGGACGGACCACGTGGTTATTACCCCAGGGTGATTTGAATGAAATAACACAAAAAAGAAGTGCTCGTACCTGTTATGTACACAGGAAAAGTAATAAGTTTGATAGCAATCACCGTAGGTGTGTGAAGCTAAATGGGTAGCGAACAACGTTCAAAAAAAAAATATAGTAGTACATTCAAAAAACCAGCCAAATAAGTGGCCAGATAAACCCAGTGTAATGGCGGAAGCTAATATAATAGCCGATGCAGTATAAGTTGATGTTGTATATTAAGTAAGGATACGGTGCGCAATAAGCGACCGTTGTGTGAGTATTGTTAAATGATAAAATGGTGAGTAAGCAGAGTTGTGAGTTAAACCCAGTGGAGGTACAACATTAAGCGATAGCAAACGAACCGAGCAGTAAGCCGGTGGCAAGTGTTAAATGATAAGGATTTCAGTGAAAATTCCTATCGCAATCGCATAAGGGATTTACTGTCAAGAGTTTACGCCTCTGCACTCTGTATGATCGAGTGGGATAGCTAGGAATTGGAAACATGTTGATGGTGGAAGAATAATGTTATAATGGCCGGTGCATAGGAAATGCAAGACCGCACCAATAAGGGATACTTGTACGAAACCAAAGGTGGAGGTACGGTTAAGAATGAGTGATAACAGTAGCACTAACTGCCAAATATCGGTATGGAATATACCCCAAATATTGTAAATAGCTGAGAGAGAGCACTACACACTAGGTAGTAGCTCAATCTCAACCGACAGTAAGTCGGTAGAAGCAAGTCAATCATTGCGAATTACATAGTAGTTTACGCTGTAAACTACTGGAGAAGTGGATGGAAAATCGTGAAACTCACCGAATTCGCTCAGGGTAAAAGATACCATGCGTCGGTTGAGAACCCATTTCCCAAGATAAGGGCAATACATTGGAGATGTACAATACAGTAACAGTAACGAATGGAGCAAACTAGCTCTATAATTATCAGGGTTGCGCAACAGAGGCCAGTGAGCCCATGCGTCAGGTACCGGGTATACATTGTGAATACGAATGAATGGCTAGTTATCAGTTCCTAAGAGCCTCACAGGCCAGGACCGAAACCGGTTATGAGTTACAACTCCAATGCGAATTCTTGGTTTAGGGACTAAAACCGCCAATAGGTTAAGATCCTCTAATCAGAATCCATTGTGTAATACACCGCGTGGAAGTTAAAACACTTCACGACGGCAGACCATTTAAGCTAATGATCAGTGATTGATTACGTGGGCGTAATCCCTTTTAAGGGGGGTAGAGCGCAAAACCACTTAGTGTTTTTATCGTACAAGCGTACGTGAACTAGTTGTGCATAGCACAAAATGATTTGTTATGATGGTTGGCGCGTGTGTTATATAACATACGCATTTATTTGTGGGGTAAATTGTGGTAATTGCGCAGAGAAGCAGCAGAGAGAGAGTACCATGGTAGGAGGTGTGTTTATCTTGTTAACAGTGGTGTTGTGTGAGAGTACAAGTGGAAGGGGTAAAGAAACTCCCGGGGATCTAAAACCCGATGGTGCATAAATATAAACCATGTATGTATTTTGATAAAAAATATGTATATATATACAGTGTTGTGATCTATGAAGGGGTACGAGACCGACATAGAACCTAGTGAGAACTAAATTCCCTAGGTAACTTGAATTAAGTTGGATTTGGGTGATGATTGATAGACGGAGTTCTATCCCTTGGAGATGTCATGATTAGACTAGAAGGATTCAAAGATAGAAAAATGGGATATGCTTGAATTAATGTTGGTTGAAAATGAGGTGGGAGGTTGAAACTTGATTATCATGAGATCAAGGGAAGCCGAACACAAATTGGGGTGGAAAGATAGTTCAACACTGATGCTGATCACATCAGGGTTGGATGACTCTTGAAGCTCCCTGTAAGTGGTCATAAAACTATATTAAGAAAGATACAACGGAGCATAAATCGGACTGGAGTTGTATGGTGTTTTCAAAAAGAATTTTCAATTGGGTTTTTCAAACAATGTTAATATTTTTGAATAAAAGATCTTCTATACTTAACCTCACAAGGAAATTTTAAATTTAAGTGATTGTTTTAATTCCCAAAGGCACGGGGACGGAAGCGTCCATCGCGACGGGTTCTGCGGGATCATAGTGTATATCAAGGATATTTTTTGATTGCTATACTGCTCTGGACATGTTGTGTGGTATATGTAATGAGTGTTGTTTGACTTGGATTTCCTAAAGTGTATACTATCAAGGCCTATGAGTATAATGTGTGGTGGGTAAATAGACCTATGTGTCTAGAGACTGTTATGTTATGGGGACCATGGTCCAATGATGTGGATATGTTGCCCGGACCATCAAGTCCGAGGTTGGATGTAAAGGGTGGTTGGTAATGGAAGTTTAGGATATAAGTATTCCGTATTCTAATCCAATGATGCGAGGAAATGTGAACTTCGAGGACGAAGTTCTTTTAAGGGGGGTAG
Source organism: Limonium bicolor (assembly GCA_023374045.1). Lineage (NCBI taxonomy): Eukaryota > Viridiplantae > Streptophyta > Magnoliopsida > Caryophyllales > Plumbaginaceae > Limonium > Limonium bicolor. The sequence continues at coordinate 90,210,526 of CM041779.1, read as the reverse complement.
ATTGAAATACCAAACCTTGGATGTGTTGTAAATGTTAAGCTATGGTATTTAAAGGCTAAAAGGTGCCTTAGAAACATAAATGGATCATTTAAACCATGGTAAACACAATAAAACACTAAGACACGGTATGAGCAAAAACATGCTCTAAGCCATGAGTGAACTTGGTTAGGACTCAAAAGCCTACCAAGACTTGATAATGTTCAATTATGATTTAATAAGGCTAAATAAGTCCTTAGGAAACTTTGGTAGACAATGAAACCAAACAAAACACAAATAAATACCTTAAGGTCAATAAGAGCAAAAATGTGCTCTAAGCTTGTGATAAATGTGTATAAGACCTAATGGTCATACCTATACTTTATAAATATGTTAATGAACATATTAAATCAATTACCAAGAAAACCAAGCTTGAAAACAAGTTAAAACACAAAATGTGCTTTAAGGAGTCTTAAAGCACGTTTTCGAAAAATTGTCTTGTAAATGAATTTTGAATGGCTAAATGTCCATCATTACTCTTTAATTAACATGTGTACTATTAGTATCACATTTGGGTGGCTATATCAATGGGAAATCAAAAATTTCACTTCTATGTGCCTTGTTATTGGTGAATAGTGATTTTTATAACTAGTTTGTAACAATAATGTTATAAGTGATTAAATTGGTCAACAAAGACCAAAACACCCTCCTAGGCATAATGGTGGCCGGTTTTTGTAGTGAGGAGTCACCAAGTATGTTAACTTGTTAAGTAAATAAATGTGACTCATAGTTACTATTTGCTTTAAGACTTAAATATCTTCAAAAGTAAGTTCTATCTTCATTCTCCCTTCCTTTCCTCCATTTCACACGGTTCCAACTCCTTCTCCCTCTCTTCTTCTTGTTCTCTCTCGGTAATATAGCACCATCACCATGGAAGTTCATCTTTGACCACATGTAAAACATAGCTCACTTAACCAAATCAAAAACAAAACCACCATTCTTAGTTAAGCCAAGCTCTACAATCTTGTCTCTTCAAAACTTCAAAACCTCCATTTCGGTGCCAAGAGAAACCTCCATGGGAAGAGCTTGAGCTCATCTTTTCATGCCTTGACATTCTCCTTTGCTTCAAGGTAAGGAAACTCAAAGAAAAATCAAGTTTCCTTCATGTTTTGTCATGTCCGAAAATCACTCTTAATGGAGTCATTATATTGCCTTGTTCTAGCTTCATTCCAAGCTTTCATGGACTAGGAGGAGTCCTCTCTTGATATATATTCAAGCTCTCTTTCCATTCCAAGGTAAAACAATCATGTTAATACCTTAAGATAATATATGTAACTAGGGTTTACAATGAGGTAAAGCTTAAAGCTTATATACTCAATTTAATGTTGGCATATTGTTTAGTTGTTGGCAAGGAACCAAATGCCCTACCGGTTCTACAAGGAAACAAGAAAGAAATTTGTGAGGAAAGGAGGTAAACAAGCTATCTCAATGTGGTTTAATGCCTTAGGAGGAATAAGCTTATAATGCTTGTTAAAGTACCTAAGGAGCCAATGGTGAATGAGCTAGTAAAATGCTCTCAAGGAGTTTATTAAAGGAATATGTATTGTTGGGTGTATTTGCAGGTCAAAGGCATTATTATGTGGGAAATTCAGTGTTTAAGGTTTATGCAATTTAAGGGCCTAAGAGCCATGCATTTAAGGGCCTAAGTGCCAAGCAATTTAAGTTATGCACTATATTGTGATGTAGTGCTTAATGTGTGAAGTTTGTGTATAAAATGTGTTTGATGGATTTTAGGTGTTCTTGGATGGATTAAGGTAAAAACCTAAGTGTTTGGATGTGGGTATATACTAGAGAAGCTATGGCCAAATTTGGGAAATGTGTAAGAAGTTTTAAGTGTGGTAAGTGAGTTTTGGTGAACTAGGAAGGATTAAAGGTGAATGAATGTTTACTTGAGAAGAAACATGTATTAAGGTGATTTAGAGTGATGCAAGGATTTAGGTGTTGCCTTGGAAGTTCTAGGAATTCAATGGGTGTTTTGTGAATGTATTAAAGTCTTGGAGAAGTTGTTTAAGGTTTAGGTAAGGTTGGTGTTCAAGGAGCAAGTGATGTTTAGGTATGATGTGAAAAAGGAGATTTAGTTAGTAAGAAAAGAAGTTGAGGGATGATGATAAGGTGTAGAGGATACACCTTGGTATTTTGGTCATTATAGGTGAAATGCCACCTAGAAATCATAAGGAGAAAAACATTGTAAGTGTTAGGAATTTTGTGGAGTTATAAGTAAAGGTTTAAGGAATTAGGAAAAATATTTTGTGAGTGCTTAAGAATATCTTGAGGGTGTGTTTGAAGTGCCAATGATGTTAGAACACATTAAGAGGTCTTAGGAGAAGTTTGGTGAAGATTTGACAAAGTTTGGGTAAATTTAGGAGGCGACCGACCCAGGGGCCGACCCAGTTTGTGGGTCGGTCGAGCCTCTGTAAAATGTTAAGAATATGTTCGGTAATGGACCGACCCATAAGGTTGGGTCGGACATGGGTCGGTCGGTCAAGTTACAAAGGAGGGAAAATGTTCGCACATGGACCGACCCAGAATGGTGGGTCGGACGTGGGTCGGACGGGCACGATTATAAGGAAGTAAAAGGGGTCTGTAATGGACCGACCCAGATGTGGGTCGGTCGGTGGGTCGGTCGGACCCAAAAACATGGTTTAAGGTTATGAAATGATATGAGATGATGGGGATTGATAGGTAATGATGCCATAAGGTTGTTAAGGACATGCTAGGTGAGTTTTAGTGACAATAAAGTGGGCTAAAGGTTGTATTAAGATGCGAGAGTAAAACGTGTTAAAAACATAAAGTTATTTGACCAAGTTAACGGGGAAAGTTACAAGCATTAGACTTTAAAACACACATGTTACCCCAATGTTAATAAAAGAACATGTCATGTCAACAGTTGTTCGAGAATTGCTCGAGGAACATAAGTGGACGTGGTAAAGTGGACTCCGGTGACAGGTATGGTTTTCTTGCAACCTGTGTCCTACCGGATTACACCGGCTTGTATGCCAATGTGTTTTTCTGTATGTTTGCCACGTTATGAGATAAATCATGAAACGAGTTTACAGTCGTTATTGTTATTGTATGTTTACGTGCCGATACCGGTAACCTCGAATGCGCTTGAAGGGCTAGTTAACCTCTATTAGGTAAACGTAGGAGAACGGTATCCGGTAACAACGTTTCCGACTTAAGGAACGTTCTAACCACGGCTATGCGTGAGTTGGTTATGTGATGTTTGTGCGTGATGTTTGTATGTGAAGGTATGACTCTCTCTCCTCCCTTGTGTGCTTAACTCGGTTATGATACCGTATGGTGTGTGTGGTTGTGGTAGGCTCCATAATGGATCTCTAACTACTTAATTATAAGAGTCTATGGGCTAATGGGGGGTGAGGAGTCCGGTAGTTTCCGGCCACGCGTGTGATGGTGGGGGTCGTTATCATATCCAGTTCGGCTCCCTTGGTGTATGTTTAGGTGGTATTCCAATTTGGTTTCAACCTTCCCTTAGCTTATCCAAAGCTAGTTTACTGACTCACGTCGGGCCATAGGGGCATACTGTGTTGTTTGGTGTGCTTGGGATCACTATATCCGACACACCTTGGGTTTAAGTCAACCGTTCAAATAACAGGATGGTGATGAGGTAATTAACGAGCTTGGTATGAGTTTGGCAACAATCTCTGTGCTCATGGTATGGACTAACTATGATGGAAGGTTCCTTGTGAGAACCGAGTTTATGATGATATGTATTGTTGTTGTGATACGCAAAATACCTTGCTACGCTTTGGCTTATATATACATATTGGACGTTTTAAATGAATGCAATGTGGTCATGTGTCCGTCGAGACAAGAAAGGGTTGTTATGTTTGTTATGTGTAGGATGAGTTATGTTGTAGGATATGGAATGTGTGGATCATGGAAATGAATCCCAGTTTGTGACAAGAGGCATTTAAGGATAACCCGATTAATGGGTACATGCCGTTCGTTAAGGAAGTAGCTCCGTTTAGAGGAGAGCCACTCTAGGGTTTAAGGAATCATTGGATGGTTGGCTAAGTGTGGATGTTTTGGTTATAGGTGGAGCCCATTGAGGCGAAACATTATGTGAGACATATTAATGGTTTGTATGCATGAATTAAATATAATCAACTGCATGCTAAGACGACAATTAGTCGTGCGTGGCCCGGTAGCATGCGGGCTGCGGGATTACCATACCAGCAAAGGTGCTGAGCCCCTTGGGGCCACCCCTTTCTCTTCTTTTTCCTATTTCAGGTACGAAGTGCTGGAAGCCGTTCGAGAGTAGGACGGGTAGTCATTGTACATGGGTAAACTTTTATGTGTATGTATACGGTAGGTGTATTAAGACCGAAATTGTTGTCGGCACCAATTTATAAATACTCGGTACAGGTTGAGTGTATGTATATAATAAATGTTGAAGATGGAATGAGTATTTATTGTGTAGTTGCTCGGGAATTTAGTCCATCAGACCGATACAAATGTACATGTATTAGCCTTGTTAGCCACGTGGGTGGTTAACGGCGTGTAACACCATTGGAATAAAGTAATGTGATGAGTTGAGTTTCCGCTGCGGTTGATTATTATGTGTTGGTTGTTGGATGGGGTGTTACAAAACCAGAAAATCAGACTACGCTTACCACACTCCATTCTCTTCCATTCAATTCATCCCGTAACACCATAATTCTCCATCTTTTATTTATTTCACCACTTCACCACATTTACTCACGTACTCAAGCAGAAGCAGTATTTTACAAAGAGAGAAAAGAGGCAGCAGAAGTGAGCGAGTGGAGACCCGTTCTTCGTGAGTAGTTTCTGAAATAATGACTATTTCTATCTTTACTCTGTTTTTAGTACTGTCGATGTGTGAGTAATTTTATATTTGTGCTTAGGATGGGTGTTTAACCCCAAAATAATTCAGACGTATTTATAATACCGGGTTTGCTTATAAATATTTGTTTTATCTCTCTAAATTATTAAATGCTTAACAACTGATCATTTTTATGCATTTACGGTTTCTCTAATTTCAATGATTTTGTAAATTAGAGAATAGATCACAAAGAGAGATAAACGTTAGATATTATCTCCTTGATTAGCAGATAAAATCCATCGCTGTTATAAAAAGAATTCTCGCTTAAAGCTAATTAACGATTTTAGACTTTTTCAGATTGTAAAAAGTCTATTGAATTAATTAAGAGTTGTCCTTATCTATGATTTAGGAAGGCCACAAGATAAAATTCTTAACAGACAAATAAGAGCAAACCAGGATTATAATTAATATCTGAATTATATTGGGGCGATTTCACCTTCCTTAGCACATTTTCCATCCACTTAATACGCAACTGTTTTTACTGTTTTTATTATTTCTGTACTAATCCAACAACAAATCAAGCTTGCCTCCGGCTAAACCCCTTTTTACAGTTTTTAATTAACTACCAAGACTAGGATAATTGAACAATCTCTCTGTGGATACGACACTTGTTATACTATTCCGAATAGGTTCACTTGCCTACTAGTTTGTTATAAATCTATATTTATTATAGTGTAGTTTTATAACACCAATACCATTGGGCGTCATGTTAGGACAACCCGGAAAAACTTTACTGGACAGTAGTCCTCCCGTACACACGAAGTGCTCATTGCCAAGGATCATTCGCTCCCGGGGCTTCCACTTGCCTAATAAAGGCGTCCATGAATGGCCGAAGCCGTGTGCCAAAGTCGGCACCCTGGTCCAACAGTCTATCTAGGCCCGTCGGAATATAGAGGGAGTCGGTTCGATACGGACGTTATACTCCGGTGATCACCAATGCGCAACCAACTAGTCGAAACTAATTGGGTTCCCATACCATTTTCCATAACCAACACTCTCCGATGTATGATTAATCCTTAATCAACTACCCTAAGAAATACTCAGGTCTTGAAGAAGTCTTTACCATTTATTACCTTTAAAGTCTCATGTACTTCCCTAGAATTGGTCTAGGTTATAGTCATGTTTGAGTATCAATGAAATACCCCAAATTATTAAAGCATGGATTAAATATTTAATCACATTAATTAAGGCCTAAACATGCCTTAAAAGTCAACTGAGAACAACAGTGGTCAACACAAATCAAGATGTTGCACCCTTTGACTGTTAAGGGTAAATAAATACCCAAATGAACTACTTAGGACCTAAAAATTTGTCCTAAGCTTATTAACACATTACTAAACATATTAAAGTCGTTGGACAACACTCCAACACAAAGAACAAGCACTTTCATGCTTCAAGGTCAAAAAGGGCAAAAATGTGCTCTAAGAAACCTTAAAGGTCTAATGACCTCTAAATGATATAAAATTGGATACCATGATCAAATATCATGTAAGGAACACAACAAAACCGTTGTCAAAGAAAACAAGCTCAGAAACACCTTGAGACACAAAATGTGCACTGAAACTCCTTAAAGCACATTTTTGTGAAATTGTCTCTTAAATTGGTTTTAAATGGGCTAAAAGGTTATAAATACCTTTAAATATAATAAAATATCATATTATATGATATTAGGAATTTAATTCCAGAAATTTACGAATTTTTACAAATTTAATATTAAAATATTAATAAAACCCTAATGTGGGGCCCGTTTGGGTCAACATTGACTAAGTTGGTCAATGTTGACCATTGACCACGAAATGGACTACATAAAATCAGATAAATAAGTCTCTTAACAGACCAAGAGACAAGTCCCATGTGACAATTAAATATAGTCCTTTACTTTAGCATAAAATAACAAAAAAAAGACATACTTTACCTTATAAAACAAAAAAAGGTGGGCTCCACTTACCTTACCCATGTGAGCCAACCGAATTGGAGCCTCCACTTGCTCCTCTTCCTCCTTGCATTTCGGTGCTCCAAGCTGGTACAAGACAAGAATGCTTAGTCACCTTACAATAAATGAACTAAAGTAACATTATAACTCCATTTTCAATCAAAATTTGAATCAAACACTACCCTACCTTCCCTTATCTTGGACGGCTGCCTCCTCCTCTTGTCTCCACTGATTGAGCTCCAATTATCCAACCCCAATCAGACTTGATGAGTCATCAAAGCAAGGAAATCATAAAAAAATGTAAAAATGTGTTTTAAGGCAAAACTAGGTCATTTCTCTCATTAGCTCCATTCCAACCGTGGAGCTCATTGCAAAAATCTCCCTATGGCTCCTCTTGACCGAAGGTAAGGTTCCCAAGCACCATTGATGAGAGCTCAAGCTCTAGGTAAGCTCCTAAGGCATAAAAATGCCCATTTTCTTCATCTTTCTTTCCTTTTTCGATTGATCTACACTCCAACCTTTTCTATACATCTATGTAGAGTGATTTGGAGGTTAAATCAAATTCGTTCATAACAAGATCTAAGGAGGAAAGTTCAAGTCTTGACCATTTAAGGTAAAAATGTGCTCTAAGCACACACCTCTTTTTCCTTGTGAATTTCGGTTGTAAACCTTGGTTCCCTAGCCTTATTTTCTTCTCCTTTTCATGTAGATTCAGTTGGTATACCAAGATCTACAAGGAGTAGCTAGATCCAAGCCAAAAACACCATTTTTGGCATCTTAAACAAGGTAAAACTTAGCTATCTTCCAAGCTAATTCACCCACGGTTTTATACCTTGTTCTTGAGAGTGTTTTTATACTCTTTCTCTTCTGGAAAAATAGGGCCGAAGTAGATCTATATCAAGCTTGAAGATCTAAGGTAAAAAACCATGATTTTCATGACTTAAATTACTTCTTATGGTTAGATATTGCTTGGAGACTAACTAGGCCTTGTTTTCTGTTTGAAAACATGTAAGAGAAGCTTTAGAGAAATTCTCCTTAAGGTGGCGAATCCAAACAAGGATCTACCTAAGTTAAATCAAGGTATAAATCACTAAAACATTAACTTTGCTAAGTTAATATGCCTTAAACCACTTCTAATTAAATTGCCGTGAGTGAAGGAGAAAAATAAGGTCTTGTTTGACCTTAAAATGTTTAAGGAATGGTTTAATAAATTTTATAACTAATTAAACAAGCATAATTGTCAAATTTGAGACATTATGTGGAAGTTTGGTAAATAAATAAAAAGTGTGTGGTGAGGCCGAAATCTATATGTATTTTTGGGACATTTATGTGTAATTTATTTTGCAAGACAATGTTTGTAATAAGGCCATGTATTTTAGGCCATTTTATTTATGCATTTACAAGCTTTTAATTAAGTTTAAGTAGTATAAATGCATTACCGAAAATAAATGGGGTATTAGGTGTAATTAAATTAAATTTAAGGGCTTTATAAACATAAGGCCGAAAATTAGAGGTAAAAAGGAGTTAAAATAAAGTGTATAAGATTTTATAAAGTTTTGGGGTTAAATGGTGAATTTTGGAAACTTAGGGGGTTAAAACCGTAATTATAAGGAATTGGTGGTCAAGGAAATATTAAGGTGGTCAATCTTGACCATATGCTAGGTTTTGACCAAAATAAATAAGTTAGATAACTTATTTAAGGTTTTATTAAAAGAAAAGTATCTTATGGCGATATTTTCATAACATATGTGGTAAATATGTTATTACCAAAAATTAAAGGGTGTACAATGGTATTTTAAACACCCATGGGCTATTAGGAATTTTTAGGAATTTATTTGGTGGATTTTGGAATTAAAATAAACTATATATGTAAAATATATAGTTATTATGTCATTATGACACTTTGGAAAAAATAGATGGTGGAATGGTAAATATTGAAAGTATATGGGTTAATAAGGATATTTATAACCCTTTGGTGGAATTTGGAGACTTTTAGAATTGTATAAGAGTATTTATTAAGATATATGGATAATATATGGTTTTAATGAATTATAAAACTATATGTTATAAATAGGGCCAAATGGCAATTATAAAAACAGTACAAGGGCTGTTTGGAATTTACAAAAAATAACCATAGGTTATACTCTTTTATAAGTTAGAAATGTTATATTAAATGGAATATATAACATGGTAATAAGAAAGGGGTGATTTTGTAAATTAAGGAAACTGTGGTTTATGGAAAAGAATAAGATTTTCTTATGCTGCCTAAGAGGCAATAATAAATAGTTTTGCATAAAAACTATTGGTTATAAGTTAAGGGAAATAAAAAATATCACATTGTATGATATTAGTGTATGGTATAACATTACAAAATGTTATGTGGTCAAACGGAATTTAAATTGAGTTAAGGGCTATACCGAGTTACAAGAGTTGGAAAATGAATTTTAGACTAAGGTCTATAGTGTTATAAATGTTATAGCAATATATGGTTTAGATGGAATTAATATAAGGAAGGGTATTCACATTAAAGAATGTGACAAACTGTAAATAAAGGGAATTTATAAACTAAGCTATTTATTGAATAAACCTTAGGAGTTGTAATTATACAACATAAAATGTTACATAATATTAGGATAATAATCTTAATACAAGTTGTATGATATAATACAACTAATGGGAATAATCATCTAAAAGAAGATGATAAAATGTAACATAAAATACAAGAGTTTATTAAACTCATGGGAGTTACCTACGTGGTAAATATATACATACACAAGGATAATGTATATAAGGTGGATATATATTTTGGTTGGAAACCATGTGATTTAGTGGTGGTGGTTATTTAAAAAAAAAATATAGTTATGAACTATAGGTTATGAGTTTTGGATACAATAAAAAAAATAAATAATATAATACAATCATGCATGAATACATGCAACTATAGGTTACGTACCTAAAATTAATTGGTGAATAAGATTAAAAGGAAATAATGAATTAAACTTAACAGTTGAAATAGTTTGACATACGAGCTTAAGTAACAAAACCGACTGTTTTAGAGAAACCTGTAACGAACAACTGTAGAGAACAGGGGTGAACTATCGGGGTTACTATTTTTCGGAAATACCGGATGTAGTTAGTCATGGAGACTGACTTATAGTTTTAATACCGTTTAGATTATACTTATGACAAGGACGCTTGACAAGCTAGCGGACTACACGGAGCATAGGATCTTGCTGATTCATACTCCACCGTAATACGATCAGGGTGAACGGTATGTAAAGGGGTTTGATCCGAGTTGACCTAAGGTTGCTCCTTGGGCTCGGATTTGGTTGATATAACTTGTATGTTGTTATGTGTGTCTGATTGTCTCTGAGGGCTTCCTCAGTTCAGACTTCTGTGTGATCTGTGATAAGATTGTTTGTCTGAATGTGTTAATTAATATGCATGAATTGTATATTTATAGCTGCTTATTATTTACTGTTGTTGAGTTAACAGTATTGGTTCGTATATATGAACCTATATATATAAAACAAACTAGCGGCTATGGTGCTATCTTATATGAATTATAAGGAACGTCAGTAAACGTTGTAGCGCTAGGATAATAACTTATACATATTATCCAAGACTTTTTTTTATACGGAGCATTGGCCTTTCTATACGCCGTCTTGTATCTAACACTGGATCCCGAGTTTACAAACTCCGGATTGGACTAATGACCTTAGTCTACTGTGTTAGAAAATTTGGTAATGCGATGCGATGGTATAATTAATTAATTAATGGAATGGAAGTAAAGCCAAGAGGATGTGGCTCTTGGTGCGGCTGTGATCACAAAAACGATACCAGGATGTCCGCGTACGGGTCCGCAAGTATCAAGAAAATTTCCCGTGAGCTAGAATGGCTCGTTGGTCGGAGACTCTACCGTTGGAGTGGCTACTGCCGTGGGTGACCCGCCATAATATATGGGTAACTAGAGACATGTCGTTTTAACGAGACATTGTCACTAGGTATAACTGAACAACTAAAACAATTGAGACTTATACAGTGGCGAACAACACCATGGACGAGACTTAATACTTGTTTATTATTCTCGTTGTTTCGCTTTGTTGTTCATTGGTTATACTTGTGGTTATTTTATTGTGTGTTGATGGTTGGATGGAGCCTACAAGGCTAAGGTAAATTAAATATGAAAATTGTACGCTACGGCGAATGTACATTGTACATTATATTATTATTACTCGATACGTTCGATATATAAATGTTGTATGGATATTAAATGGATGTTTGGATATTTGGATGGATGGTTGAATGTTTATGGATATTTGGATGGATGGTTAAATTTATTATGCATGTTTATTACAGTATTGAAATATCTGTAAAATGGTAAAGCATGAAACCGATCTAATAATAAGATGGTTAAAATGACAAGTGACCATTAGGGTCCAGGCCCGGCATACTCAGCGTCTATCGCTGATACTACACTCATGTAGGTTGTTGATTATCGCCGGAGCTGAAGTGCGGGAACAGGGTAATTAGAGTTTACTTTAATTACCACACTTGGAGTTTGTTTGGTTTAACAATGAAGATGGTGAATTGTATTATGGAAAAGCTGTGTATTTTCAGGTTTGGGTAGATGCTCACTTGTCGATGTTTATGATTTATGGATTTAGTATGATGTATAGGAGTTCTCGTTATCACTGCGGTTAGCAGTTTGTTTATTTGGAAGTTGGATGTAGTTTGGCTACGTTGCTCGCATGGGCGGGAGTAATGGCCGGTGACACCCGAGTGAGTTTTGTAATTGTTGTTTATTTTCCGCTGCGAGCGTTTAATATTGCTACGAGGACGTTTTAATTATCGTGATTATGGAGAGGGGTGTTACAAAAGTGGTATCAGAGCGGAGTACCGCTCTGATGACGAGATAATAGGTTAAGACAGTGAGCTTAGGACTTGGGAAATTATGGGAAACATTTGGGAAGTACGAGACGATTCGTCTTAGAAAGATACTGTGTCTAGTAACGCAAATTGCGTGACAGGTTAGCCTTAAGGCAACTTAATATCTATTGGTTGTGTACGGTAATTTACCGAGTATTTATGTGACATACTGTACTACAAATATCTGGTGGAACTAGAGGGCGTGGTACTGGAAGAGGTGGAGGCGGTAACCCCGGCATTCCAGGAGTTGCTGAGACGGTTGCAGCCGTTCTTGCACAGCTGGGAACTCAGATAGGAGGAGCACCAGCCCACCCGCCACAGCCCAGGGAAACTAACTGGCTGAAGTCAGTTGGCGAGACCCGACCACCTACATATTCAGGGGAACCAGACCCCGTAGCTTTGGAGCGTTACATTGTTGAACATGAGAAGGCCTATGAAGCTTTACAAGTACCTGACGACAAGAAGGTCGCCATTGCTGCTCTCCATCTGAAGGATGCAGCCAGCACTTGGTGGAGGTTGGTCAAGGACCAGCACCTGGCTACGCCTGACTTTTCGTGGGCTGCCTTTGTAGAGTTGCTGAGAGGGAAGTATTACCCAGCTCATCTTAAGCAGAAGAAGCGCCAGGAGTTCGAGACATTGACCCAGGGAGGTCTGACCGTGGATGAGTATTACGCTCGATTCATTGGTCTGTTGGACTTCATCCCCGGTGTGGATTACTCAGAGACCGTGAAGGTCGAGAAGTTCCGGGGAGGACTATTGTTTTGCATCCAGATGGCCATGGGTGCTACCCTCTACACTACCATTCAGGTACTAACATGAAAGCCATAAAAAAAATTCTTTACCTACTACATTAACAATTAACCTTGTGAGAACTTACCAAGGAGATTCCAGGAGTGTTATGAGGCTGCCTCGAGGACGGAGCTAATGCTCCAGACTCGGGAAGAGACTCTCGGGGCAAAGAAAAGGAAGAACCCTGAGGGAGAGTCTGAGGGTGGAGGAGCATCTCCAGGCGAAAGCCAAAAGAAGGGAAAGTAAGGACTTATTCCATTTCAGATTATTTAGCATATTAAATACCTTAGGAATGTTGACCCGAAACCTTAAATAGGAAATTCTTTCCAAAGAAAGGGCTGCAGGGTCACTAGGGAGCAAAGGGAAAGAGCCTGTCCTTTGGTTGACCGGCCCAGCACCCTCTAAGGGTGAGAACACCTACCTTTTAAATTGAATGGTGACCTTAACCTTTAAATCATCAGATTGTAACTTAAACTTAATTACTACCATTAGGCACCAGACAGCCCCAGCGCCATTTTTACTGTAAGCGTTGTGGGAAAGACCATCCTGGGGTCGATTGCGAAGGCCGCAAAGTCGAGTGTCGGTGCTGCCACCAAGAGGGCCATAGGGAATTCGAGTGTCGGATGAATCCAGAGAGCCGTAATTACAGGCCACCAAAGAATACTCAGAAGACCTCAGCTGAGGATCTGGAGTACCACGAGGCGGTCAGGATGGCCAGACATCTACTGATGCTGGGGCCTATGAAGGCAAAGGAGTAGATAGGGCATGAATACCCTAACTCCATGAGACCACTGGTGGAAGACTTTGCTTACTTTCTATGTATTTACTTGGAATGTTAAAGAAAGACTTGTGATAAGTATGTGGAAGTGTGTCATTGACCGCTCGCCTTTTGTGTAAGACTTTGGGGTTAGTTGTGTGTACTCAGTACCTATAAGTTTTAAACTTTGACGGATATATATATGAACAGGATGTTTAAGCTTACATTATCATGTAGCCATACTCGACGACACAGAGTCAATGAGACCGGGAATTGTTGAACCAGAATTTCCACCTGCATGGCGCACTTGCTATTGCAAGCGCTATGACAAGAAAACCACTGAAATTTCCATCTGCCTTGCGCACTTGACAGAGCAAGTGCAACAACAGCAACAGCAACTGCAAATGCAACTGCAATAACTACTACTTTTTCTTAGTCTCTTATTATATGTATAAAAAAAATGTTTTTCAAACGTTTTCATACAAACCCTGAGAATAGAAACCTATGCGACTGCGGAAGGACCGTTAGTCCAACCACTGCAACTGGAGAAACTATACAACCACTGTGATTGTAAACCAAACCAGTTTAAACATTTAGGAATTTTCAGACATGGCTTATTAGCCAAATACCATCAGTGTATACCCGCATTTAATGCTAATCACTACCAGTGATAAATGTTTAGTCCTCATGGACAAGCATACCCTTTGTAGATGCACCACCGTCAGTGAGGATGGTTGGGAAGTGAAGAGCCAAGTTGCTCAAGCTATTATGCAATCTGCAATACATCCAATTACATGGATGAGGGGACGAATATGAACTATGGATGAGATATGATCAGAAAAAAAAAACAAGGAGAAAAAGGAAAATGTGTTGTACTCAATGAGATCAAAAAAAAAAGGAGAAACAAGTTTGCTAATATAGCACGGATTTTACTTACACCGAGTTGAATAATACCAGTCTATGGCACAAGTTACCACAGATGCCACAAAGGCAATAGCACTTATTACAGGATAACTGATAACGTGAACTATTACACACAAAAAAATCAAGCAAAAAAAAAAAGCAAAAAGAAGACAAAAAAAAGGATATCCATCAGAGGGAGATTGACAACAGAATACTTCACAATAACCGTGTGACAGACATTACCAGTTTACTAAACGAGACATGGGACGACCGCACTCCGTTAGGAGCATGTGGGCCTGACAGACTTATTTATGAGTTAGTCAAGTAAGTAGTAATGTATCAGTACGGTACCCCATGCAAGTAGACAAGTAGTGTTAGGAACACGAGAAGTAGTCAACTCCATACTATGGACCGTAAGACGGATTACCTCGAAGATGGACGAGAAGAGCCGCAGTTGAACTAACGGGCTAAAGAAATCAAGAACCTTCAACAGAGAACAGAAGACAGTTTACAGTGAAGAGAGGGAATCAGTTTAAGGACAGGAACCCAAAAAAAAAGGGGAAACTGGAAAACCCATTACGGACGAATTTTATGTAGAACCCTCATAAGGATCAAGCAAATGCTTGCAATCTAGAGGAAATCTACCAGATAATATAGACATAAACGCGTGGTTACGCAAGGAGAAAAGATAAAGCTATATGATAGAAGATACCTTGCTTAAGGAACAGTGGATTTGGAATGTACCACTCACAGGATAATTCGATCATCTTATCCGTTGACTCATGAGATATTAGCTGCTAAGAGTTTACGCCTCTGCACTCTGTAGGACTGAGTGTTTCGGTATTGCACTTGTGCAGTTATTAATCTAGTGGGAATATGGAAAGATGTAATGGATATCAACACGAGTGGGTAAAAAAAAAAAGAGAAAGAACTATAACAGTGTGTTACTCCGGAACAAAACCACCAGGTGTAACACCCCTACCGCTAATACCGTCATCACCGTCTAATCTCCTTATACATTCGTACTCACGCAGCGGATACATTCTTACTCAACGGCGGGTGATACAATGCCGTCAGCCACCCACGTGACTAACAAGGCTACTAATACATACAGCATCGGTCTGATGGACCGGAATATCCGAGTACTACTCAAATACAATGCATACTCCCATTTCTTACTGAGTACTACAATACTCCATTCAATACAATACTTCATACTTCAGTACAAGATAATACACTACACATACCGAGTTTACTAAGTTCCAATCACAAATACGATACTTCCTCCAAGTTCATACATACTCCTTAAAAGTCTAACCACTACCCATCTCTCACAACTACATACTTGCAACTTACGTAATAGTGTACCCCTTGGTACATTTCCACATTCAAGGCTACAAGCCTTATACCATTGACTACAATCTACCTTTCATTCCTTGTAATCTAGGCATGTCCATCGGTCTCTTCTGTGACCAGGTCTACTTCGGGTACCTGCACGCTAAAAACGTTCCCCCTAGGGGGTCAGCTTACGCTGAACATGATAACTGCTTACCCCGCGTACTAGCGAGGGTACGCCGACCATTTGGTCGAATACATGCAATTCATTTTACAATACATACATACATACATACATGCTTTCATTCACGATACTACAATACTACACAAGGTACACATACATACGTACAGTACATTACATGCTTGGAAGACAATACAAGTCAACCAATACTTACTTACCATCGTCCAGAATACACATACACAATACGTACTCGTTACATACTCAATACACAATACGGAGATACACTTCTCCAATTCATACAGAAGGCTTGTTAGCTTCTTTACACACCCGGGTTAATCGGGTGTTCAATACTCATTTACTCAAGGTCAATGACTTACAACAGTCAAGACCAATACACATACGATACTTACTTCTTACATACTTTACTTCCTGTTAAGTCGGTATGACCTCCGGGCAGGGATTACTACATCCCACCACCGGGCTTAGGGTGGCCCACTAATCCAGGATGCTACCCATTCAAGGGGATTGGTCCATGGAAAAGTACAGCCAGGATTCGGATCCAACCTCTGTGTTCCTTATCCTCACGCGTGGCCGAAACTATATCGGACTTCTACTCATTTCCATTTACTCATTACTCATGTCAGGAGTTAGATTGTTAGGAATTAGTAGAAGTCAGTACTTCATTTCCATACATCCATACAATACACAAGTACTCATCCACATACATACACTTCATTCTCATCCGTACATTTCATGAATTATACAAACTAAATGTTCGAGCGAATACAGCAAGAACAAAATAGTCCAAACACAATTAAGTGCGATAAGTCCAATTCATGCATTTACTTATTTGAGTGATCACATAAGCACACAAATCGGGGAAACCAGGTTAGGATACAGAGCATGAAGAAATCATACCTTTTTACCGGAATTTACTTTACCATGTCACCTCACATCCTCGGGTTGTTCTCGAACCACTGACAACATTTCAAGTGGTTCTATTAATATTAGATACTATGGTATGTAAAACTAATACCAGTAATTAACCCCGTTATCCACTAACTTTAGTCTTACTCAAGTGGCTTAACTTCTTACCTTCATTACTTTAGCACTAACGCCTACTCATGCATATATATATATGTATGTATATATATAGGTATATATGTGTATATATGTAATGTATATATATATATATGTATATATATGATATATATATATAATGTATATATGTACATATGTATTTATATATATTCATCTAATTAAATTTTAATTTTTTTTTTACAAAGGCCGACCGACCCACTCTGGATAGGTCGCCTGGGTAGGTCGGCTGCAGAGAGCACCCGAGTTACAGAATTCAGCCCGACCGACCCAGTCTGGGGTAGGTCGCTGGGTAGGTCGGCTGCAGAACCCCTTTTAATTATCTACTTTGGGCTCCAAATTCACCCTCAATTCTCACCCAATCTTTTCCTACTCATTTCCACATGTTTACTACAGTTTAAACATTAATTAAATCCTCTAATTCACCTAAGTCATCCATCAAATTCATTTTTCACTTCTAAATCAACTTACACAATTTTTCTCACTTCATCTTCAACGCATGCTACAGTTTTTGTTTCTCTTTGCTACAGATTTTTAAAACTCAATTCTCCCATCCAATACTTCTACTACCAATACCATTACTAGCATCCCAAATACATTTCCAAGCAATTACAACATCTATACCCAAGTCCAACATTCATTTTACTAAGTCTTGTACT
Source organism: Limonium bicolor (assembly GCA_023374045.1). Classification (NCBI taxonomy): domain Eukaryota; kingdom Viridiplantae; phylum Streptophyta; class Magnoliopsida; order Caryophyllales; family Plumbaginaceae; genus Limonium; species Limonium bicolor. Next base: position 90,193,042 of record CM041779.1, on the reverse strand, counting down.
CTCATTCTTCCTAATTCCTCCAATGAAATCCAATACCTCTTGCTACAGATTTGTTTCCTTCTCTCTGCTACAGATTTTTCCCTAAACTCTATACTCCAATACTCCCTGCATAGTGCTACTATTAGCATCTTAAAATACCTTCCTATATCCTAGTTCCATCCTCTTCACAACCTCATATCCAAATCTGTTTCAAGATACTAAACACTCCTTTTAAACTCTCCAAATACACCTAGCTACCACCTAGGTTACTTCCTCTTCTTAAACACTAAGTCCTCTCATTCCTACAAAAATTTGACATAGCTCCCCTGTAGTTCTTACTTTGCTCACCACACTACTTCAGCTCACAATGGCTCATTTTCACAACCTGTTATACCAAACATTTATTTCACATTCAACTCCACTACAACACCATAAAATTCATGCACATACACATTCTATACCCAATGTTTTCCCAATTTAAAACATCATTTAAAAACTTCAAAACTGTTACAATATCATTCCTCATTATACTAATAACATACTTACTACTCATTACTCAATACATTACTCATTTTTACTACTCAAAAACTGTTACAATACAATACACAAACCAACCCAAGGTAGGAGTATTTTACCTTGTCTTGTTAGTTTCTCTTTCTTTCCTTTCCTTCTCTTCTTCCTTCTCTTTCTTCCTTGTTCTCGGTTTTTGCTCAAGGAAGGGCAATGCTACAGCACCCCATACAATACACACAACTACTTAGTACTCATTTTATACTAACCCTAGAATTTAGATGTTTTAGAGTTTTGAAAAAGAGTACCTTCCCACCAATGATGAGTTTTGTCTAGCAAGAGAGCAAGATTCCTGACCCTTAAGAGAAGCCAAAATCGGCTGGAATGAAAGAGCAAAGCAAGGCTTACTTTGAATTTCGTTTTTTTTCAAATGAGGGCTAGAAAAGATGGGTTTTCAAGAATTTTTACCTCAAAATGACAAGGAGGTGAAGGTGCTTCTAATGGTGGTACCAAGCCCAAATGCAGCACACCCATGGAGATGAAGTTGTTTTCGATTTTGAAAGGAGGAAAGTGTTCTCCTTTGCAAGGGGATTCCAATGGTATAATTTTTATTGAATTTGGACAAGATTTGAGTGCTCAAAGAGAGGAGAGAAGGAGAGGGCTGTAGGGCTTCAACAAATCGCCATTGTCATCGCAGGAGGAGGAGAAAATGAAGAATGAGGAGGATGGTACGTGAGTGAGGGAGTGTGGTGGAGGAGAGAGAGAGTGTTTTTTTTCTTTTATTTACTTTAGTTGTCTTTTAGTAAATAAGAAGACAACAAATAGAGTGTGAGAGGGGGGTCCAATCGGTTACTCACATGCCCCTCTACAGATTTTTGCTTTTTATTTGTAAAAGTGGACACACTAACTTTGCTTATTGCATTCTCACCCACAACTTCCCGGTTGTTACAGTTTTTACAAACCGGAACCCGTTTCCGGAATTTTCTCGTTTAATATTTTTATTGATTATTAAGCTTCCATAAATGCTTAATAATTATTATTTAATGATTCACAATTTTTTACGGGTCTGTTTGACCACTTAAAGTCCCGTTCTCGGGTTTTCTCGAAAAATGTGCGCTAAAGTTCTATTAGCGTTTTAATGTATTATTTGGATCCGTTTTCTTCGGGAATTGTTCCCATAAATTATTTAGGCCTTATTAAGGCTTTAAAATCCATATAATACGCTAACCGAGGTCTCATACCTCCTATGGTTATTTAACGCTTATTTAGCGTTTTTCGCTTTTTAAGCGTTTCTGTATTTCTTTTGGATTTATTTTTCCTTGCCAATATTACTTAGGCGTCATTAGGCCCTTAAATACGTATTGAATTAATTTTAATCCCTATATTTAAGTTCGGGGTATTTCACCAGGAGACACGGATGACAAGCGTCATCTCTGTAGACATATAGGCTGGTACGTCTTAGTATTACAAGACAAGTGCAAGGAGCACTAAGTACTAACAATGGCCAATGTCATATTATACCTCAAGCTGAATATCAGTGAGAGAAGACACACGCAAGTATGCTAGTGATCCAAACGAGTGGATTCACAGCAATGGAAAAAAGGAGGCAAACTGAGCCTATGTTCATGGGTCTGCACCTCATACGGAGCGAGTGGGCCCATTAGAATGAACTTGGGAGAGAGCACAAATAGATCAGTGCCTCACCCTTTATGCATTGTGGAGCCCTGAAGGGCTAGAGTCACACCCGTCTCTCTGGTATGAGGATAATCCATGAGTTGGAGAACTCTTTGAGAGCCAAGTATCCAGCACTCCTTGTTGAGCGGCTGTTGTATACTTGTGGGGTACGGGGGCATAACCCTTTTTAAGGGGGGTAGAGCCTCTTGGCTGTGCACATGTGTGCACTAAGTTTTGGTTGTTTAGTATGCATTGCATACAAAGAATTGGTGGTGTGCGAGGCATACGAGGTTTGTTTGTTTAGTATGCATGGCATACAGTGAATTGTTTCGTATGCATGGCATACAGTGAATTGGTTTTGTTGGTTATGGTTGGTACGCGGGGCGTGCGTTGTTTGGTTGTTGTGTGTGATGTACACTGGTATGTATGTATCTCACGAGATACTTGTTTGAATGTTGTGTTTACACCATGTGTGTAACACTTTTTCTTATGCTATTTGTGATATGTATTCATATTGCTTTATAGAATGATTATATATGGTATCGCCTAGATACGAAATGAATCATTAGATATGGAATGTGGAACAATGGAATGTTATGGACACCTCAGGGAGGTTGTCAGGGTTAGTAGAACTGATAGGAAATGGTGGTGCTGATGGATCACCTATATCCATATATGATTGAACTAACGCCACAACGCGATGGCTTTGTGCTGTATAAGCGCAATACGATGTGTTTAAATGATATATCACATAGATATACATTATGGGAACAATGGGTAGTTATACATTTATATATACTTACCTATTTGATTAAGAGACTTCGAGACGAAGTCATTTTAAGGGGGGTAGATTGAAATACCCCAAATTATTAAAGCATGGATTAAATATTTAATCACATTAATTAAGGCCTAAACATGCCTTAAAAGTCAACTGAGAACAACAGTGGTCAACACAAATCAAGATGTTGCACCCTTTGACTGTTAAGGGTAAATAAATACCCAAATGAACTACTTAGGACCTAAAATTTGTCCTAAGCTTATTAACACATTACTAAACATATTAAAGTCGTTGGACAACACTCCAACACAAAGAACAAGCACTTTCATGCTTCAAGGTCAAAAAGGGCAAAAATGTGCTCTAAGAAACCTTAAAGGTCTAATGACCTCTAAATGATATAAAATTGGATACCATGATCAAATATCATGTAAGGAACACAACAAAACCGTTGTCAAAGAAAACCAAGCTCAGAAACACCTTGAGACACAAAATGTGCACTAAAACTCCTTAAAGCACATTTTTGTGAAATTGTCTTTTAAATTGGTTTTAAATGGGCTAAAAGGTTATAATTACCTTTAAATATAATAAATATCATATTATATGATATTAGGAATTTAATTCCAGAAATTTACGAATTTTTACAAATTTAATATTAAAATATTAATAAAACCCTAATGTGGGGCCCGTTTGGGTCAACATTGACTAAGTTGGTCAATGTTGACCATTGACCACGAAATGGACTACATAAAATCAGATAAATAAGTCTCTTAACATACCAAGAGACAAGTCCCATGTGACAATTAAATATAGTCCTTTACTTTAGCATAAAATAACAAAAAAAGACATACTTTACCTTATAAAACAAAAAAAAGGTGGGCTCCACTTACCTTACCCATGTGAGCCAACCGAATTGGAGCCTCCACTTGCTCCTCTTCCTCCTTGCATTTCGGTGCTCCAAGCTGGTACAAGACAAGAATGCTTAGTCACCTTACAATAAATGAACTAAAGTAACATTATAACTCCATTTTCAATCAAAATTTGAATCAAACACTACCCTACCTTCCCTTATCTTGGACGGCTGCCTCCTCCTCTTGTCTCCACTGATTGAGCTCCAATTATCCAACCCCAATCAGACTTGATGAGTCATCAAAGCAAGGAAATCATAAAAAAAATGCAAAAATGTGTTTTAAGGCAAAACTAGGTCATTTCTCTCATTAGCTCCATTCCAACCGTGGAGCTCATTGCCAAACTCTCCCTTTGGCTCCTCTTGACCGAAGGTAAGGTTCCCAAGCACCATTGATGAGAGCTCAAGCTCTAGGTAAGCTCCTAAGGCATAAAAATGCCCATTTCTTCATTTCTTTCTTTTCCTTTTTGATTATACACTCCAACCTTTTCTATACATCTATGTAGAGTGATTTGGAGGTTAAATGAAGAATCAAATTCGTTCATAACAAGATCTAAGGAGGAAAGTTCAAGTCTTGACCATTTAAGGTAAAAATGTGCTCTAAGCACACACCTCTTTTTCCTTGTGAATTTCGGTTGTAAACCTTGGTTCCCTAGCCTTATTTTCTTCTCCTTTTCATGTAGATTCAGTTGGTATACCAATCTACAAGGATAGCTAGATCCAAGCCAAAAACACCATTTTTGGCATCTTAAACAAGGTAAAACTTAGCTATCTTCCAAGCTAATTCACCCACGGTTTTATCCTTGTTCTTGAGAGTGTTTGATACTCTTTCTCTTCTGGAAAAATAGGGCCGAAGTAGATCTATATCAAGCTTGAAGATCTAAGGTAAAAATCCATGATTTTCATGACTTAAATTACTTCTTATGGTTAGATCTTGCTTGGAGACTAACTAGGCCTTGTTTTCTGTTTGGAAACATGTAAGAAGCTTTGGAGAAATTCTCCTTAAGGTGGCGAATCCAAACAAGGATCTACCTAAGTTAAATCAAGGTATAAATCACTAAAACATTAACTTTGCTAAGTTAATATGTCTTAAACCACTTCTAATTAAATTGCCGTGAGTGAAGGAGAAAAATAAGGTCTTGTTTGACCTTAAAATGTTTAAGGAATGGTTTAATAAATTTTATAACTAATTAAACAAGCATAATTGTCAAATTAAGACATTATGGAAGTTTGGTAATAAATAAAAAGTGTGTGGTGAGGCCGAAATCTATATGTATTTTTGGGACATTTATGTGTAATTTATTTTGCAAGACAATGTTTGTAATAAGGCCATGTATTTTAGGCCATTTTATTTATGCATTTACAAGCTTTTAATTAAGTTTAAGTAGTATAAATGCATTACCGAAAATAAATGGGGTATTAGGTGTAATTAAATTAAATTTAAGGGCTTTATAAACATAAGGCCGAAAATTAGAGGTAAAAAGGAGTTAAAATAAAGTGTATAAGATTTTATAAAGTTTTGGGGTTAAATGGTGAATTTTGGAAACTTAGGGGGTTAAAACCGTAATTATAAGGAATTGGTGGTCAAGGAAATACTAAGGTGGTCAATCTTGACCATATGCTAGGTTTTGACCAAAATAAATAAGTTAGATAACTTATTTAAGGTTTTATTAAAAGAAAAGTATCTTATGGCGATATTTTCATAACATATGTGGTAAATATGTTATTACCGAAAATTAAAGGGTGTACAATGGTATTTTAAACACCCATGGGCTATTAGGAATTTTTAGGAATTTATTTGGTGGATTTTGGAATTAAAATAAACTATATATGTAAAATATATAGTTATTATGTCATTATGACACTTTGGAAAAAATAGATGGTGGAATGGTAAATATTGAAAGTATATGGGTTAATAAGGATATTTATAACCCTTTGGTGGAATTTGGAGACTTTTAGAATTGTATAAGAGTATTTATTAAGATATATGGATAATATATGGTTTTAATGAATTATAAAACTATATGTTATAAATAGGGCCAAATGGCAATTATAAAAACAGTACAAGGGCTGTTCGGAATTTACAAAAAATAACCATAGGTTATACTCTTTTATAAGTTAGAAATGTTATATTAAATGGAATATATAACATGGTAATAAGAAAGGGGTGATTTTGTATATTAAGAAAACTGTGGTTTATGGAAAAGAATAAGATTTTCTTATGCTGCCTAAGAGGCAATAATAAATAGTTTTGCATAAAAACTATAGGTTATAAGTTAAGGGAAATAAAAAATATCACATTGTATGATATTAGTGTATGGTATAACATTACAAAATGTTATGTGGTCAAACGGAATTTAAATTGAGTTAAGGGCTATACCGAGTTAACAAGAGTTGGAAAATGAATTTTAGACTAAGGTCTATAGTGTTATAAATGTTATAGCAATTATATGGTTTAGATGGAATTAATATAAGGAAGGGTATTCACATTAAAGAATGTGACAAACTGTAAATAAAGGGAATTTATAAACTAAGGTATTTATTGAATAAACCTTAGGAGTTGTAATTATACAACATAAAATGTTACATAATATTAGGATAATAATCTTAATACAAGTTGTATGATATAATACAACTAATGGGAATAATCATCTAAAAGAAGATGATAAAATGTAACATAAAATACAAGAGTTTATTAAACTCATGGGAGTTACCTACGTGGTAAATATATACATACACAAGGATAATGTATATAAGGTGGATATATATTTTGGTTGGAAACCATGTGATTTAGTGGTGGTGGTTATTTTAAAAAAATATATAGTTATGAACTATAGGTTATGAGTTTTGGATACAATAAAAAAAATAAATAATATAATACAATCATGCATGAATACATGCAACTATAGGTTACGTACCTAAAATTAATTAGTGGATAAGATTAAAAGGAAATAATGAATTAAACTTAACAGTTGAAATAGTTTGACATACGAGCTTAAGTAACAAAACCGACTGTTTTAGAGAAACCTGTAACGAACAACTGTAGAGAACAGGGGTGAACTGTCGGGGTTACTATTTTTCGGAAATACCGGATGTAGTTAGTCATGGAGACTGACTTATAGTTTTAATACCGTTTAGATTATACTTCTGACAAGGACGCTTGACAAACTAGCGGACTACACGGAGCATAGGATCTTGCTGATTCATACTCCACCGTAATACGATCAGGGTGAACGGTATGTAAAGGGGTTTGATCCGAGTTGACCTTAGGTTGCTCCTTGGGCTCGGATTTGGTTGATATAACTTGTATGTTGTTATGTGTGTCTGATTGTCTCTGAGGGTTTCCTCAGTTCAGACTTCTGTGTGATCTGTGATAAGATTGTTTGTCTGAATGTGTTAATTAATATGCATGAATTGTATATTTATAGCTGATTATTTACTGTTGTTGAGTTAACAGTATTGGTTCGTATATATGAACCTATATATATAAAACAAACTAGCGGCTATGGTGCTATCTTATATGAATTATAAGGAACGTCAGTAAACGTTGTAGCGCTAGGATAATAACTTATACATATTATCCAAGACTTTTTTTTATACGGAGCATTGGCCTTTCTATACGCCGCTCTTGTATCTAACACTGGATCCCGAGTTACAAACTCCGGATTGGACTATGACCTTAGTCTGCTGTGTTAGAAAATTTGGTAATGCGATGCGATGGTATAATTAATTAATTAATGGAATGGAAGTAAAGCCAAGAGGATGTGGCTCTTGGTGCGCGCTGTGATCACAAAAACGATACCAGGATGTCCGCGTACGGGTCCGCAAGTATCAAGAAAATTTCCCGTGAGCTAGAATGGCTCGTTGGTCGGAGACTCTACCGTTGGAGTGGCTACTGCCGTGGGTGACCCGCCATAATATATGGGTAACTAGAGACATGTCGTTTTAACGAGACATTGTCACTAGGTATAACTGAACAACTAAAACAATTGAGACTTATACAGTGGCGAACAACACCATGGACGAGACTTAATACTTGTTTATTATTCTTGTTGTTTCGCTTTGTTGTTCATTGGTTATACTTGTGGTTATTTTATTGTGTGTTGATGGTTGGATGGAGCCTACAAGGCTAAGGTAAATTAAATATGAAAACTGTACGCTACGGCGAATGTACATTGTACATTATACTATTATTACTCGATACGTTCGATATATAAATGTTGTATGGATATTAAATGGATGTTTGGATATTTGGATGGATGGTTGAATGTTTATGGATATTTGGATGGATGGTTAAATTTATTATGCATGTTTATTACAGTATTGAAATATCTGTAAAATGGTAAAGCATGAAACCGATCTAATAATAAGATGGTTAAAATGACAAGTGACCATTAGGGTCCAGGCCCGGCATACTTAGCGTCTATCGCTGATACTACACTCATGCAGGTTGTTGATTATCGCCGGAGCTGAAGTGCGGGAACAGGGTAATTAGAGTTTAATTACCACACTTGGAGTTTGTTGGGTTTAACAATGAAGATGGTGAATTGTATTATGGAAAAGCTGTGTATTTTCAGGTTTGGGTAGATGCTCACTTGTCGATGTTTATGATTTATGGATTTAGTATGATGTATAGGAGTTTCTCGTTATCACTGCGGTTAGCAGTTTGTTTATTTTGGAAGTTGGATGTAGTTTGGCTACGTTGCTCGCATGGGCGAGTAATGGCCGATGACACCCGAGTGAGTTTTGTAATTGTTGTTTATTTTCCGCTGCGAGACGTTTTAATTATTGCTACGTGAGGGATTATATCGTGATTATGGAGAGGGGTGTTACAATCAAGCTCTAGAGACTGGGGATCCCGAGTCTTGTTCCTAAGTGTTTTACTTATGTAAGTTAGGGATAAAGTTCCCGAATATTAGTATTCCAACCGCATAAACAATCATAGTAATATTGTCCGAAGACGTCGCGCACAATAATAATCGCTTACCAACCTTATAAATAATCCACACAATCATGCATAGCAAACATATCGCTCTTGTCACATAGTCAATCAATACCCGAACTGAGGCTTCCCTCAGAGGTTCGGACCACGCAATGAACATACCGTACACCGTCGGACGCTTGCTTGACAATTCCCGCATAGTCTCTAGCGCTCACAACGCTCGTGTCTACCAACTCGTACCTCTGGTACATGTGTTGTTCTAATATCAGTATATATATACAATTTTCACTGGCTTAATCATCATAGACCAAACTCTAACTTCCATCCCGTAGCTAACCCCTTAGTTGATTTCTTGTTCAACTTGATGTTCGTAAATTCTTGGGATTTAGGCTTACTTGCTCGTTACAGTTCACGAGTACGTAATAGTTGCTACGATAACAATATTTATTACATGGAAGCTACATTCTCGAATTGTTCATGTAATTGTCGAGACGCATGCATGCGGGTATGATGTTTACGTGCGCGCATGCATGTTGCCTAACCATTTCGCTATACGAGATAGTTTACGTAATTATACTTACGAACATGCGCTGACATTTATATATACACCTAGGTACGTATATATTATAATTGTTGTTATACTTTATTGCTTACGCACTTTTCACGCGTATGTAAAAATGCTATATACTTGTATGTGTGTATAACGCAGTCGTCGCTATATTAGCGTTCTACATGTAATTGTATAACCATTTTATGTGATTTGTTAAACACATTGGAAATTCATATTATATGAATTATAGAGTTCCTCTTATGACAAAGTTTCCAACCTTACAATATATTTCCACAAATTCTCTAACTTACCCCATCATGTTATGTAATGTTTATAATGCATATTTATTCCTTAATAACTTCCTTATAATATATATACTCTTATACTGTAACATTATGTCTAATTATACTATCCCAACCTTATTGTATATTTTGTCCACATATTAATCATTCCCAAATCAGCCCACACATTTTCAGTAATTGCAATATTTACCCTTTCACTTTGATTATTTATAAAATCAACCCATATATTGTAACCACTATATTTATAACCTTATTAATTTATAATCTAAGGTTTTCAAACATTATCATATACATGTGTTATGTATATAATTCCGAACAGCACCTACGGTTTTCGGAAATCCCTATATCATTCCCACATGTTTTAATTATTTACTAAACTATCCCATATATTATACTTGTTACCTTATTAACTCATAACCTAAGGTATTTAAACCTTATAATACACATGTGCACATATAAATATATATTATTGAACAGTCCCGACATGCTACCCAAATTTATTTATCCACCCATATATTTCTTTTATTTACACTATAACCCCTTTGTTTTTGTAAACTTTAATTTTAATACTTAAAACTTTATAATATACACCTTAATTATTTTAAATACCAAAACTAACCCAATGTTTTTCCTCAATTCCAAACAGTCCCCTCGGTTCGATTTAATGCACCTTAACCTTTATCTTTCATTATTTACATTTTGGCCCATATTTATTTTATAAGCTTACAATTTAATTTCACACTTTATACTATACACATTGGTTTATTTAATTCCAAAAGCCAACCAATTGTTTCCCTAAATTTCCGAACAGCCCCAAAGGTTGTTCTAATTCCCATTTCCACCCAAACTTTTGATTATTCACCGAGTAGCCCATAGGTTTTATAAAATGTTACATTTTTAATACTTAATCTATATGTTATACTCCTTAATTAAATTAATCATAAAGCCAACTCATAATTTACCCAAATTACATACAGACCCTTAAGGTCATTTAAATTCCATTCCTGCCCCTAATCTTTCAGAAATTACATTATATACCCATAGATTTTTAAATCATTACAAATTAGTACTTAAACCATATATTATAATCCTTAATTAGTTAATTCATCAAAACTAACCCAAAAATTCTTTTTAATTTCCAAACATACCATAGGTCTCATTATTTATTTTCCAACACCTATATTTTTTTTGGTAATTACATAAACACCCCTTTTCTTTTTATAAATATTATTTTGACTTAATATTTCTTTAAATACTCAAAATAATTATTCTTATCATTTTAATTTGGTCAAACCTCACTTGTGGTCAAGGTTGACCACCTAAATTATTCCTTTGACCAGATTTGTTTTTATTTATGAAAATACCCCAATCAAAACTTTATTTTTATATTTAACCCCTAATCTCATAAAATTCATATTTTATATTTATAAACTTCCTAAGATCATCCCTCTCGATTTTTTTATTTATGTTTAATGCTCTATATTTCTTTTTAATTATGTTTTGACCACATATATAATTTATTTATTTACTTAGACATTTTATAAGGTTTTAAAATTATTTAAACCATGTTATAAGCTTATAAACATACCAATATTTTTCTAGTGTATGCCTAAGTAGCTATATTTACTAGAATCATAGTTTTACACAAGAAACTTATAAACCTTTTTAAATCAATCCAAGAATTTATTAATAGTTATTTAAAGCTCAAAATACCCATAATAATATAGCCTATTTACATGACCTTAAAAATAGCATAATAATAATTTTTAAATGACATTAAAATGCCCTCAAATTTACATCACAGTTATGGTTTGCAGCAGTTTTTTTTTCATCTAACCTTATTAAATTATTTTCCTTCATTATTTACATATAAAATAGACTTTAATAAGCCATTAGTACTTAATCTCTTTAATCCTTAATTTTCTACGCATTTTTAGGATCTAACCAGCCTACACACACATACTCTCGGCTTGATATAGGATTTATAATTAACTTTTCTAAATCATTTTCTTCCATCAATAATCCATAAGATAACGTTAGTAAGCTATTAGCAACAATTCTCATTAATCAAATGCTCAACTCTTAATTTTCTCCATGAATTTAGGATCTAAACAGCCTTTATACATCCACATACTCTCGGCTATAATTCACTTCACCAAATGAGCATCTAAAAGAAAATATTAACGTAGGATTTAGGTAGTTCCTTGTTACCAAAGGAAAATCTCCAACTCTTGTACCCATCGGCAGTAGCTATATTTTGTTTTTGAGTTAGATTTTGTTCATAAAAATCCCTTAAACCATTAACATAGTGCTTAGGGCATGATAAGCAAGTTACCTCTTGTAACTTGGTGTTTTTGTCTTGGAAACCAGCCTTTAAAACCCACGGTACTTTGGGGGGGGGGGAACAACCCTCTTCAGTCAACATGTTCACATGGAAAAGAAATTTAATTAGTAACTCATTTACATGATTAGTTTAGGCAGTTTTGGAGCATGCTTTTTCCACTTGAAAGAAGAGTTCTCACCTTCAGATTTTGGAGGATTTATGTGATACTTCTCGGTCACCTATAGCAGAGGAAACACGTTTTAATTTCATGTAGAAAATGAGGAGAAGAGAAAGGAGCCAACACTGAGAAGGAAGCATCAGTTTTACCTAGCTTGACAGTCCATCTACGGTGGAGTTTTGGTGCAGTTTTTGTTCGAAGAGGTTCTTCACAGGTGCATGACAAGAGGAAGATAGTCTCAACTTGAGCAGAAAGAACAAGGAGGATGAGACCTTGAATACACATTACAAGGTCACCGTTTTTTTTTCTTCCTATTGGGTTGTTTTGTCTGCTGTCTACAACCGAGAAAAAGAGGAAGAGTCAGCAGCTGTTGCTACTGCAATGGAAGAAGGAAAGAACTAGAATGAAGTGGGAAAGAAAAAAAAAGAGAGGGATGCTGAAAGAAAAAAAACATCTTGAGAAGGAAGAGATAATGCAGAAGTGTAGCTTACATTTTTATTTCTGCTGCTTGGTGTTTCTGTTTACAGAGACAGAGGAGTTGTTTTCACCTATCCCACAAACTAACTCATTACCGGCTAATCTTTTCATCTCATCAGCAATAGAGTTACCAATTTCTTAGCCTGGTTGAATCAGGAGTGGAGGTGTCGAGACCAATAAGCACAGCTTGAAACTGACATGGAAACAACAAGGCTGTGACTCCATTACCTTCGAAAGAGAATCAATAGCCGCTTGGCTTTTCGGTGGTGTTGAAATGAAGATGGTGGTGCTGTCGTAAGTTGGAGAAGAGAAGGAATGGGTGGCTGGTGCTTTTTGTTCGTTCAGCCGAGAAAAGGATAGAGGGTGAGAATTATTTGCTACAGAGGAGTGTCTGATTGCAGAAGGAGGGAAGAAGGCGTGAGAAAATAAGAGCCACCTTAGTTGCTTGTTGTGTTGCAGCAGGTATGGGGGACTAACGACCAGCGTCCCATCGCCGATCAATGAGTCCAGATCCACACTATGCAGCTGGTCCACCTCCTGCTCCTCCTCCTCCCCCTGCTCCAGCTCAAACTCCGCCCGCATCCTCTCCTCACGGGCTCGTAGAAACTCAATCTCCCTACGCTTCCTGGACGAAGCTGTAGCGTACTGTGTACGCCTCCTCTCTGCAGCAGCAGCATCAGGCCCGCTCACACGAGGGTGTGATGAACTCTCGCCTCGAGCGTTCCCGACAGCGTGCGCCCACGCGCACCCAGCATCCCCGACGCCCGCGCGCACCCAGCAACCCCGGCGCCCGCGCCCAGCCTTCCTCCGCCGTGCCAGCGCCCAGTCTTCCTCGCCCGCATCCGCGCCCACTCATCCTCGCCCCGCGCCCCGCCCACTCATCCTCGCCCTCCCCCCCGCCCCCCTCCAGCCTCTCTCTCGCTCTCCTTGTTGCCGGCCCTGCGCCGGCTTCTTTTCTTCCTCCCCCGTTCCCGATTTCGTCTACTGTTTTCTGCTAATTTTACTACTTTTACTGCTAATCTACGCTAAAAAACTATAAAATTATGACAGAAAAGAACCTGATTTTGCAGATCGTACTAACAAAAATGATGACTTGTGCACCGGCTTTCCTCCCGCTACCGCTCCTGCTCCCGCTCCGGTTACTGCTTCTAGAGAGAAGTCAGAGAGAATTCTAGAGAGATAGAGAGTTTTGAGATTTTGAAATTTTGTGGAGAGATAATAGAGGGTAAAGGTGTATATATAGGAGAATTTAAGGGTAAGGGCAAAATAGTAAAGTTTTTTAAATTTCCGACTGAGCGAAGTGAAAACCCGACTGAGCGAACGAGTTCAGTTTTTATTTTGTGGTCTGCTCTATCGCTTGTCTGAGAGTAGGCAGAAGAGATGGGTTGTGGTGGCGTAAAAAAGGAAGGTAGCAGTTTCCTTGTTTGCTGCTACTGTAATCAGAAGTGAACTGCTACTGTAATCAGAAGTGAAAGGATGGGAAGATTGTGTAGCTGTCGCATGAGATAGAAAAGAAAAGAAGAAAGGAGGCTATGTAATATTGAGGGGCTGAGAAAAAGAAAAAGAGAGAAAGCATGGGAAGGATAAAAGTGATGCTAGCATTGTACTGGTTTTTGTACTATAACATTAATTAAAGTTGACTAATGATATATTGGGTTTTCCTTTTCCATACAACAGCCGGCTACAATATGGATTGGAGGGAAGTTTGAAATTCCCATTAGCTAATATTATGGAGTTAATTGTACATGTATATATGCATATAGGTAATTATGTTAATGTGTTACTTAGTGACCAATCACGTTTTGGTTTATATATGTTTTTATATGTTTGTCTCTATAATTTGTTCAGGGTATATAAAATATTTATGTGATTTATTAAGATATATTGGTGGTTTTTAACACATGTATTAATATGTTATATGTGATATTAATTTTAGGAGTTTATTTCTCCTTAATACTATTTTCTCTTTGGTTAGAGATTAAAGTATAATCTAATGTCCATTTTGGACTATATGTATTTCATACCATAATATTTATAGCAATAATTGCTAATGGTTTAATTTTAATCCTTATGAATTAAGGCAGTAATTATTCAGGGTATTTCACCTAAATATTATTCTATGTTTCTATATATTCTATATTATTATTGTTTATTGTTTATAATATATATGTATGTTCATTTACATTTATGAGATTTATTCATTTAGAAACAATTTGTACACCCTAAAAGGAGTCATGAAAGACATATGTCCGGGAAGGTGTATGTTCTGAATGAGATTTATCCATTTACAAAGAATTTGTACACCTTAAAGGGGTCATGAAAAGCATATGTCCGGGAAGGCGTATGTCTTGAGAAACATGATTAAAGACAATACAACTATAAATAATATTTCTTGATGGAGTCAAGAATCAACACTTGCTTGGAATGCAGTGCAGTTGTAGCTCGCTACCCTTTCCAATGGATTATAATTGACCCATAAGCATGTGTCTTGATGACAAGGCATTACTCTCATGTGTGAGAATGATTTTCCATGATTGAAAAATCATAAGATAAGGGTCAATAAGCTTTAGAAGAATAGCTGCAATACCACACATCGAGTGAAATTTTTGTACTGAGAAAGCTTTGTAAGTAACTAGTTTTCTCAAAAAGTGGTACTGATATACCTGAGGCGGATATCACTTTAAGGCTACAAATAAGAAAATATCAATGTATATTTTGGAAACGATATAAGTCATGATTGTAGCTGCTTGTTTTCTCCTTTGATTTGTATCACACGTGTGTTGGTACAATGGAGAACTTGAGATATAAGATAAAGAAAACAATAAGTTTTTCATTGTTCTTTTTGTCATGACTGGTTAGACCATCCCAGTTCAAAAATGATGCAAATTGATATCCACTGTACGTGTGGACACTTGCTGAGGATTATATTCTTCCACCAAATGATTTGTTGCTTACTTTGAAAAACCTTTTATGAGGCTATCACTAGTTGATATTATGTGTAAACCTGGATTTTTATACGCGTGAATTCAGGTAAGATATGGGGACCATTTTGGGGACCATATTCTGACCATTTTTGGACTATTAATATTTGGTTTAAATTGATGCATCAACCAAATGGTCATTACAGCTAAAGGTTGTAAGATTGAATAATAAAGTCCATAAGATTGGACAATGCTGGTGAAATGTCAACGCCTTAATATGAACTTTGACATGTTCATTGGGATAAATTGATGGTTAAGAAGAACCATCGATCAAAGATCTATAATATGCATTTGGAGACATGTAATTTACATGAAGCAACATTGATTTGCATCAAGCCAAATAGTGTTGATGAACTCTCACTCTTATAAATGACTTTGAGTCAAAAGCTAAATATTCTCCCATACAAGGTTTAGTTTGAAAGATTTATATATTATGCTTCAATGGATCAATCAATTCCTTAAAGATGTTGGATTGTATGTTGAGTTCAAATTTTAATACCTTGAACTAACAGTTGGGGATACCTTTATGACTCGATTGTCATTTAGACGAGTAATTTTTCCCAACATCAGGGGGAGAAAAAAAAAGCAATTGGAAGGTGAGATGATATGATATGAAATATATAATTGTGTCATCCTCGTCAGTAAGAACTTTTAAGTTCAAAGTACTATTCATCTCCAAAAAGTTGGCAACCCAATTGCTTGATGTTGAGTGAAAAATATGCGCCAACGTCTAATGCTCCTGTATTATAATGTCCCGTAAGGACAAGTGCAAATAAGTCTAACCTGAAGCATGGTAGACTATGTGGTTCCAATGACAAAGCCCTTAAAAGGAGCATAGAATTAAAATGGTCATACTACAAAGGGTATAGCTCTAGATGAGCCGTCAGACATGACAAATTACCGGTATATAAGGTAATCAGGTACCTGATGATAATAAAGATCTCGAGATATTATGTCATGTCAATAATATAATGGAACCGATATGAAATCAACGTTGAATATGTATGTATATGCATGCAAATGTATGTAGCGCTACATGTCACAATGATGACGAGGACATTGAATTAATTTGTCAAAAGTACTTGAAAGATGCAAATGAGAAGCAGAATTTAAACACATCCGAGTTGTGAATGTTGCGGATTTGAAGTCCTTAAATGACGTGAATCCAGCTGGATACAAACGAGTTGTATGAAAATGAAAACGTGTGGTTTATAATCTTTTAATACACAGCCTGTGTCGGTGTATATAGATTTGTCAAAAGTTCTTTCATTGATTATAAGGCTTTATCCCCAACAGTTGATTATTTTGAAGATATGTGTATATAGAAATTAAGGTTATACCTCATATATGTAAGAGCACTTTGATAGTGTGTTTATATAAGATTCGAAAGGGATTAACTCCAAGAGGAGTTTGGTGAATTCTAAAGGGAATGCCCCTGTGACCATGTTAATAAATATTATCATGAACCTCAATGATAAAGGTGATTGTGGCATTACTACCTTAGTTAAAACTATTGAAAAGGTATCTCTAAGATGAGTCCAATTTTATTGGATAATTCATGTTGCTAGAGTAGCAGTGTAAGAGTATATTTGGAACTCCTTACGAGTCTCCTGATGGTCGTTAAAACAATGATCATGAAGTACCAATCTTAATGCTATTGTAGCAGAATGATTAATGGGTTATGGTATCTATAGATAAAAACATATGAATAACCCCCACTATCCAAGAGATTAATTGAGGATGTGTTTTCATTGAATCTGAGGCTTAATACCTAGATGATATAGATAATTATATCTATAATGATTGAAAAATACATACCACCAAAAGTTCTACTTATAAAAGAGACGTCGATTTAATATAAAGCAAATATGCTAAAGTGCAAAAGTGATGGATGTATTCATCAAAGTGCTTCCCAAGTAACTGGGTGCATGACCAATTAAAGATTGGAGATGCATACAATCAAAGTAATTAATAAAGTGATGTTTTCATCAGGGGGAGCAATGATCATTGTACTCTTTTTCCTTCACCATGGTGTTTTTCCCACTGGGTTTTTTCCTGGTAAGGTTTTAACGAGGCAATCGATGAAAATCATCTAATGGATTCATTATATGTGAATGCCAAGTGAAAATACCTATGATTGATTATTATAGCTATGTGAAGTTATTATAAGACTGTACTCTTTTCCTTTGCCCGAGGTTTTTATCCCACAGGGTTTTTCCAGGCGAGGTTTTTAACGAGGTAGCATATAACAAGATGTTTCGTCCGAGGGAGAGTGTTATAAATAAATATATGTATAGTGGACTCCACATCTTTATGTAATTAGGGTTTCCGCTTGTATCTAACCCTCTATAAATAGAGGCCTTGTATACTCATATTGAAAGAAGAATATCAGTTGCCTCTCTATCTCGTATCTCTATGCAGTCTCTCTTTTCTCATTTACAACAATTATGGATTTTAACGACCATTTTTTTGGATTTTGATAACCAATTCAGAGTTTTTGACGGATTTAGCTCCGCCTCATCCTTTTAATTTTCTTCATCCAACATTTGAACATGTATTGTTCTTCCAGTACAAGTTGTAGACGAAAAGTAGATTCTCTTTTTCTTGTATCACTCTTTCACTTCCTATAATTAATTCACCCACAGAACTTGCCTTTAGTACCATTATGCAACATGATATTGCCGTGTCTTGTTTCCCATATTTTACTTTATATTTTTTGAAGTGCAATTTACCCATGTGAATTTGGAAAGCAATCCACCCGTGTTGTAATTTGATTTGGTGGTTTTTAGTCTTGTCTTATATTTTACTCTATGAGAGCAACTTGCTTGTAACACCCTTAAATTAAATCCTATATATCCTCTTGACCGATCAACAACAACTTCAGGCACCTAAAGTGATCCTTGAATTTAGTACATAACATGAGATTTAAAATGTTGTAGATGAGCAAGAGGAAGATTTGCAAAATATTCCTCCCCTTGCGACCCAAGAGTAAAGTGAAGTTGTGACGAGGATGTGTTGATGATTAGTTGGTGGCACGGATCTCATGACGGACTCCAAATCTCCGTCGTCGACGGAAGCTTACATTTTACTTTTCTTTATTGTGTCCGTTGTGGACTCATGTTTTGTGTATCCCAAATGTAAAACAATGGGCTCGGATTCAACTATTCAAAAACATCGCCCACAAATCCAGATAATTAAGAATGTTGATTTATATAAAAATAATTGATGATCATTATTTATGTTATACTGTGATAATATTATTTACTAGTATCAATTGGTGCTTATTAAAATGAATCAAGAGTTTGAGTTTGACATATGTATCAATAACCAGTAGTTGTTAATCTAATAACAAACAACACCTTAATTAACATATTTATCATCTATATTTCTGAAAAAAAATACTTATCATTTGCAAACTACCATATATTTTCTTAGCATTGTTACATTTAAAATGACAATTATATATGCAAAATAATTGATAACCAGTGTTTGTAGTATTTTCCTAAAAATACCACTATGCCAGTTAAAACCTTGAAAGTTTATTTTAAATATATATGTACAAAAATGGAGCATATATCAATTTAAAATACAAGTCTTCATCAACTAAATTAATTTAATAAAAAATTCTAATATAAAAAATACAAGCTAATATTTATATTATCTACATTAAAAAGGTGACATATAATGCTTTTAAAAAATATTGAACCTAAAGATATTAGCCTTTAGATTATATGTTATTGTGCATACATAAATACCAAAGGTTAATGAATACATAAAATCAACTCCAACAACTCAAGTTTAGCGTTTTCAAACATTTATAACTATCTGGGTTGTTAATCAATGGAGCTATGTAACTGGAAAAAATGCTAATAATAGTCTTATACACAATGATTTGATATGAACACAGTCAATGGAAAAGAATGCAACAATTAGTGTCAACTTTTCTATTATAGTGATGGAAATGAATATAAAAAGTTGTGTATATGTTTCTAATCATTAGTGGAAACGTTTATAAGCTATGGTGGATACGTAAAAATCAGGGTTAATGAATACGTAAAATCAAGTCCACCAACTTAGTTTATCGTTTCTAAACGTTTATAGTCTTCGGGTTTATCAATCAGTTAATCTTTGTAAACTGATAAATACTAAGAAATATTCTTATACAGAATGATTCGATAAGAACGGCCAAAGTAAAAGATACATACAGTGAGTGTTCCTTTTTATGATAGTGATGGAAACGATTATAGAAGGTTGTATACATGTTTGTAATCATTAGTGGAAACATTTATAAGTTATCGTGGATACGTAAAAGCCAAGGTTAACAATGTTAAATCGAATCCAACAACTCATTTTATCATGTCCAAACATTTATCGCCTTCACATTTATCAATCATTCAAGCTCTGTAAACTGATAAATGGTAAGAATATATTCTTATACACTATAATTCGATAAGAAGGGTCAAAGGAAAAGATATATAATAGTTTGTATCATCTTTTCAATTATAGTGATGGAAACGAATATAGAAGGTTGTGTATATGTTTCTAATCATCAGTGGAAACGTTCGTATCATCTTTTCAATTATAGTGATGGAAACGATTATAGAAGATTGTGTACATGTTTCTAATCATCAGTGGAAACGTTCGTATCATCTTTTCAATTATAGTGATGGAAACGATTATAGAAGATTGTGTACATGTTTCTAATCATCAGTGTATCATCTTTTCAATTATAGTGATCGAAACGATTATAGAAGGTTGTGTACATGTTTCTAATCATCAGTGGAAACGTTCATATCATCTTTTCAATTATAGTGATGGAAACGATTATAGAAGATTGTGTACATGTTTCTAATCATCAGTGGAAACGTTCATATCATCTTTTCAATTATAGTGATGGAAACGATTATAGAAGGTTGTGTACATGTTTCTAATCAGCAGTGGAAACGTTCGTATCATCTTTTCAATTATAGTGATGAAAACAATTATAGAAGGTTGTGTACATGTATCTAATCATCAGTGGAAACGTTCGTATCATCTTTTCAATCATAGTGATGGAAACGAGTATAGAAGGTTGTGTACATGTTTCTAATCATCAGTGGAAACATTCGTATCATCTTTTCAATTAGTAATGGCAACGATTATAGAAGGTTGTGTACATGTTTCTAATCATCAGTGGAAACGTTCGTATCATCTATTCAATTATAGTGATAGAAACTATTATAGAAGGTTGTGTAAATGTTTCTAATCATTAGTGGAAACGTTTATAAATTATCATGAATATGTAAAAACCAAGGTTAAAGAATATGTATAATCGGCTCCAACAACTCAGTTTATTGTTTCCAAATGTTTATAGCCTTCACGTTTCTCAATCCGTCAGGCTTTGTAAACTGATAATTATATGAAATATTCTTATACACAATGATTCGATAAGAATGACCCAAAATGAAAAGATATATAAATTTAGTGTCATCTTTTTTTAAGATAGTGATGCAAACAATTATAGAAGGTTGTTTATATATTTCTAATCATCAGTTAAAATGCTTATAAATTATAGTGGATAAGTAAGCCCAAGGTTAATGAATACGTACTCCATCATTTAAGGTTTATATATTTTTGGATATCAAAATTATGGTTAAAATAAGTTTTTTTTATAGTTCAGTTTTTTCTAGTAATATGAAAGAACACCACACATCTATGATTCATTAAATTCAACTTTATAACTATCTTTATTTTGATTTATTGATCTTGTTAGCTAATTGTATTTTATCTATAATATATGGTTTTAACAATTTTGCTTTATACTTCAATTTTAAGTTTAAAATTTTTTAAATAAATTATATGACACTTTTTAAATTTATAAAAAGTTAGACATATTTAATTTTGTGTTTTTATATATGAGTTTAAATTCTTCTTAATAGTATCATCATTTATTTTTAAATTGATATATGTACTTAATTGTTTTGAAGATAGAAAGTATTATTTAATAATAATATATATGGATATAGTCATATAATTTGTTATATAATTTGTGACTTATTTTTATGACAATTATAGTTAATTATATTATTGAAGTATTTTAAAAAAAAAGTTACAAACATAAGTTAAGTTGTAATTTCCAACAATTATAAGTAATTATATTTATTTGTCTTTGTATTGGATGACAAAGAAAAAAAAAAGAAATAAAGAGATGTGAGGTAGGGAAAAAATAATCAAAGATACATGATTTAGTGAATACTTAGTGTACTACAATATAACAAGAGATAAGTGAACCCTACAGATTGAAAGGAAAAAAAAAGAAAGGAGGAGATACTTTCCGTCAGGGACGGAAAAAAGCCTTCCGTCACAAAATCCTCCGCGATGTTATGGTAGGCGCTGACCTAAAGGTGAATGCCTTTTGGAGGCAAGTGGGTCAATATTACGTGGAAAGCAAACTCAAAGTCATACTCAACGCAAATCTCGATGACAAAAAAACATTTAAGCCGTTTCAAAGTTTGTTTACTGTTATGAGCAAGCTAGCCAACAATAATAAGTGGACAATTAAGTGATCAAACAAAAAATCATAAAAAAATTAATAGGGATGTGTTATGTTTTTTAAGATTTCATTGTTAGGATTGTGATAAGTTGTTGTGCAGCTAAAGGTAGCCTGTAAGGATGGATGTTGGTGGAATGAGACTAATGAAAAGACTTTGGAGGTCGATTAAATGACAAATCAAATGTATGTTAGATGGTAGTTAGTACTGAATTAATTTGTTAGTATTCAAACCTGATAATTTGTTGAAGCTCTTTTTTTTTTTTGATAAAAATATAGTTGCTATGTTAATCGGCATCACCATATTATGTATATGTTCGTAATGGCGGGCCTAGATATTTAAAGTTGTGGGTCATTGACAAATAAAAAAATTTCTAAATAGTTAATTTTTCTTAAAATTTATAAGGTCATTAAGACATAAAAAATCTACTATTTTATATAAAAAAAAAAACTATACTAAAATTGCTATAATTTTTTTTTACAAAAGTCATGGGTTTAGTGGTCAGGTGACCCACGTGCACCTTTATGTTCGCCTTTGATGTATGAGACATACTCTTATGAAGAGTAACTAGCACATGGCTATGATGTGATAAATATGGAGTGGTGTCTGAAATCTGATTTCACTTATCGACATCTTTTTATGTTATTTCACATCTCACAACACATGGCTATTGGGTAAGGAAAAATAGTTGTATACTATACGTCTGCTTCATAATAAAAAATGTTTTAGCTTTCAGTTGTTAAGAAAGAGAGTATGCAATATGAATTATAATTACGTGATGCAAAAGATAATGTAAAAGTGACTGTACACAAACAAAGCTAAACATGGATTGAATTTGAAACAAAACAATCAACTTAAAAAAACACCACACAACAAAACTATTATAGCTCAATAAGAAAAAACAAGCTCATCAAATCTACTATGACTCATCAATTAAAACAAAGTACACTACATCCAATCCTATTCTCAAATGAAACAAAAGAAGCATACATCAAATCTTTCGTGATGAAGCCCAACAATATATTCTCTTCTTTATTCGTCTTTATTGAGGCAAATCAATATTAGTTAAATCCTCATGGTAGGGAAGACTATGATCCAAGCTTAACACTCTCATCTTCTCCTCCAATCCCACTCTCAATTGGAGTTGGGTCAACCGTTTGTGGCTCAAAAAATGTAACAATAGTGTCTTTTCTGAGGGTAAGGGAGATGATAGCAATTACATATACAACCATTAAAAGGAACACTGAGATCCAATGAACACATTTGCTACATTGGGTAGTGTGTTGTGGATCCAACTGTAATACCCCTGAGGTTTACCTCCCACAGATTAAAGCGGGAAACAAACCGCTCTTTATATGGGTGGGGATACATCTCCTTATTGTGATGCTTTTTGAGTGAGAATGAACCTCTTAAAAATAAAACCATGAGTTGAGGCAAAGCAAACAATATCACAACAATGGGATACTATATTGTTACAATTGGTATCAGAACTAGGCCCAGGTCAGTGTATCGGTAGCCCGCAAGGGTGTGGGGCTCCCAAGGGGGGTGAAGTTTAATATCTCTGAGGTTTACATCTCACAACGATCGAAGCAAAGAACGAACCACTTCATATATGGATGGGATAACTCTCCTTATTATGAGACCTTTTGAGTGGGAATGAACCCCTCAGGAATAAAACAATGAGTTACGACTAAGGGTGAGCATTTGGATAATTCGGTTAACCGAAATCCAAATTGCTAAAAAAAAAATTGGATTTCGGTTATTTTGGTTAAAAATTGAATTAACCGAAATCCATACTATCCATAAACCGAAAAGTTTTTAGATTAAAAACCAAAAACCGAACTAGAATCCGAATTTCCATTAGTTCAGATTTTGGTTAACCGAAATTTTAAAAAAACTGAAAATTGAATTTTTATTTGATTTTTCAATTAACCAAAATTGAAAAAAAAAACAAAAACCTAACAGCAGAAAAAAATCCAAACAGAGGACAGATCTGCAATTACCAAAATACAGTCCACAAAGAGAATCCACAAAGCGATACAAAAACAGGACACAGACGATACAAAAATTTAGTGAAAGAGCGATTTGTTCGATAAGTGTTGGGCATACAACAGTAATTATCGATGATTAAGCATAAAAGTGAGCGAATGAGTAGCTTGTCATACGCAAAAGAGCTCTGAGCTCAGGAACACAACACCTTTGTGCCTAAATCGATCATTAACATCAATTTACGCTTGACGGTTCGACCATGAAACGAAATATGTGGTCTTTTTCATAATGGGGAATGAATGAGATCTATGGGCGAAGAGGGAAAGACGAAAAAACAGAAACGAGCTTCGTAGAAACTCACAGACTTCAGGGAGGAAGGAACACACCGCGGTGCCGCCGCCGCCTGCCGGAAGAAAACACGCAACCGTCAAGGAAGAAAGAAGAATAAGGAAGGATTGGAGAACTGGAGAAGATGAAGCGTGAAGAACGCAGTGCGACTATGCGAGTGAGTACTGAGTAGTGTCGTGTGACCGAGGTGAGGGTGGGATAGATTAGATTTAGGGTTTTGTTAACTAAAGTCTAACACTAGAAATCTAAAGGTGTGTTTTTTAAAAAAATTTGGATAATTCGGTTAACCGAATTTTCCAAAGTCAAAACCGAAATCCGAACTGAATTTTAATTCAGGTATTCGAATAACCAAAATTTTAAATTCAGTTTTAAAATTCGGTTAAAAATAAAAAAAAATCGGTGGATTTCGGATAAATCTGAATTATCCAAACTATGCTCACCCCTAGTTGCGACAAAGTGGACAATATCCCAACAGTGAGACACTGTGATGTTACAGTTGGTATCAGAGCTAGACCTAGGTCGGTGTGCCGGTAGCCAGAGAGGGCACTAGGTTCCCAAGGGGGGTGAAGTATAATACCCGTAAGGTTTACCTCCACATCGATTGGAGGGAAGAACAAACCACTTCATATATGGATGGGGATACCGCTCCTTGTTGTGATGTCTTTTCAAAGGAAATGGACCCCCCTCGGAAACAAAAACTGTGAGTTGTGGTGAAGCGCACAATATCACAACAGTGGGATACTGGGTTATTATAGTTGATATCAGAGCTAGACCTAGGTCTATGTGCCGGTAGCCTACGAGAGCACTGGGCTCCCAAGGGGGGTAGAGTGTAACAACCCTAAGGTTTGCCTCTCACATCGATTGGAGCGAAGAACGAATCACTCCTTATATGGGTGGGGATACATCTCTTTGTTGTGAGGTCTTTTGAGTGGGAATGGATCTCTCATAAACAAAACCAAGAGATGCGGCAAAGCGGACAATATCATAACAGTGGAATACTGGACTGTTACAGTTGGTATCAAAGCTAGACCCAGGTCGGTGTGCTGATAGCTGACAAGGGCGCTAGGCTGACAAGGGGGTGAAGTGTAATACCCCCGAGGTTTACCTTCCACATCGATTAGAGCATAGAACACAACTCATTATATGGGTGGCAATACCTCTTTTTGTTGTGAGGTCTTTTGAGTGAAAATGAACCTCTTAGATATAGAACCATGAGCTGTGATAAAGCGAACAATATCACAACAGTGAGATACTCTGTTACAGCTGGTATCAGAGTTAGACCTAGGTCAGTGTGTTGGTAGCCCGCGATGGCGCTAGGCTCCCAAGGGGGTGGAGTGTAACACCCTAGAGGTTTACCTCTCACATCGTTCGAAGTAGAGGACAAACCACTCATATGTGGGTGAGGATACCTCTCCTTGTTGTGAGGCCTTTTGAGTGGGATACTCTGTTATAATTGGTATCAGAGTTAGACCTAGTTCGGTGTGTCAATAGCCTGCAAGGGCGCTAGGCTCCCAAGGCGGTGGAGTGTAATACCCCTAAGGTTTACCTCTCACATCGATTGGAGCGGAGAATGAATCACTTCTTATATGGGCGGGGATACCTCTCCTTGTTGTGAAGCCTTTTGAGTGGGAATGGACCCCTTAGAAACAAAACCGTGAGTTACGGCAAAGTGGACAATATCACAACAATGGAATACTGGATTGTTACACCCCCCCCCCCCCAACAAATACTACTACTAGGTAGTATACATTGATGGAAGTTGTCCCAAGCCCTAAGTTCCATGAGATAACAATGATCTGGTAGGAGCGAGCAATGTTGACTAATAATAATACATTTGTATATTATTGTTTTTAACAAGACGATTAAAGGGAGGATGAGGAGCACTATTTAAGTACTTACAAAGATTGAGTTTTTATGATGACCTATTTTGGTTGGGCTGCTGCTGAACTCAAGGAGTGGTATCAGAGCAGATGGTAGCTCAAATGATAGTGTCATCTACCAGTAGAGAATTATGAGAATTAACTTCAGATTTATTTATGCAAGAATTGTTTATTCAGTATATATTGGAGCTATTTAGGAGGGGTGAGAGAGAAATATTTAGTTTTGAGATTATGTACCGTTGCTATGATGATGAGTTGACCAGCTGCGGTTAAGCCACCAACAATGGCCACCACAAGACTTGGAGTTATGGTTATGCTTCTGGTCACTAGATTCCTCAACCATGTCTTCATTTGAAGTTACAAGAAACCCTGATTGATCATGATTTATGGAATTAATCACCATTCACCCCATATAGAAATAAGGTTGTTGATAGAATGTTAACTTCATAACGTATTGTCTAGCATAGGTTCCAGTAATTGTGGACTCTGTCCTCATGCTAATAATGCTACAATGTACAATATTGACCCTGATTTTCTCCCCAACACATTATGCACAACATTTTATTCATACAATTGAGTTAGATAAATGTGATTAAAAGCTATGAATACTATTACTACTGTAGTTAGCTACTTATTTGGAAATCCACAATAACCTAAAGAAGGAAGGATGCGGAATTGAGGTTAAGATTGCTACATCTCTTGGTCTTATCAAGGGAGAGGAGACCACGGTGACAAACTATGGCAGCGACTACCACCATAGCTACTTTGATCAAGAAGGTGACGAAGGGAGCAAATCCACTTTCAATTAGGAAAAACCTCTACAAGCATCCTGATGAAATCATAATGATAGAGAGTTAAATATATATGTTATAGAATTGGTCATCACACTAGTGTATTGGATATTGCAAAAAACTTAATTAGAGATTTACATTGATCCTTTACTTTTTGAGAAAGCACGAGTGCAGAGTGAAGGAAGAGATTGTGCCTGCTCAACAAATGCATATGAGACATGCATGAATCAATGTGTGAAGATTTAGCTAGCTAGCTAGCTATAGCGGGGTTTTGAAAGTTATACTCATGACATGACCAAAGAACCGAGAAGAGTCGTAGCATCTCTAATAGCACCTTGACCTAAGAGTTTTGGTATAAACATCTGTTTAAGTAGCTCTTTAGCTGGTGGTTTGCCGTAGGCCATCTCAACAAAGAAACATCCAACCATTATCAACACCAACATTGGTATCAGAAGTTCCAACTTCCTCACCTATGAATGATTGAAAAAGTATTATATAATGATCACTAGTGGTAATTGTACTTGTCTTAAGGTAGATGTTTAATATACCCTGTATTCTTTTTACCAATTGATAGATATTGGTGTTGTTATTATGAATATTGTATTTTTTGTAAAAAAAGAGACACTTCATTGAGGCAAAGATTTACAAAACAAATATGGTAGACAACTTTAAAAGATCCAAAAATAAACTTATTTTATTTGGCCAACATAAAAAATAGTGCTAAAAAGTTCATGAAATGAGTAAAATCGTGTAACTAAACATCACAAAACTTCACAAATCGTGAGATTATATTTTACGAATAGAGAAAATTCATGTAAAAGAATTATCACGAATAGGTGAACTTCATCAACTTATTCTTCACAAAAACAACTAATTTGTGTAAAAATTTGACATGAATAGGTGAACTTCGTGAACTTGATTATTACGACATGTGTATTTATTTGATTCCTCACAAAGCAACAAAGATATTCAAGTTCAAGCTTACATTCCATGAATACTCATGACAAAAACCATCACGTAGTGGAAGAATTAAGACATGCATGTGCACGAGCCAGCTTCATTTAAGTGTAGAAGTTATATAATAAATGGTGAGAAATAATTTCACAAATTTTTGTCGTCTCATGAGTGTTACTCTGAGCAGGGGTGGATGTAACTTAGATCAATATGGATCAAGTGATGTAGAATAAAACTACTGTTTATTTATATTTTGCAAGTATTCTTATATGGTTAATTGATTTTGTCACCTTTTTGTTACCAATATAAAATGCGAGTTTAGTTTATGAATCCACTCTTCAAATTCTTATATTTTTACTTTTAAATTTGTTGGTTTTGATTTATTATTTTGTATCTTTTAATTGTATTTTTCTTTTCATGCTTAGCAGCGTTTAGTTTCTAAACACTCTACACTGTCTTATTTATTTACAAATAGCAAAGACAATAAGTTTAATTACTTTAAATTTCTAATTAACATTTGTTACTTGTTAACCTAAATTGATCTTTTAGTTTAATAACTTTGATCAAGAATAATATGTTTTTTAATTCCTATAATTTTATTGGATAGATTTATATGTATATATTATTCTAGTGTTTAGTGCGATTGTGTAACCAATATGATGAGAAATTTAGTTATAGGTCTGTCATTTCTCTCATGATATACTTTTATGGTTGTGTTGTACTTTGCTTTATATGGGTATTTAGTAAGTAGTATGTACCTCCATATTCATGGTTATCCAAATGGAGAGATTTACATTGGAGTTTGTCACCATGGTTATTTTTTGTTAGGTTTTGTAGGGTACAAACACTTTCCCATGTCTATCAACATTGGTTTCATTATAGAAATCCAAACAATGTTACAACTTTGATTCAACCATTACACTTACAATTAGAAAGGTGTACCACAAAGATATTATGATAGCTATCCTTCCAATATGTACCTACAATATGTGATGTAAAGTTAATAGTGCATAAGAATTGTTCTCAAATATCTTGGTTGTTTAGAATCTCAATTATCATGTTTCCAACAAAAAAAGTCGCACCACTACATTTCAACACATTCCAAATGGTTTAGTGCAGTAAGAAGAATTTGTACTACAATTAGTAATATTCAATATTCAACGACTACAAGCGTCACAACGCTGACTATCGGATATCATTTTAGAAGAAAAAAATTACAACAGTACATCATAACACCCCATATTTCTAATACTATTTGTTTTATATTTACCCGCTTTTGAATATTTTCAGGTTTAGATTTTAAGATTTTATAGATTGTTTATTTTATTTACAAATTAAAAAATAATCTCTCATAATAATAAAACACATTTTTGATCAAATTTAATAGTTCCTACTAGTCTTAAGTTATAAAAAAAGTTATTATAATGTCTACTTTGATTTTCTGCAAGGTTTAATTAACTTTTTGGTTAGTATTGTTTTGGGCAACTCGAATTCAGGACAGTTTCAGGTCATTATTACTTCATGTCATATGGGTTTTCAAAAACTTAGATCAAATCACTACTCTCTTTGGATCATTCGGGTGTAGTCACAATTATTTTGGGTCACATAGGTTTCACGTTTAGTATGTTTAAATGAAATACCCCTAAATATTAAACGTATTAAATCGTAACACGTTTTATAATATGGACATAAAATAACTTACGAACAATTGAATCTAGTACATATATATATGTACGAACGCGATAGTACATGTACGTAACGTTACGTTACGATATTGTAACGTTGTAAATAAGTGACAATGTCGTCACCTAACTTCGTAACCAAAGAAAATAATAATAGTAATAACTACACAAAGTAATATATAGTCACATATATACAAGTACACATAATAACTTATTCAAATAGAGAGAAAGAAAAAAGGGAGCAAAAACGCTCCTGTTGAGGCTCGAACCCGAGACCTCTCGTATGCCTAATGAATGTCTTAACCGGTTGAGCTATGCTCAAATTCGGTATTTGATCCCCACGAATTGTAACTAGTCATGTGATTAACTACAAAAAAAAGAGAGCAACGGACCCAAACAGACTTCATCGGTGCCACGTATTCCTTTGTGTTCTTCCTCGGCATTACTCTTGATCAAAAAAAAACGAGAAGAAAACCACAAATCAGATTGCAGTAGTAATGGCGACAGGAATCTTATTTCAGATTCTTGAAAAACCCATGCCCCATTCCTTCGTAACTCTAAGAGCATTATATTCCCTCTGTTGAGTCCAGAGCACGCCTTGCCAGCACCATCTGTTTCACTTTGTTTTCGGTAAAAGTAATGCAAATGACAGAAGGTGCGCATAAGAGTTCGTTCCTCCTCAAACTTCCACTAATCCTCTCTTGAAACTTCCACCCAGTAACAGGTTAATCTATTTCCTGTATTCAGTCTTCTCTTGCCCCTGTCTGTTGAGTAATATACCTGCGCAGTCTATTTCTTTTTTTTCTCCCTCCTCACTTGCATGCTCACGCCAGAAGCAATTGAGGAGTCTCTGCTACTTTGTTCTCCATGCGTGAAGGTAAGCCAAGCCTCCATGGCTGTGCTCATATCCTACCTGAAATCGTCTTCCCCTGATCAACCACTCACTGTTTCTGCCTTGTTGTTTTCGTCGAAAGGGAACTGCAACATCATTCACGAAACCTTCCTTGTAAAATCGATGAACCCAAGCATCTTGTTCCTTGCGGTCTGATTGATCTGATGTTCAAGCTCTAGGAAAGCAAGGGAAAACTAAATCTATCCAGACAGGGAAGTAACAGGTAAAACTGTAGCTAAGGTCCCCTCTCTGATTAAGTCCGACTGAGTTCCCATGCACAGTCTCCCTAAACTTCTACTTTTGTCATGCAAGAATACTGCATGTCACCTACTGCTAGAGTCCTGAGGAAAACTGAAGCTAAAACCTCTCCAAGAACTACCGAGGTAAGATCATGAAACAAAAAAAGAGAAGAAACAACACTGGTAGACTAGTTCTTTCTAGCTTTGATTTCTGTTTCAAACATACTCCCTGTAATTCAAGTTCATTGCCCTCCTGCTCCAGCATCGCAGGCTGTCCTCCTTTTAAGATAAGCAGACAAGGAGTCCCTCTTTATACAACAGCACCTGGGTCTGAATTCTAGTTCAAGGTACTCTTCACCCTAATAACTCTCCCAGATTCTTCAACCTTGTTTTCCCTGCATACTATACTCCCAGAAGTAACAGGAAGGTATAGTGGACTTGATAAAGAATTTAAAACAATGCCTACGCCCTGTACTAAACTGGTATTTATACTTGAGGAAAGTAGAGACATAACTGTAAATGAAATGAAACAACAGATGATGAAGAGGGTAACAGTTTAGTGTTTCAGAAAGAATGTGTTTCTGTAATTGTAACTTAGAACCCTGGGTTGCCTTGGAGCTATTGAGTTATTAAAACGTATACAAGGGGAACTAAGCAAGTTGAGAGAAACCTAGGAATTGGGTGTGGATGGCAGCAGAAGATAATAACAGAAAACTTAAATCTCAAACATACTCCAGTTTCTGCGATATGTTGCAGTTTCAGTGGCTAACTACTTTGTTTCTTGGTTAGTCTTGTCGGTTTTTGAGTTTCAAAGATTTATTAACACTAATTAAATACAGATTCATGAAAAGACGAAAGAACTAGAAGAGAAACATAAGAGGAATATCAGTTTGGTATTTTCAGTTCTATAGTTCTCCTGAGAACTTAAGTTCTACATGATTCTGTTACAGAGAACCAAAAAAAAAACGTGTTGAGAATTTTATGAGTCTAAAACCTTGTTAACACACAAGATTAAGTGTAGCAACGTAGGGGAAAACTAGCAGTCGAGTTGAGCAATAGAGTTGAAAGATGAAAGTAAAATTGTATCAGATTTTCTGTTTTAGTGCCGTGTTGTTTTAAGCCTCTGTTAAAAGGATTAGTGGGACTAACAGCATGCCTTGGGTTGTTTCTTTTTGGGGTTGAACTAGACTAGTACACTTAACTAAATAAATGAGTCCGTGGGACAGTTTGGTAAGACAAATAACTAAAACAGGAAGAAACCAAAAAGGAACTAAGAGTTTCAGCCCTTATCAGTTCTTTTTTTTCAGTTCTAGGATTCCTTTTCTTTTCCTGTCTCTGTACAATGACGATTCTGTAACAACTACGAAGTTGTGTGGGGCTTAAAATCTTGATAGAAAACTTAACCACATGAGCTATCAGTTGGTGGGACAATCTGGAAATCAAATCAGAAAACAAAAAGAAGAGACAGGAAATGATGCAACAGTTGCTGCTTCAGTTTCAGTGTTGGATCCTTGGGTTTTAGCATAAAGTGTATCAGCAAGAATAACAGTCTCATTGGGGGATGGAATCTTAATTGAGATCCTAACTAATCAAGGCAGTAATATGGGGTAGATTGAGGGTAATGCGTGAGCTAACAGAAAGAGAGTAAAAGAAAAGAAACCAGAAGTGAATTTTTCAGTTTTATGACTTTCTGAAAACATGTTTCCTGTATAATTCTGTACAGATAAGTAAGTGAGTATTAGTGGAGTGGTTTGAGTTAAAAAACGTTATAAACACCTATATCTAGTGGGGTAGTACTGTGGGAAGAAGGGAGACATCAGTTGAACTAAAGAGTAGCAAGAAACAAGAAGAAATACCTAGATTTGTAGTTTCAGTTTTTCACTGGTATTACTAGGTTCTGTATAACTAAAGCCTAGGAGGGTTATTGGGATGTTACTGGTGGGATGATGAATCTAACATAGAGCTAATACACCCAACTAACCTATTAATACCTGGAGGAAAATCAAAATCTACGTGAATCAACAGAAAGGAAATAGATAGAAGTCATCTGTCTGCTGGGCTTTTTCCCTCTGTTCTGTGAAACTGAGCACAGAGAGGCTTGAAGGGGTATTGAGAGTTATATGAGCCTAAAGCCTTACAAATTGTCTAACTTATGTGTTAACCTTTCTGAGGAAAACGAAAGTCACCTCAGAGATAAAGAAAGGAGAAAGAATAAAGTGTATCAGCTTCTATTTTCAGTTTTCCTGCAACAATTACTGTTTCTGTTTTCAGTTTCAGTTTCCAATTCCTGGAGCTTCTTGTCTCAGTATAAGTGAGTTTCTGTAAGACTAACGAGTTGCTTTGGGTTTGGTTGAGGCGTGGGATAAATCAAATACTTAACTAAGAAGCTAAAGCCAACCGGGGGAAACTGAAAATCAAACTGTAGATTAAGAAAGGAGATGGAAGCTAAGGAAGCAGTTTTCTGTTTCAGCTTTCTTTTAGGTAGCGGTGGAGGGATTTTATTTCAGGAACGTTGTTCATGGGGTGTGTCCTGTTGTGGGTTTATAATCTCTATTAAACACGGACTAAGTGGGCATTATAAATTGGGGAGAGATTTGAAGGAAAATATAGCATCTAAACAGGAAAGAATCAAGGAGAAGACATCGGTTTCGTGGGTTTTCGGTTTCAGTTTCTGAGTGCCTTCCTGCATCTTCTTCTGGGTAATCAACCAGATGCTTTGTGAGTGTCTTATGAGTATGGTCTAGAGTTTAAATCAAGGTTAGCACCCATAATAACTAACGGGTAAACTCTACAGGAAAGAAACAAACAAAAACTTAACTAACTAACAACAAGAACCGAGGGGAAAGGTGTAGCTTGTGTTTCAGTTTCAGTAATGATAGAGCTTCTGTATAACGATGTTACTAGGGTATATTAAGTGTGATCCTAGTCTAATAATCAACTCAAATAATAGCTAATGAACATAACTAGGATACCGAGGCATGTGGAGAAAATGTCACACCAATTACTACATTAAAAGTGAAGTTAGATAAGGTATTACATGGGGATTATGTTTCAGATTTTGGAAACTTTTGGGCCTCTGTGTAAATGAGTTTAGGGATACTCTATGGTCTATATACCATTAAACAAGGATTAAAACATTCTCATTTACTTATCTAAGGAGGGAAAAACACCTAGACAAGTTATGTCTATTTTATACAAACTTGTTACATAAATAACGCTTAAGATGCTTTAACACGAAACTAAGGAAAAAGGACTTAGCTAACATGTAACTAAAGGTATGAATATCCTAGGAGTAAGTTGAGCCTAGGATTAATGCATGTGAAGTTCTAGGAGTCGATATAAACCGAGTATGTAACAACATACCTAGGGAATAATATACGACATAAAGTGTCGTCACATAAAATGATAAACTGACACATTGCTTTAATTAACGCTAGGGCCGTAGCGAGCTCCGACCGGGACTTCGAGTGTAAGACAAGTCGTGCTTTCGATTAAGGTATGGACATGTGTGGTTCGTATGTTGCCGTGTTACACGGCTTGTTTGCTTTGTGTGCTGTGTGCTTTGGGTGACAATGACTCTAAGACTAAAAGC
Source organism: Limonium bicolor (assembly GCA_023374045.1). Taxonomy (NCBI): domain Eukaryota; kingdom Viridiplantae; phylum Streptophyta; class Magnoliopsida; order Caryophyllales; family Plumbaginaceae; genus Limonium; species Limonium bicolor. The sequence goes on along the minus strand of CM041779.1, from coordinate 90,158,547 downwards.
ATGAAAATTGGATTGCTTCTTGTGGCTTGCTTTTATGCGTGTTATATATATCCTTGTGGCATTTTACTTGCGCGCACACAATAGTTTAGTCCCTTTCTCGTTTATGGAACTTGAGACGAACTACTACGAACTATGGAAACAAAGAAAACTCAATAAGGGGAAACTCCTCTCTAAACCATTGAGGACTACCATGACACCCACTATGGTGTCTATTCATTAATCATAATGAAGAGCAAGTCTCCTTGGTGAGACATGACGAACCACATAGACAAAACAAAAGAACTATACAAAGAGAAAACCCCTCTTAACTATAGAGGACCTCTAAAGACACCCACTATGGTGTCGAGTTATCAAAGATGATGATAAACTAGTAACATTGAGAAGGAATAGGGAGACGGACCCTTAGAATCCGGAGCAGTGGCTAGTAACATTGAGAAGGAATAGGGAGACGGACCCTTAGAATCCGGAGCAGTGGCTAGTAACATTGAGAAGGAATAGGGAGACGGACCCTTAGAATCCGGAGCAGAGGCTAGTAACATTGAGAAGGAATAGGGAGACGGACCCTTAGAATCCGGAGCAGTGGCTAGTAACATTGAGAAGGAATAGGGAGACGGACCCTTAGAATCCGGAGCAGAGGCTAGTAACATTGAGAAGAATAGGGAGACGGACCCTTAGAATCCGGAGCAGAGGCTAGTAACATTGAGAAGGAATAGGGAGACGGACCCTTAGAATCCGGAGCAGAGGCTAATAACATTGAGAAGGAATAGGGAGACGGACCCTTAGAATCCGGATCAGAGGCTAATAACATTGAGAAGGAATAGGGAGACGGACCCTTAGAATCCGGAGCAGAGGCTAATAACATTGAGAAGGAATAGGGAGATGGACCCTTTGAATCCGGAGCAGAGGCTAGTAACATGGAAAAAGGAATAGGGAGACGGACCCTTGGTATCCGGGGCAATGGCCAGTAACATTTAAAAACAATAGAGAGAGAGAAAGAGCTATCCGGGAGTGGAGGATTAGCTATGGACAAGATGTACTCCAAATTGTGGTGATAAGAGAATTCACAAATAACCCTTAAAGAAACAAGGAATGAATAGCACCTACATAATAAAGTCTCGGGATCTAATCTATATCCCCTGACTCGGTGCCAGAGAATAGAGGAAAACATGTGTAATGAGACCAAGCAAATAAGAAAATTCACAAATGTGATTCTTTAAGGAACAAGAAAAGATTGGCACCAATATGATATGGTCACGGGATCTAAACTATATCCCCAGACCTGGTGCAAGGGAAGAAAAAGAAAATACACATCATGGGAGACAAGAAAAGAAATGAAAACACACAATGCTCGAACGATCCCATAGTGAGGATCATTGGTAAACATACCTATGCACACGTCTGATGACTTACATGATTGTTGTTGCTATATTAGCAGCTTGTTGTGCTTGGTTGCGTTTTGATGGGCTATGATGCCAGCTTGTTATGCTTGGATGTTTGTGGATGTTGCTATGCTACCTTGAAGTGTGTTTGATATTATGATGTAATGTGATGTGCTTTACTGCTTTAATATAGCATGTAAAATGACTTAATAATATTCGACCAAGTAGTCGTGTGGCCCGGTAACATGCGGGCTTCACACGTTCATACTCGGCATAGTTTGCTGAGTCCTTTATTTTTACAGGTAATCATCTGGATCATGACGGAGTGTAGGTGAAGGACTATCATGGGGATAGTCCACTATGGCAAGACTTTCAGTAGTATGCTTTTAATGTAAGGGTTATGTTGTTTAAGTTATTATCTAAACTGTAGATGCTCGGTTTGTATCTTTTATGTTGTATCTGGACTTCGTTAAGTTGGACTTCCAGTCATTCAGACCGTAACATGGAGTTAGTAATGAGGACTGTCAACCACGTGGGTGGTTGGCGCCTGTAGCACCCGAATAGAGTTCGAAACCGCTGCGTAGACTTCCTGCTAACTTAGGCGCGTCGTATTATTGTTGGACATTATTTGGGGGTGTTACATTAAACATTTTCGAGCTTGATGAGGATCGATTTAAACAGGCAGATTTTGGGGTTTGGTCTACAGCTGAGGATGTCACACATTTGTCCTTCATGAAGATGTTTCTTCATGGAAAATGAAGTTGGATACATGACAACATTTTCTGCCAATGAGCTTTTTTATTTATGTTCTATATTGCAATGAGATAATTATTTCCTTCGATAGTGTTGTGTTACGATTTTGGGCCCATTTCCCTAAGATCCTATTGAGATTGACATGGTTACCGAAGAATAAGAACCACAAGATAATGTATGATAAAATAAGTGACATAAGGATATACGTGGTTCAGTCCAAACATGACCTACGTCCACAAGAAGAGATAGAACAAATTTCATTAAAAGGATGAGGATTACAAGTTTACATGAGAATTACCTAACCAACACATCAACCTGTGTTTCCCTTGTGTTTTTACCCGATTCCTTTGAGTTCTTATAGAACCACCATTGACTCTCTTGGATGTGATCCCCACAAGTTGGGATGATTCTAAGCTAAGTTACTAGATCTATGTATAGCGATAGATCTAAATCCTTCCCCTATCTCAACAATAACCCTTTAATAACTGCCAAATAATGATGTACAAGTTACAATGGTTAATACCTCATTAACATCGTCCATTAACACCTAGACACAACTACTACTCGGGTATCTAGAAAGTCAGATATCTTAACTTCTTCTTCAAGGATTTTAACATCCTCATAACTCTCTTTATAATGTTAGTGAACCAAATGCTTTAGACACCATTAATTTGTACCACATAAATGCTCCCATTAATGTATTTTCAACTTTCGTGAAACTTTACATGAATAAGACATTAAATGGAAGACAAAACCAATTAACTTCACAAGAGCAACTCAAAGGATTTAGCATTAATTATAATAATTCTTTCTCTTAATGCTCAATCCGGTCAATCACATACCACCATCGATTCCAAACTTCCTCTTGATGAATAATCCTTAAATCATCTCACACAACTAATGCTGGTCAAGGTTCGGTTCCAGGAAATGGGCATTCGGATTCGGAACCAGTCTTGGGCGGTTCCGGTTCTGAAAAGTGTATTCACTTCAGATTCATTCAAAAAACTGGTTCCAACTGGTTCGGTTCCGATTGGTTCCGAACGATTCCGGAAAGATTCGATCGGCTCCAATTTCTTCGTTTTAGCTCTGATTTGAGATCCGTTTGCTCACACACATTGCTGTTTTTGTCCACTTCACTCCTAGATACGTTATTCCTCAAGTTTATAATCTTAAATGTGTAAGAAACAAAAACTTATAATTTTTTATTGAATTTACGAAAATTAAGGAACAAAGAGAATTTTTATTATATGATTCATGCCTCGTTAAAACCTTATTAGGTAAAAACCCATTGGAAAAACCTAATAAGGAAAAAGAGTACAACTATAACTAATAGGTTACATGATTTCAATTTGCAAGTCTTAAAAAGATTACATGGAAAGAAAGTAATACTAATACATTCTAAAAGATTACAAGATAGAAGTCCTAAGTGTTTTTCCCCTTTCATCTCATACCAATCATCAGGTTGCCCATCCTACTGCAATGTGCGTGCTTGGGATCTCAGCTCGGCTAAGTCCCAATCATACTTCTCAACACAAACCTTGAGTGAGTCTGGTGCAAGGCTTGATCTCTTTTCATCCAACACTCGTTTGCCCGCACTAAACGCTGGCTTAGAAGCAACAGTTGATGCTGGAATTGCTAGCACATCTCGAGCTATCTTTTTAAGGATAAAAAACTTGCCTTCATGTGCTTGCAATCACTTAAGAAAATATATATCACCATCATCATCATCATCAAAACTAAAGTGAAGTTAATATAATCATCATAAGTACAAAATCAAGAACCCGATTGAATTGCCTTTGATTTTTTCAAAATACTAGAAATCAAAGAACTTCTTTTGCTATTGGGGCGTGGTGGTTTAGTAGATGAACCACTACCACTAGTAGAGGAAAGCTCATCCGGACAATACTTTGAAGTATACTCATCATGTAGATTTTCAAGGCTACATAACATTTTCTATATGTTGTTGAACATAACCATCATAGGGTGGACCTCCTGGAACAATACTATAATAATAATCAAGCAATTTTGTTAGAGCATCCAATTTTATTTGTGGATCAAGAACAGTTACAATATAATAAATCAAAGAAAATTCATTGAAATATTTAAACCACTTAGACATCATATTGAAAATAACCACACTGATCCCATCTACAAACCTATTCTCATGCAAAACATCGAAAATACTAATGCATTCATTTATGACAAGATACACATTAGGTTCATAAACTAATGAAAATACCTTAGTTGCACTTTAAAAACATTTTAAAATGTTGCACACAACATTAGCCTTTCCCCAAAATTCACCACTCATTAATTCTTGATTTTTGTTGAACAACCATACTCTTATACAAAGTAGTCAATATGGGCTGATGTTTCTTAGTCTTAACTAACAATTCATATGCGGAGTTCCATCTAGTGGGGTGTCAGGAGTAAAATGACAAGGACATACACCGGATTTCTCACACATTTTCTTACATTCATTTTTAACAACATGTGATTTACTAATTTTTCTCATAACACTCCCAAGTGGTTCTAATGTAGCAGTCAAGTTAGATAAACCATCTTGTACACACAAATTTTATAACATACACACAACAACGAATATGCAAGTAATCTCCATCATGCAAGAGTGTGAGTCTCTTATTAACTTTTAGAAAATCAACACAACTAACATTGTTCGAAGCATTATCTAAAGAAATTGAGAGTACCTTGTCTAACAAATTCCACTCAGATAATACTTCAATAAGTTTCTTGAAAATATTATGACCAGTATGTGCATCATAAAAATATCAAAAGCAATAATACACTTCTCAAGCGTCCAAGAACTATCAATCCAATGATGTGTAACACAAATAAATGTCTCATTAGTAGTAAATGTCCACATATCACTAGTTAAGGAAACATGACCATCAAACGCATTCATCATTTCCATTACTTGGTTTCTAGTTTTACTATGTTGTGCAAAAGCGCTACGTTTAAGTGTATTCCTAGGAACTCTACTATATTGTGGTAGTAATGTGGTGCAGACAAAATTTTCAAAATAAGAGCTTTCACAAAAATTAAAAGGCAATTGTTCAGCAATCATAAATCAGCTATGCTATGCCATATATCAATCTTTCTCTATCATAATGAAAAAAACCTGGGCCGGTTGTCGTTCGGTAAACCTAGTGAGCATAGTTTGACCGCTCGTACCGCCCACTATTGCCGCCGTATCCTTGTAGATTTTGACCGAGTTTGCAAGTGCTTTGCAAAGGATCAGTTTTGGTGCCCGCCGCCCCATGCAAGTCCTTTGATACAAAGATTGTAATATTGCTTGTATACCCGGCCTTCTTCGGATCTTCTTTCTTTGTGATGTATGCCCACACCCAAGAAGTCGTTTTTTTTTATGGAACGGTGTTGTCGGCATCATCATCTCTGATTATGTTCTTCTTGACCAAGATTGTGGGCATCGGATGGGGTAGAGGATGTACCTTTAATTGTAAAAAATTGATTTAGACTATAATTAGGATAAGAATGCAATTAAAAATAAAGTTTGTATAAAATAAATTGTAACTAATATTAAAACTTACCAAATGGGGATATTCCTGGTTGTGTTGGCCCCATGTTTGTAGATCCTTACTGAGATATTGTATAACTTCCACCTTGCGGGATTGATGAGGGGAAAAATGTGGTTGTTGATGATACATGAATTCCATTTCGTCGATTTGGTCTTGCTCATCAACTTGAAAATTTGGATCGATTGGGAGGTTTGAAGAAGGCATCACTTCCTTTCTGGCTCTCCTAGACATTTTTTCTAGAATGTGGGAAATGGGAATGGAGCACTAATGTGTGAAATGAGCTTTTTAGTAGCTAGAATGCTTAATAGCACTTAATTGCACAAGAAGATACTAGTAATAAGAGAGAAGAAGAGTATGATGAGTTGTGTGGTGAGAATGATTATAAAATGGTGTATTTATAGGGGTTTTGGGGCTAACTAATCGTTTTCAGCCGTTATAGACAAGAAAAAAAGAGAGTTGTTGGGATTCTGGCCGGTTCTGGTTAACGACTCTTTTGTCAAAAGAGCGCGCGTTCCCCGGCCACAAAACGACGTTGTTTTCCATTGACCAGTGGCTGACCAGTTGAGGCCAGTTCCGGGGGGGTGTTCGGCTGGATTTTGGTTCCATTGGTTCTGTTCTGATTCCGGTTCTACGGTTCTGATACAAGGGCGGTTCTAGACGGTTCCGGTTCTGGGCCGGTTCAGTCCCGAATCCTAAAACATGTATTCATATTCGCTTCGTTTGGGCGTAGTTCCGGTTCTAAACCGGTTCCGACCGGTTCCAATTCGATTGGTTCCGGTTCTACTTAGCGGTTCCGGTTCTATTCAGAACCGATGGCCAGCATTACACACAATGACAAAGCGGATAACTTCATCTAAACTGTTTACATTCCAACTTCAGTAAATTGATCACTCCTTCCCAAGCCCCTAAAGACTCACCTGGTCCAAATCACCATGGACCCGCCATAAACACGAAGAAGTAAGTAACAATCCAAAAAACAACTACGCAACCGAAGACAATAGTGATCTCTTCCGTCTTTATCTAGTTCTCGCAAAGTCTTCAAATGACCTCACAACAACTTTATAATTGATCACCACGCAAAGCTCGGTGTGTGGTTATATGTGTGCTACCATAATCCTAGGTCCACCCACTTGCTAGATTATCTTCAGTGCTCTATGGGAGTGCACGATCCATCACGTGACCCAAGAGAATATATTTTTTCCTCATTTTATGCTCCAACACCACTATTGAAGTTTCACTAGATCTTACCTTTTCTTTATTGTCCTTACTCCCCCACAAAAGGGTTTGTTAAATAAAGAAACTAGACTTTACTTCAAAATGTGAATGATGCAACAGATTTTTCAAGATCCAAGATCTCCAACTTGATCTCCTTCCAACAAACATCACCACTGTACTTAATACAACATGAGTCTCCAAGCTCTCGTCATTGCTCGATGAAGAATAAAATCACATTTACTTTTTAGTGGCTTTTCATCTTCAAGTAAGAATTGAGTGCCAAGACTTCAAATGTATCACGAACATGATGTGATCAAGGAAAGGAAATGCATGAGCTTCAAGTCACTACAACTTTCTATCTCCAACACCTTACTTTGTTTTCCACTTTTATCAAAACTTAAATAATCTTGAATCACCGTTCTCTCTTCCTCATGACATCTCCACCAACACGGACATCCCAAAAACCCATGAGCTCTGATACCAATTGTTAGGATTTCGGGTCCATTTCCCCAGGATCGTGGTGAGATCAACATGGTTACCGAATAAGACAAACCACAAGATAATGTAATGATAAAATAAGTGACACAAGGATATACGGTTCGGTCCAAACATGACCTACGTCTACAAAAGGTGACCGAAAACAACTCATTAAGAGGATGAGGACAACAAGTTGACATGAGGATTGGATTACCCAACCAACGCATCAACCCATGTTTCCCTTGGTGTTTTTACTCGAGTTCCTTTGAGTTCTCATAGAACCATCCTTGCTCTCTTGGATGTGATCCCCACAAGTTTGGATGATTTTATGCTATGGATTACTAAATCTATGTATAACAATAGATCTAAACCCTTCAGCTATCCCAACATTATCCCAGTAACAACTACCATATAATGGTGTACAAGTTACAACGATTACAACCTCATTAATAACATCTATTAACACCTAGGAACAACTAAGACTCGGGTATCTAGAAATCCATAAGTATTCACTTCTTTTTTATGGATTTAAACCTTTTATAACTCTTCTCATAATGTCAGAGAACCAAATGCGTCAGAGACCATTATTTTGCACCGCATAAATGCTCCCATTAATGCATCTTCAACTTTGTGTAACTTTTGTGAATAAGACATTAATTGGAAGACAAAGCTAATTAACTTCACAATAGCAAGTCAATGGATTTAACATTAATTCTAACTTGTTTTTTTCATCAGCAGAGACATCCTATTAAACATAGAATTATAATGATTTTTTGTTTGATATTGTATGTTTTTCAATCTTTCACTGTTACTGTTTTTTTTACTTGAACAACTTCTTTTGAGCTGCTCTTTCTTGGGTGAGATCATTATGTGATACATCCACATGATCTATCACGTGTAAGATAAGTATTCTATTATATCTTTTTACATGTGTCGGTGTTGACTTTCTTTAACAGACTAGATGGAACATCAAGCTAAGATATAGTGCACTTTGGGATGAACTTGGGAGTTCACTCTTTATACAACAACAAACTTCCTCTAGACTTCTCCTTTCACCAAAACCTTGAATTCTCTTTTTAGAGTACCCCACTAAAGTACTTCATTAAATAACTTGGCATATAGTACTTATTACCAAAACCCATAGGAAATATACACTAAGTACAACTAGAGTCAATGAAAGCAAATCATGTCTATTAACTAGAGTCAATCACTCCCGTAAAGTACAACCTTAGTCAATACGAAGTTATAATCGTAGAGAGCTACGAAAAACTAGGAGGTTGTTGTTCACGTCAAGAAAAAGGAGGCTGTCCAAACTATTTGAAAAATTGCCTCCAGTTTTAAGATTGAGTCACTCAAATTTTGAAGTTACTGAATCCAAAAATTACACCCCAAAAGTAGTTGTTAACCAAACCTTAATGCTCTTTTTTTATTAGGGGGCTACAAAGGTAGCAAGTTTCGACCGTAAGTGGTCTTCCAGCATAGGAAAAGTCCTAGCTATGAAGGGTTAACCTCCCCCACGGCACAACATATGTAACGTTAGAAAAATAAGGTAACTATATATTTTCCTTAAACGGCCACCCTATTCACAGCAGCCCTTCCGTTTGTTGTGACCAACGAATCATCAAGACTACAGGATCATGTCTGCATCCATCCACCAAAAAATTTCTTACTCTATTATGCTTAGATTCAATATCTTCATCAGATGCGCACAGAAATGAATGGCATTCCTTATATCCATTCAGCCCTGAGCCAGAGAAAAAAATTCCGATGCAATTCTCCTTTGCCACTAATTTGGCGTAAAGATCAAAAGGCGAGACTAGTTTCTGTTCCCGCTGCTCCTCAAAATCCGGTCAATATTTGCTAGTGATTTCTTGGGGTAGGGAAAATGTACCCGTAACTTCTGCCCGTATTTGAAGCACTCACGTGCTTCGGCTGATATTCTTCGATAGATTTTCTTTTGTTTCTCCTCCGCAACTTAGGGCACTTGCTACTCTTTTTGTTGTTGTTCACTGGAGAGATATCCACATGCAGATTAATTGCTGGTAGTGAATTACCATCAACCGGGGTGGGACGCCCTTGGTTCGGGATATCAGTAAATCCAACCCTTGTGACAGTGGGGCCCTCCTCATCTTGGGCTAGAGAAGCATCGTGGGTTGGGCCGTACGGTGGGGGGAGAGATTAGGCGAGGAACAAAAGCCGGCCACACGTGAGGAAAAATCTGGGTTACTGGACTGCCCGACATCATTATGTTGAGGATAAATGTTTAGGAGGCTGCATGGGGCCTGCTACGGAGGAATAAATTCAGCCGCCATAGAGCTTTGTGTCAGCGAGAAAGGGGAGACAGAAAGATGGGTTTGTTAATTAATTGGCTCTGGAAAGTTGTGGTTGGGTGCGGGCCCATGAGAGAACTTTTGGGGGGTGGCAGCCTTTTGTGAGGTTGGGCTCGGCAACCAAAGTAGAAGGGAGAGGCATGGGAAAGACGGATGTGTGGGGAATGGAGGAATGGGAAATAGGAATATAGGGAGACAAAACATATTATATAAATCAGATAATTTTCACAGTAATCTAATCTAAATAATCCACCTTTTCCTATTCCGACTAAGTATCTCAAAATCTTCTCAATCCTAGATCTCAGTATCTCAATAGAAAATGACAGTATCTCAATCCTAGAATCCGATCTCAATCTTTGTATCCTTTGATCTAACCTAACGAGGCAATACATTTATCCCAGTGCGATTCGACTTGACCTTCTATCCTACATTACCTGGTCTTGATTATAGAGTCTCACAAGGACAGAGAGAGAGAAAGAGAGCTTCTGTTGGGATTGAATGCGAGTTTAACTGCCAAATGTTACGTGTCTTATTTCATGGGGGTATGTCCCTATTTATAGTATTTGGGCCTGGTTTTTTATAGTGCCAGCCTGTATTTTACATGCATAAGTACAGTTTTTACCCCTTCTTAGTTCCTTTGGTCGACCACAGACGGTCGACCGTACTACATTTTGCTTTGTCTAAGTCCCATTTTCATCCGGCTGAGGACGGCCGGATGACCTATGTGCCTCTACCCCCATCCGGCTAAAGCGGCCGGATGCTTTATGTATTCTATTCTCATCCGGCTGAAGGGGCTGGATGCGCTTCGTGTCCTGTTTTGGGCTTGACACCATTTCTTCCCTTCTCATCAGTCCCACAAGTTCTATCTCTTCTGAATTTTGGTGAAGAAAATAGAACTCTGTTGTGTGTTTTGACGAAAAATTTTGCGACTGCGATCATTCTGAAGCTCTTTGGTTTGTCCGTGCTTCGTCCTTTCCTTATCCCAGTCCCACAAGTTCTTTTTCTTCATACTTGGAGAAAAGGAACTTCTTATTGGCCACGTGCGAAGCTCGTGACTCAAACGTGTTGTGTACCACTTTTTGAATTTTTCCGCCTACTTTTGGTGTAGAATACGTAAGGTCCTTCTTTCGACTAATCATCGGAAGCGCTTTTAGGAGGCGTGTGGCCCTTTCTTTTCCCCTGCAAAAAGGTGTTTTTTGTTGTACATAATATTATATATTATTGGTTTGAGCGAGGGAAAACTTTCCTTTTGAGTTTTTAAGCTTCTTTCTCTTTCCTCTTCTGCTCATCTGCTTCGACTCTCTTCTTCTCCTGTTGTCGTGCTCTCGCTCTCTTTCGCCGCTGCCCAACTTCGTTTTTGTGCCAAGCTTAATAATGTCTTCTTCTACTGCAAAAAAGAGTAAGCTCGCTGCGAATTTTCTCCTGCCATTGAAGCGATTCAGGGTTCTCGCACCCCCGATGGCTTTCGCCCCGCGCTTCTGAAATTCCAGAGACCCTTTTTTGTCTGGTCGAGAGCCTTCTCCTTCCTCTCTCGACATCTCCGCCCTTTGCGACTGTCTTAGGGATGTCGAAGCTCCCTTGGAACTCAAATCTATCTGCCCTCTCGATGAGTGTGAAATATGAATGGTTCTAATGGTCTTTAATGTCTATTTTGTATACGCGAATTGATACTATTCCACACTTATCTTGCGTTTTTCTGTGGTTTGTTGTTTGTTAAGGCTTGATACACTTTTTCTATGTTAAATGCAGAGAAAAGCCAAGGAAACACTAGATTAACTCACAAGGGAGGTAATGCAACAAACGGGGGTCGAATCGGAGTCAAAATGAAGAAGTTAGAGGATTTTTAAGGTGTGTCCGAGCTTGTGTCCGAACTTCCAAGTTCGGACGCAAGTCGAGAGTTTTTATGCTGCGCCTGATGGGATGTCCGAACTTCGGTCCGAACATCGAAGTTCGGACATAGTTGAGAAAAGCCGGAGGTCTGAAGTACGGAGCATGTCCGAACTTGTGTCCGAACATCAAAGTTCGGACACAGGTCGAAACTTTCTGAATTGAAGCGCTCAAAGCATTGTGTCCGAACTTTGAAGTTCGGACCAATGTTCGGACGGCACGAAAATTACAGCACAAACTCGGCGTTTTGAAGGGAAAAGAGAGAGAAAGGTCTATTTAAATGACCTAATCAGAGGGAGAAGGCATTCACGCATCATCGATCATTACAACACTCCCTTCCACACTGATAAACGAGGTTCTCTCCAATCATCCACGCCAATTGCATCGGTTCGCCTTCATCCACATTCACCAATCATCATTCCATCATCGTTCTGGAGGAGCATCGACAGAGGGAAGTGCGACTATCATCTTCAACCTTGCACCTGCATCCACCGATTCTGGATAGTCAATCAACAAAAGGGTTTTTCTTCCTTTAGATAGTTTCTATGTTGATTGTATTTATCTTTTCATTGGCAATGTCTGGCTAGTAGGGATTTAACTCTGGGGTAGGGTTGTTCAAGATGGATTCAATGTAGTTAAGAATTCTGCAATTTGATTATGAGGCTGTAACGGATTGTTTTCAGGTTAATGACTATCAATTTTCTTCTCTATTAATTTCGCGAGTTATAGAGTTGTTCTGCGAAACCTATTAAGATCAGACAAGGTGATTAGTAGGGAGTTCGAATTAACCTGGGAATTTGGGGAAGGATTAGTCGGATAGATAATCTTTCCTACAAACGCTAACAATTCTTTGTGCTTATTCCGCCTGTATGTGTTTTGCCAACTGCTAGATTAGAGTTGACATGTCCTGATAGGTGAGCTCTTCAATGAACTAGGATTTAGCATTGAAGAGATAGAAAGAATTGGCCTTTCCGTTCTCATAATTAAGTTGTAGAAGTTACTAGATTTAATCAAGAAAGAACAACCTGAACCCGGAGTTCCACTCGTACAATCAAACTCATCATTCATTTTACTGATTGCTTATTTCAATTCTGATTTGCATTTATTCGATTCGGATTCAAAAACAATTCACAACCCCCCTGAATTTGCAGTTTTATTAGGATTTAGGATAGGACTTAGGCTTATTTATTCAAGTCCCACGGTTCGATACTTGGTTGCTTAACTTTCTATACTATAGTGACCGGGATTTTTGCAACCCGACAGACTTATTGATTTATTATTTTCTAGATTAATTGTTTAGTTTTAGTAGATCAATTACCCTGTTTGCAAAATGGCGCCGTTGCCGGGGACTTGACTTTGTCAAGTCCTTTGCCTTGGTTGTCAATTGTTTTTATTTTATTTGATTTGTTTTGTTTAACTGTGCAGGTGTTGGTGAATGCACGGTACTCGATCTCGAGGTCCACCAAGATTCAACTTAGACTTAGAGATCAACCGTACAGCTCGAAGAGCAAGAAGAGCACTCACCTTCGCCATGGCTAATAACGGACCAGTCAATCCCAATGCCAATGCTGAGCAGTCCACTTTGGGAAGAATTAATCGCCCGCCAGCTGCTCCTAGAAGAGGACCTGTGACTCTACCTAACCTCACAGCGGAATTAACAGCAGAATGGCAGAAGTTGAAACCAAGCCATCAGACAAATGCTGTGAGAAATCATCCAGCAGGGACCTTCTCAGGCGCAGACCCGGCTGATGCACTCGACCATGTCCATCGGTTCTTAGTCCATTTGGATTCGCTGGGGATGTCTCAGGGGCTTGAGGAATATGCTCGGCTGTGCTTATTTCAGCACAGTCTATCAGGGGAAGCCTCGAAGTGGTTCCACCGTCTACCACCAGGTATCATCACTACCTGGGAGCTGCTGACAGAGAGGTTCTATGAGAAGTATATCCCCATCTCCAGGACCAGGCAGATGATAGCTGATCTGACCGCTTTCAGACAGTCCGGCAACGAGACGATCTGTGAAGCTTGGGATAGGTTCAAGGAGCTGCTCCGCCAGTGCCCGCATCACGGTCAGAACATGACATCTTTGGCCCAGGGGTTCTTCCAAGGGCTGAGAGATGAGCACAGAGCCGAGGTCAGAGCTGCATTGGGTGGTAATTTGCTGGCTAAGAGTGGAGAGGATTTATGTCAGCCATGGAGTCCTACTGCGAGGAGCTCCGCCAGTGGAGCAACAGCGGTGGCAGGGTCTTCACAGTTGGGCAGACCTCCTCTCGGGCTCCAGATCCTATGATGGAGCAGATTGCTGCTGAGCAGGCCCATCTGAGTACCACAGTGGGCAATATGGCGAAGATGCTCGAGAGGCTCACTATGGGACAGACACCGATGCAAGCCGTCAAGAAGGTGTCTTCTGGTCCAAATGAGGTATGCTGTTCTCAGTGTGGAGACAGCCATGACTACGAAGACTGCCCGATGGTTGCTGAGATGAGGCAGACTGAGGAGGCGAATGTCATTGGTCAGTACAACAGGCAGCCTTGGATGCAGAACCAGCATCCAAACCTGAGGTACGGTAATCCAAACAACGCCCTCAACTCACAGCAGATGCAGCCTCAGAGGGCAAGTCAGGGAGCACCACCCGGTTTTGTTAGGCCTCCATACAATCAGTTTAGGCCACAGCAGTCTCCAGCTCAGCCATCGTCACTGAGCTCGAATAATGCTAATTTAAAGGAGATGATGGATAAACTGATGGCGTCTCAAGAGCAACAAACAGTGATAAATCAGAACCTGGCAGCTGGCCAGCAGAAGCTTGAGAACGCCATGGTTGAGATGCAAGGAACGATGAGTCAGTTGACTCAGTTCCTCCTACACAGAGACCGTCTGGCTCACTGCCTTCCCAAACAGACCCCAATCCTAAAGCTCAGTTGAAGGCAGTGACGGTCTCAGAAACCGTGATAGTGGAGGATTGCTCAGATACAGAAGAGGTGGCTGCAGTTACTTTACGAAGTGGGAAGCAATTAATCAATAGAAATCAAGTGGCTGAGGATCAAGCTGATGAGGAGACCGGTCGCCCTTCTTCTAGCACTGGTGCACCATCAGGGCCCTCAGCCCCTCCTGAGGTAGTTGTTGAGGAGACCCAGGCTCCTATTTCTTCCCCTTCTATTTTGAATGCTAAAAACTCCAAGGGTAAGGCGGTTCCTAAGGACCTTCCTTTCCCTAATAGATTAAAAGAAAAAGAACTTGATGATCAATTTGGGAAATTTCTGAGTGTATTTTCAAAGCTTACTATTAACATTCCTTTAATTGATGCTATCAAGCAGATGCCTAACTATGCTCGCTTTGTGAAGGATTTAATTTCTAACAAGCGAAGGTTCAAGGAAAAGGAGATTGTTCAGCTGACAGAGACGTGCTCTGCAGCTATCCAGCAGAAGCTCCCTCCGAAGTGTGGAGACCCAGGCCAGCCCATCATCCCTTGCACCATTGGAGACATGGACTGTGGGTACGGACTCTGCGACCTTGGAGCAAGCATAAATTTGATGCCATATTCGATGTTTAGGAAGCTTCATGCTGGTGAGCTTATCCCTATTAATTTTAATTTGCAATTGGCTGATCGTTCCTCAATCAAACCTCGTGGTATGGTTGAGAACGTTGTGGTAGGTGTCGGTAACTTCTTCTTCCCTGCTGATTTTGTTATTTTGGATATGGATGAGGATGTTGAAGTACCACTAATTTTGGGTAGACCATTCCTGCGAACTGCTAAAACTGTCATTGATGTTGACAAAGGAAAAATCACCCTGAAATTTAATAATGAGGAGCTTAGTTTTGATATCACCAAATGATGAGAACGAATGCTTCTTCTCATGCTGTACTTTCTATTGATGTCGACTACACTGATGATTATGATGCATTTGTCGCTGAAAGTACTAATGACTCTTCCTTCCTGTTTGAGAATTCTGATCTGTTAGAACAGGTGTTATGCCATTCGATTGAGGATGATAAGGAGAGCACTGAGGTAGCTACTGTTGTCCAGCAGCTTAACCAGGGACGAACCTATTTTCGCCCTCATGCTCCTCCTGTGGAGCCACTGGACAGGCCTACTCAGAGGCTCATTCCTTCAGTAGAGAAACCCCCTACCCTTGAATTAAAAACTCTCCCTTCAAATCTTAAATATGCTTTCTTGGCAGAGGGTAGCGCCCTGCCGGTTATTATTTCTTCTTCTTTGTCTGTTTCGCAGGAAAGCAGACTTCTGGAGGTATTGAGAAGGCACAAGGGAGCGTTGGGGTGGTCAGTGGCAGACATAAAAGGGATCAGTCCAGGGTTCTGCACTCATCGGATCTACATGGAAGACAGTATCAAACCAGTGAGGCAACCCCAAAGGAGATTGAATCCCAACCTGAAGGAAGTAGTGAAGGCTGAGGTTTTAAAGCTGCTGGATGCGGGCATCATCTACCCCATCTCTGACAGCCGCTGGGTCTCTCCTGTGCAAGTCGTTCCCAAGAAGGGAGGAATTGTGGCGGTGCCCAATGATAAGGGAGAGCTGGTGCCTCAAAGACAGACCACTGGCTGGAGGATGTGCATAGACTACAGGCGGTTGAACGAGGCCACGAGAAAGACCATTTCCCGCTGCCGTTCATCGACCAGATGTTGGAGCGGCTGGCTGGGCAGGAGTACTACTGTTTCCTTGATGGATACAGCGGTTACTTCCAGATCCCCATTGCGCCAGAGGATCAAGAGAAGACCACCTTCACCTGCCCTTATGGCACGTTTGCCTATAGGAGGATGCCATTTGGTCTCTGCAACGCACCAGCCACCTTCCAGCGGTGCATGATGGCCATTTTCAGCGAATTCATTGAGAAAAGCATAGAAGTCTTCATGGACGACTTCTCAGTGTATGGCCAGAATTTTGATGTGTGTCTGGATCAGCTGGATCAGATATTGAGCAGATGTGAGGAGACCCACCTGGTTTTGAATTGGGAGAAGTGCCATTTTATGGTGCATGAGGGTATAGTGCTTGGGCACAGGGTCTCCAAAGATGGCATCCAGGTGGACAAGGCAAAAGTGGAAGTCATTGAGGGGTTACCCCTCCCACTTCAGTCAGAGGAGTCAGATCTTTTCTGGGTCACGCGGGGTTCTATCGAAGGTTCATCCAGGACTTTTCAAAAATCGCGAAGCCCTTGTCTGATCTCCTGCAGAAGGATGTAAAATTTCATTTTTCAGAAGAATGCTTGAAGGCTTTTCAGACCATCAAGGAAAACTCATCTCTGCCCCCATTGTGGTTCCCCCTGACTGGACCCTTCCTTTTGAGGTAATGACTGATGCTAGCGACTTCGCTGTAGGTGCTGCTCTCTGTCAAAGGAAGGATAAGATTTTGAGGGTCATCACATATGCCAGTAAAACTCTGACGGAGCCTCAAAAGAATTATACTACCACTGAGAAGGAACTACTTGCTGTGGTGTTCGCTCTGGACAAGTTCAGACCTTATCTGCTGGGGAGTAAGGTAATTGCCCACACCGACCACTCCGCCTTGAAGTATTTGTTTCAAAAGAATGATTCCAAGCCCAGACTATTGAGATGGATCCTGCTTCTCCAAGAGTTTGACTTGGAAGTGGTTGATAAACAAGGGAAGCAGAATGGGGTTGCAGACCATTTATCAAGGCTTGAGACTCCAGATGACGGGGTCCCCATAAATGAGTTCTTTCCCGACGAAACGGTCTTTGTAATTGGGAAAGTCAAAGAGCCATGGTACGCTGACTTGGCTAACTATCTTGCCTCTGGGTTGGTTCCCCATGATCTAAGCTACAACCAGAGGAAGAAGTTTCTGTCTGAGACCCGTCATTATGTTTGGGAGGACCCCTATCTCTTCAGAGTATGTGCCGATGGTCTAATCAGAAGATGCCTCCCTGATGAAGAGGTGAACAGTGTGATAGAGTTCTGCCATTCTCGAGAGGCAGGTGGTCACCACGGTCCTACTAGGACTGCTGCTAAAGTTTTAGAGTGTGGTTTTTACTGGCCCACTCTACACAAGGATGTCCACCGCTTCTGTACTCACTGTGATAACTGCCAGAGAATGGGGAACACTTCAAGAAGGCATGAGATGCCGCAGAAGGGAATCCTAGAAGTGGAATTATTTGATGTCTGGGGTATTGACTTCACCGGCCCATTTCCCTCTTCTCACGGAAACCACTACATCCTTGTTGCTGTAGATTATGTTTCCAAATGGGTCGAAGCAATCCCCTGCCCTTCTGCTGATGCTAAAACTGTGGTAAAATTCTTGAAGAAGAACATCTTTACCAGATTCGGTGTGCCAAGAGCTATCATCAGTGACGGAGGTTCTCATTTCTGCAACAAAGCTTTTAATTCGCTGATGACTAAGTACGGGGTGACTCATAAGGTAGCTTTGCCTTATCACCCCCAAACTAATGGGCAAGCAGAAGTGAGCAACCGAGAGCTCAAATGGATTCTTCAGAAGACAGTCAATTCCTCCAGGAAGGATTGGTCTGTCAAGCTTGATGATGCTCTATGGGCCTATAGAACCGCATTTAAAACTCCCATTGGGATGTCCCCCTTCAAGCTGGTATACGGGAAGGCTTGTCATCTCCCAGTTGAGCTAGAGCACAGAGCCTATTGGGCTTTAAAGGCTCTTAATTTTGATTTACATGACGCTGGAGAGAAGAGGCGATTTCAGCTTTCTGAGTTGGAGGAACTGAGGGACCAGGCGTACGAAAGCTCTAAGATCTACAAAGAGCGCACCAAAAAGATCCACGACCGGATGATTCAAAAGAGAGACTTCAAAGTGGGGGATCTGGTGCTGCTCTTTAACTCTAGACTACGTCTCTTCCCTGGGAAGCTAAAATCACACTGGGCAGGCCCCTTCAGAGTTGTAGGAGTTACATCGTATGGAGCATACGAGCTGGAAAATAAGGCTGGAGAAACATTTAGGTAAATGGTGCTCGATTAAAAAGCTATCTTGGTACTGATCATAATCTTTTTCCCTTGCAGGCAATATTCTTTGTGGAGAGTGAACCCAAGCCTACATTGAAGAGGACCTCCAGAGACGGGTTCAAACGTGAAAAAGAAACTCTCTTGGCGAATGCGGAAAGGATTGAGCAGGCTGAAGGAATTCACTGTAGGCTGTGGTGGAGTTGCTCATCACACCTCTTCTGATTGATCAAGCAGAATTGTCTAGCTAAAGACATTAAAGAAGAGCAGCTGACTGGGAGGCAACCCAGTGTTTTCGGTACTTTAATCTTGTGTTTTTATGTTGTTTTTAGTTTTGCTTTAGGATAATGTCTTTGCTGCAGTGAATTGAGCTCAAAAAGAAACAAAGAGGTGCATTTTTGGGATGTCCGAACTTCAGTCCGAACATTGAAGTTCGGACTCAGTTCGAGAGTAGAGACCTGCGCAAGACCGTATGTCCGAACTTCAGTCCGAAGATTGAAGTTCGGACTCAGTTCGAGAGTCTAGCGCTGGCAAAACGGGATGTCCGAACTTCAGTCCGACATTGAAGTTCGGACTCGATTCGAGATCGCTGAAGCAAGAAAACGAGATGTCCGAACTTCGGTCCGAACATCGAAGTTCGGACACGACGCGAAGCTCTGCGAGGTATGTATGTCCGAACTTCGGTCCGAACATCGAAGTTCGGACACCCCGAAAATTTTGAACTAAAGAAAGTTCGGACTGTAAAAAAAAAAAACGAAAATTTTCCAAAACTTCATCCCCTACCTCGCGACGCCAACACCACATATAACCTCTTCTCCAATCTTCCCATATCTCCCTCAAAACTCCACCAAATCCCTCATTCTTACTACCAATCTCTTCGTTTTGAATCCTCTACACTCCTAGCACTCGAATCCACCAGAAATCTCGAATCTGCCCGATTTTGAGCACACCTGTTCGAACCCTAACTCCGAATTGGGGGTTTTTGAGTTCGATTTGTGCAATTTTTGCTGTTTATTTCTACTTCTAAACATTCATTCAACTCCAACAAGGTAATTCCTCTACTTTTCTACCTCTTTAATGTGTTTTCGACAAGATTTGGAATTGAGGTATAAAAAAAAGAGACTATGCTGGTTATTATTGCGATTTCTGAGCTTCATTTGCGTATTGTGGGTTTATTATCCGATTTGCTGTAAGTTGCTGGATGGATGTGTTAAACGCCCAACTATGATTTCAATATGCATATTTGAGTGTGTAATCGTATCTGCATGGCTGAAAAAAAAATAATAGTGATTATTAAGCTGAACTGTTGGAACAAAGTACCCTTTTTACGGGTAGATGTGATTAGAACTACCTCTTTGTGTGGAAATGAGCATTGAGTTTGTTTTGAGATTGCGGTTGGATGCAACTGACTGAGACTTGGTTGGTGCTTGCTTTGTTGATACTGAACACCTTATTACAGGAATTTGTTTATATCAATTAAGTCTCTTCTGGTCGTTGCCTGTTAGTGCTAAAATACTGAAATTGGAAGATTGATTGAACATTTTGGAGATTGATGAATTTTTAGGGGACACTCTGTCAAATTTTGGATAATTCAGTGCATGTTAGACTATTCCATTGCTTTCCTTTATTTGACATTGTCACCCTTGTTGAGCAGATGCTGAGCCGAATCACAGGCCGAGGTAAAAGGGCTGCAAGAGCTGGTGCAAGCTCCAGCCGTCGAGGTCTGGAGCCGGAATTCAGAAATGATGAAGCCCGGGTGTGGTTTGAGAAGGTAGACATATTTGCTGAGCGCGGGGTGGTGCCAACTGGAGCAACAGCTGGGTTTGAGAGCTTTATTGGACCCATTTGGCTGGGGCAAGATCTTGGATATGGGGGCCCGTACTCTGAGAGGATTGTTCGTATGTTCTATGCGAATGCCACCTTCCAGGATGGCCAGATCAGGTCCCTTGTAGACGGTGAGAGAGTGACGGTTTCCACCTTCGAGATTGCTCAATATATGGAGCTCCCGCATCCCGCCCCCGAGGCTCCTCAACACCTCAACCCTGTTGATTTCAAAAACGCAGCTATCCACCACTACACTCCTTATGGTTCAGGGGCCGAGACGACGCAGAGGGGATGACCCATCAAAGCAGGTCGTCCCTGCTGATGCGCTTCAGAGCCCCAGGGAGAGTTCTGCTCGCACTGCTGGCTGCGAACATTGTACCTCGTCAGAGCTCCGACCTCAACCAACTGACTTTCTACTTCTTCAGGCGGTGCTGAACCCGTCGTTTGTTGGGGCTGCCGAGGTTACCTATCTGCCTTGGGTCATCTTCTTGCACCTACAATATCATAGAGCACAAGGACCGACACAAGCTCGGCTATCCGGTCATGCTCTGCCACATCCTCAAGAGGCAGATGGTTACCATTCCATCTGCGGGGCTGCATGCTGCGCGGTCCCCTATTGATGTGGGAGCTCTCAAGAAGATGTGGTTTGAGTATAGAGAGGGGTGTGGAGGAAGAAGGCAGCAGCGCGACCGCAGAAGCGCCAGAGAGAGGCCGGTGAGGGACCATCAGAGCCCGCCCTGCTGCTACACCTGATGAGGAGGAGGCCTATCTTGCACTGCCGGCCCCTGGGAGCGAGTACGTCACTCGCTATGAGTTTGCTCAGCTGGAGTCTCGTTTCGAGGACATGGATCGGCGCTATCAGGCGGAGATCGAGACTCTGCAGCAGCAGGCCCGTCGCTCTCAGGAAGACTATCAGGCTCTGCTCGATCAGTTCCAGCAGTGGCAGGCGTACTATCCGCCTCCACAGTGATTAGGATGCTGCTTGCTGTTTTTGTTTAGAAGCCATTCTTGGACTTCTTTCTGGATTTGTTTTTAGTTGTGTAACTGATTACTTTTATTTCGATTGGGTTGTAATTTTCTTTTGATTTTTGTTTATTTGAATCTTAACTCTGAATATTGGCTGTCACTAATCGATGCTTCTAGCACACTTTTATGTTTTGTTTGAATGTGTGCAAGTGTACCTTATTGGGCTGACTCCATGCCGGACCCTAGCTTCAAGCGAGTGTGAGGAAACATTCTCCCCTGCGAGGACACTAAGTGTGAGGAAGAATCACTTCCTCAAAGCATCACAAAAGAAATCAGGGGTTTTTAGTTTCTTTTTCTTTTTGGTTACTGTTCGGCCTGTGCTTTAAATTGTGAATAACTTTGTCACTGTTCAATTCACCCTTGTGAGTCTGACACATTTAGTCCGATCTCCTTCTTGTGATTAATTTCTGAACAATGCGGACATTGCTCTTCATTAAGTGTGAGGAAGGGGGAGATCTTTCTGAATGTGTCAGTCATTTTTCCCTTACCTAATTTTTGTTTGGTTTTGGGCTATGTGGGGGTAATTCCCTTAGAGTGCTTCTTAGTGTTGAATACTTGGGTGGATCTTTAGTTGTGGAGTTGAGTCCGGTACTGACCTTTAGAGTTGGTTTGCTCAAAATTGTGTGCTCTCTTATCATATTTTCAAATGGCTGAATTTTGTTAAATATCTGTGAACAAGTTGGTTGTGAAGTTAGAACTGGTTTAACTTGGAACCCTGGGAATGATGAGAATGTCTGGAATGAAGGATAAAGGCAAGGTACTCCTCTGATCTAAGTTTCTTTTTCTGAACCAAAAACAGGCCTCTTCCATCCGGTTATTAAGTCCTAGGGGTGTTTCATCACCCATTTACCTAAGGTCGTCTGATCTGGGATAAAAGACCCAATACCGTTACAAGGATGGAGAGAAAAGTCTGGGGGATGAATTATGTGCGAAAAATTGATATATATGCAAGAAAACAAAGGAAGTTCTTTAAAGTCTTATGTTTATGATAATTCCTTAAAATTAGATCATGAGTACGTGGTGTTGAAAGGTTCTGCGGAATATGGCATAACTTCACACCCCTTGTCATCCACGGGTTTGAGAAGAGAAAAGGTTGGAAGGTTCTGGGTTACTCTACGTTTTGACTTCATGATTTAGCTTCTTCATAGTCTTTTGTTTTAAAAAGCGTACTTCATTGTTTGAGAGACATGCAGTTAAGAGCAGATCGATTCTTGGGTGATTTGTGTCTTAAGCTCCTCATTTTATGCAATCCCAAGGTTTGACCCTGAGGCATTCTGAGACATTTTACTCCTGCTTTGCTTGAGGACAAGCAAAGGTTAAGTGTGAGGAGGTTTGATGAGTGTGAAATATGAATGGTTCTAATGGTCTTTAATGTCTATTTTGTATACGCGAATTGATACTATTCCACACTTATCTTGCGTTTTTCTGTGGTTTGTTGTTTGTTAAGGCTTGATACACTTTTTCTATGTTAAATGCAGAGAAAGCCAAGGAAACACTAGATTAACTCACAAGGGAGGTAATGCAACAAACGGGGGTCGAATCGGAGTCAAAATGAAGAAGTTAGAGGATTTTTAAGGTGTGTCCGAGCTTGTGTCCGAACTTCCAAGTTCGGACGCAAGTCGAGAGTTTGTATGCTGCGCCTGATGGGATGTCCGAACTTCGGTCCGAACATCGAAGTTCGGACATAGTTGAGAAAAGCCGGAGGTCTGAAGTACGGAGCATGTCCGAACTTGTGTCCGAACATCAAAGTTCGGACACAGGTCGAAACTTTCTGAATTGAATCGCTCAAAGCATTGTGTCCGAACTTTGAAGTTCGGACCAATGTTCGGACGGCACGAAAATTACAGCACAAACTCGGCGTTTTGAAGGGGAAAAAGAGAGAGAAAAGGTCTATTTAAATGACCTAATCAGAGGGAGAAGGCATTCACGCATCATCGATCATTACAACACTCCCTTCCACACTGATAAACGAGGTTCTCTCCAATCATCCACGCCAATTGCATCGGTTCGCCTTCATCCACATTCACCAATCATTCCATCATCGTTCTGGAGGAGCATCGACAGAGGGAAGTGCGACTATCATCTTCAACCTTGCACCTGCATCCACCGATTCTGGATAGTCAATCAACAAAAGGGTTTTTCTACCTTTAGATAGTTTCTATGTTGATTGTATTTATCTTTTCATTGGCAATGTCTGGCTAGTAGGGATTTAACTCTGGGGTAGGGTTGTTCAAGATGGATTCAATGTAGTTAAGAATTCTGCAATTTGATTATGAGGCTGTAACGGATTGTTTTCAGGTTAATGACTATCAATTTTCTTCTCTATTAATTTCGCGAGTTATAGAGTTGTTCTGCGAAACCTATTAAGATCAGACAAGGTGATTAGTAGGGAGTTCGAGTTAACCTGGGAATTTGGGGAAGGATTAGTCGGATAGATAATCTTTCCTACAAACGCTAACAATTCTTTGTGCTTATTCCGCCTGTATGTGTTTTGCCAACTGCTAGATTAGAGTTGACATGTCCTGATAGGTGAGCTCTTCAATGAACTAGGATTTAGCATTGAAGAGATAGGAAGAATTGGCCTTTCCGTTCTCATAATTAAGTTGTAGAAGTTACTAGATTTAATCAAGAAAGAACAACCTGAACCCGGAGTTCCACTCGTACAATCAAACTCATCATTCATTTACTGATTGCTTATTTCAATTCTGATTTGCATTTATTCGATTTGGATTCAAAAATAATTCACAACCCCCCTGAATTTGCAGTTTTATTAGGATTTAGGATAGGACTTAGGCTTATTTATTCAAGTCCCACGGTTCGATACTTGGTTGCTTAACTTTCTATACTATAGTGACCGGGATTTTTGCAACCCGACAGACTTATTGATTTATTATTTTCTAGATTAATTGTTTAGTTCTAGTAGATCAATTACCCTGTTTGCACCCTCCCCTGATTCTCACCCAAATGATGATTTTGGTCGTGGGTATGTGGTTTATGCCGATTTCTTCCATTCCGGCCTGACCATTCCTCCACATCCTTTTGTTTTGGGTTTCCTTCTCCGGCGTTGCTACTCTCTTGCCCACCTCCATCCCAAGGCTATTTCGCATCTTCATGCTTTTGTTTCCCTCTGCGATGAAATTAAGATTCGGCCGGAAGGCACTGATTTCACCCGATTCTTCACAGTTAGGGTTGACCCCGACAGTTTAACCCTAATTGCAAAAGCCGGGTACTCCCTTTTCGACTATAAGAAGGTTCATGAATGGAGTTCACGGTGGTTTGTCATCGTCCCACCATCCGGCCGGATCTTGGGCGTTCCATATGCTGCTGAAGTAATGAAAGGTCAGCTGTCCTGCCCCCCAGCTCCTCCGGCCGAGCTCCCTATCTCAAAGATTCTAAGGGCTCAAAACAAAAAACCGCCGACTGTTGAGGCGTTTTTTACAAAAGCACGTCTGTCTTCTCTGAAGACCTACCACAGTGAGTACT
This sequence comes from Limonium bicolor, assembly GCA_023374045.1. Taxonomy (NCBI): domain Eukaryota; kingdom Viridiplantae; phylum Streptophyta; class Magnoliopsida; order Caryophyllales; family Plumbaginaceae; genus Limonium; species Limonium bicolor. Next base: position 90,133,686 of record CM041779.1, on the reverse strand, counting down.
TTTAGTTTTAGCAGGAGTTTAGTTGTCTTTATTGGTTCCCTTATCATTTTAGTGTGTCGTATGCAGACTTCTTTCAGAAGGAGGACAAGATCGGTCCTTTCCATAACTGGAACCTTGTCACCTTCAAGAATGGTGACGAGAAGATTGATTATTACGACACTCTGGCTGCGGCTACCAGTGCGGCTGAGCGGCTTTTGGAGAGTGCCCCCCCTTCTACAAAGCGCTCCAGGCAAGAAAGCAGAGGTGACCAAGCTGGTCATCCAAAGAAAAAGAAAAGGCTGGAATCCCCTGAACATGCCGCCGCCGGATTGTCAGGTACTTGGCACGTGATTCCCGAGTCCGGGCGTCGTGTCTTCCTTCCCCTCACCCCTGGTTCGGGTCTGAACCTTGGTTCTCGCCTGGGGCGGGAGTCCGGTCATCCGACTCCTATTTGCGAGCAATTTCCTGATTTGACGGGTTACTTTTCTTCAGATCCTGCTCGAGAAAACACCTTGGAGGCCACAGACCTCTGTGTTGGACCTTCGGCCGAACCAGGTTTGATTCTTGCTATGCCCTTCCGCTTCCGGCTCTGTATATACTTGTGTTTTTCGATAATGTGATCATATTTGTTTTTGTTACTGCGGCAGTCTCTGTTCCTGTCAAACAAAGACTAAAGAAGAAAACCACATCAAAGCCAAAGGCCCCTCAGCCAGGGATATCAGGAGAAGGACAAACCTCTGGTGATCCTGAGGTCTCAGGATCATTTTCCATTGATGTTGCTAGAGCCATGGATGCGGCAAGGAATAGAGCAATGGAATATCGTGAGGTGCCTGAGAATCCTGAGCTCCGGAGTAAGCAGAGAGAGGACTTCATAGCTTCCTCTTCTTCCTCCCCTCCTCCTCCTGCTCAAGAGTCTTATACTGGTCCTTCCCAAAAGGAAGGGTGGTTCTACCATTGTGGGCATCCCCTCCCCTTAATATCCTGCGATGCTGCCAAGTACTCCTCCGTCTGGAAGGAGGCAATAAAGAAATCTGGTCATCCAGATGGGATCTTCGCTCCTCCGGCAACCTTTACTGCTACTAAAAAGAGGCTGTGGATCGGAGATGGGGGGCAGATGCTATCATGCGGCATTCTCTCCCAGTAAACGATGTGTTTGACATGATGTGGGGGGGAATCTTTCAGGTTGACATGCGCGTCTCTTTTTATGTTTCCCTTTTTGTTTTAGTTTGGCTCTTTCCTTGACTTTATGTATTGTTGTGTTTTTTTTTTAGGTGATGTCCATGGCCCAAAGTACTGAGGTTCACTTTGGTAATCTTCAATCCAGGCTTCGCCATGAGGAAAGCCAAGCCAACAACGCTGAGGAGGAACTGAGGCTGACCCGCTCCTCTCATGATACTTATATTGACCAGGTCGAGTATGAGATCGACCGTAAGGCAAAGGAGAGAACTGAGACAATCAACAAAGAGCTGCAGCTGTCCCGGCGAGAATGCGAGCGTCAGCGCGATGAGTATGAGCTGCAGCTGAAGAAATTCCGGGAAGAGATCCTCTCTCTAAGAGGCCGGATCAAGGAAGCTGATGATACGTTGATAGAGGTATGAAACCATATCTTCTTTCCTTGATTAAGGATAAGTTGATTCGAATCTTTTTTGACCTGGACATTATGCTGGATTAGGTACGCACCAAGCACCGGAACGATGTGAACAAACTTCAGGCTGAGAAGGCCTTTTTCTATGAGGAGCGAAACTCTTACAAGCAGGAGGCTGAAACGCTCGAGCTGGAGAAGCAAACTCTTCAACGGGGGAATGAAGCTCTCATGAAGGAAAAAGAAAAGCTTATGCAGGATTTTGATTGCCTGTCGGAAGAAAAGGTCGCGCTGGAGGAGCAGCTGAGGTCTTCCTTTGATCAGGAGAGGCAGTCTCTGCTCCGAGATTGTTCTTTTTTGGAAGAAGAGAAGAAAACCCTTGTTGCGGATAAAGCCGCCCTAGTGGAAGAGAGGGCCAAGCTGGAGGAGAAAGTAAAAGAGCTGGAGGAAGCTAAGTCTCGCACTCAAGCCGAGAATACTGAGCCATTGGGCCATGGTAAACCTTCAGGTCTTCGACTTTTCGCTTCTCTTTTTGCCCTTTCCTCCTCTTATTCCTTTTTTGTTCCGGCCAGGCATGAGTTCTGCCAATCTACTGAAGCACGTCACTCAGTTGAGCGGTCGGGTAGCCCGTGCTAAGGAGGAGCTATATTTTGCCAACTCTGAACGTGACAAGTATCGAGCCCAAGTCCTGACCCTTGAATCTCAGGTGACCAGGCTTAAGTCATTTTCCCGGCAATCTCAGGAGGAGATTCAGAAGCAAGGCACCATTAATGCCCATCTGAAGGAGTCCTTTGCTTCTCAGTGCCGCCGGATAGTTGACATTTGCCAGCAGATTGTTTCGGATCATTCTCTTAAGAAAGGAGAGTTACTAGATGATGATCTGTACAACAAGCTGGAATTCAAGGCTGTTGCCCAGAAGTCCAACTTCTTCTTGGAGCTCGAGAGGTTCTGCCGTAGTCCTGGAGAGACATGCTTTGGCGCCGGCGAAGCCTCATTCCTTCCAGCTGGAAGTAATATCCTGCCGTCTGCCGGAGGGATGCCGCGTCTGTCCAGAAAGTCCAAGTCTTCTGAGAGTGTAGCTGGTAGTGGCGATAGACTGTTGACTGCTGAAAAAGAAGCTGTAGAGAAAGTAGAATAGAAGTTCTTTGTTATTTTTGGAGGGGTTTTGGTTCCGGCCTGTATTTTTTGTGTTTGCCGAATGATCATATTTTGTAATCGTTTTTACCCTATACTTTGGGAGGAATATAAGCTTATACTTTCCACCATCTTTAGTTACTCGTCTGCCGGAGTAGCTCTTTTGAGCCAAGTTTTTATTGCCGTGACATTTCTCTCTCTTTTTTAAAAAAAATGGTGCACATATGTTTATCTTATGCGAGTTATGGCAGTGTAGTATTCATTTTTTCATAACGCAAGGGGCTTTTGGTTTTGGACCTTTTGTTCCGGCTGGGCCTTTTTCTTTTTAAAGTATGGTCATCTATGGGTTTTAGCCAGATTTTCAGGATATGGGGTATAGGGTTCTGTGGCCTGTTGGCCGACGCCCCCTTCTTTTTTTTTTAAGGCAAGACATTTTGCGGTTTATTGGCCGGATGTTTATTTCAAGGTATAATAGCCTGCGGCTCGCTGGCCGGTGCTCACTTTCAAGGCATGACAGCTTGCGGCTCGTTGGCCGGTGCTTATTTTCAAGGCATGATAGCCTGCGGCCCGTTGGCCGGTGCTTACTTTCAAGGCATGATAGCCTGCGGCTCGTTGGCCAGTGCTTACTTTCAAGACATGATAGCCTGCAGCTCGTTGGCCGGTGCTTACTTTCAAGGCATGATAGCCTGCGGCTCGTTGGCCGGTGCTTATTTTCAAGGCATGATAGCCTGCGGCTCGTTGGCCGGTGCTTACTTTCAAGGCATGATAGCCTGCGGCTCGTTGGCCGGTGCTTACTTTCAAGGCATGATAGCCTGCGGCTCGTTGGCCGGTGCTTACTTTCAAGGCATGATAGTCTGCGGCTCGTTGGCCGGTGCTTATTTTCAAGGCATGATAGCCTGCGGCTCGTTGGCCGGTGCTTACTTTCAAGGCATGATAGCCTGCGGCTCGTTGGCCGGTGCTTACTTTCAAGGCATGATAGCCTGCGGCTCGTTGGCCGGTGCTTACTTTCAAGGCATGATAGCCTGCGGCTCGTTGGCCGGTGCTTTCTTTTTCTTTCACTTTCAAAAAATAATACCTTTTATTGAAGAGTTATGAATGTTACACATAGAATTTTTTCAGACATTCTCCATGCCAAGAATGCGGCAGTTCGTACCCTTCGCTATTTTTCAAGCGGTATGAAGCTCGTCCTGTCTTCTGGTGTATGATGTATGGTCCTTCCCATTGGGGTTCCAGCTTCTTGGGTTGCGTAACCTCTCGGAGGACTAATTCTCCTGGGGCAAAACTTCGTTCTTTTATCCTTCTGTTGAAATATCTTTCTACCTTGGATTTATCCTTCGCCATCCTTACTGCGGCGGCCATTCTGGTTTCTTCAAGGAGGTCTAGGTAATCCTGTACTCCCTGATTGTTGACCTCTTCGTCATATGACTCCCATCTTATGGATGGCACCACAATTTCCGCCGGAATGACGGCTTCCAAACCATATGTCAATCTGTAAGGCGTTTCTCCTGTCGGCCCCCTTTCTGTCGTTCTGTATGACCAAAGGACCTGGGGTAACAACTCTGCCCACCTTCCTTTTTCTCATCGAGTTTCCTCTTTATCGCCTTTACTATTTGCCCATTCGCATTCTCAACCTGCCCGTTTGCCTGAGGGTGGGCTACTGATGCAAATCTTAAATCGATCTTCCATTCTTCACAGAATTCTCGGAAGCTTTCGCAATTGAACTGTGTTCCATTATCAGTTATTATTGCTTTTGGTATCCCAAACCTGCATACCACATATTTCCAAATGAATTCCTGTGACTTCCTAGCCGTGATGGAGATAGTAGGCATTGCTTCGACCCATTTTGTGAAGTAGTCGATGGCAACGTACATGTATTTGAACCTCCCTGGTGAAGCTTCCGGGAATGGGCCCAAATGTCCAATCCCCACATAGCAAAGGGGATTGGGCACAAAATAGATTTTTGCTCCGCCGGAGGAGTATGTATCTTGTTTCCATGTTCTTGACACTTGTGACATTTTCGTATATATTCCTTGCACTGCTCCATCATTTTCGGCCAAAAATATCCGAGTCTCAAGATTTTGTGAGTTGTGGTCCTTTCTCCTTGGTGATTTCCGCAGAGTCCATCATGTATCTCTCTTACTAATTCTGCCCCTTCAGCTATGGTAACACACTTTAGAGCCGGTCTTGCAAAAGATCGTTTATACAGCTGGTTATCCTCAATAAAAAATGATGCGGCCCGCCTTTTTACTGTCCTGGCCTCCTTTTCTTCTTCCGGCAGCTTTCCTTGCCGTATGTAATCTATGATTGGAGTCATCCAGGATTCTTCTTGGTCGCTTGTCCCCACTGCCAACACCTGAGTACCTTCTATACTTGGGGAAGTCCTGATTTCTAACCATATCTCGTTGGGCACCTTTTCGGCCATACTTGCCAATTTGGCTAAGGTATCGGCTTCGACATTCTCTTCACGGGGAAGGTGTTTTAGTTCGCATCTTTGGAAATTTGCCTTTAATTCCTGGACTTTGAGCAAGTACCTCCATAGTTTTTCCTCTTTGACTCCGTAGATATTGTCGTTTTGTCTTGCCACCAACATAGAGTCCGAGTATACCTCTAATTCTGTTAAAAATAGGTTATATTTTCATAAGTTTTACTTCAGGCAGGATTTTATAAAAAATGAAAAAACGGAGGAGGTTTCTTTTCTATGAAACCTGTCGCCCCGAGGGCTGTAGCTACTTCCAAACCCTGGATAAGAGCTTCGTATTCGGCTTCATTGTTGGTGACATCAAAGTCCAGCCGAAAGGCATAATTCAAGCTTTGCCCATCCGGCGCCTGTACCACTATTCCAGCTCCTGCCCCACTTTTGCATCGAGCCCCATCAACCAAGATGACATATGGACTCTGAGTTTGTTTTGCTTCTTTTGCAAAGTTTGTTTCTGTTATGAAGTCTGCTAAGGCCTGAGCTTTAATCGCCGTTCTGGGCAAGAAGTGAATTTCATATTGTGTCAGCTCTACTGTCCAGCTTATCATCCGACCGGAGGCATTCGGATTGTTCGCGATTTGTTTGAGCGGCCAGTTGGTCCTGACAAAGATTCGATGTGACTGGAAGTAGGGTCGTAGTTTTCTTGACGCCACTACCAGTGTGAACAAGATTTTTTCTATGTTAGTGTACCGTCCTTCCGTCGGGCTCAAGATTTTGCCCGTATAGTAAACTGGTATCTCCCTTTTCTCCTCCATGATCAAGACAGCTGCAACCACCCAATCTGTTGCGGACAAGTAAAGGTATAGATCCTGTCCTGGGGCAGGTACACCCAATTTAGGTAGATCCCGAAGCATCTCCTTGATCTTTTCGAACGCTTCCATGCACTCCTGTCCCCACTGGAACTTACTGTTCTTCCTTAGGATATTGAAGAACGGGATTGATTTTTCTTGAAGCTTAGAACAGAACCTACTTAATGCTGTGAGTCTTCCGTTCAAAGCTTGGACATCTTTGATATTTCTTGGAGGAGAAAGATCGAGGATTGCCTGACTTTTTTCCGGATCAACCTCAATACCTCGTTGCCCAACAATGAAACCAAGAAACCTCCCTTTGGTTACACCAAACACACACTTTTCTGGATTTAGCTTGATTTGGTATTTATCCAGAGTGTAGAATGTTTCTTCTAGGTCCTTCATGTGTTGTTCTTTCGACGGACTTTTCACAACTATATCATCAACATAAGCTTCCACATTTCGGGCAATTTGCTGTCAAAATACTTTGTCAATCATTCGCTGAAAAGTGGCCCCTGCATTCTTTAGGCCGAAAGGCATTACCTTGTAGCAGAATGTTCCGGCTGAAGTAATGAAGGATGTTTTTTCCGAATCGTCTTCTTTCATTTTTATTTGCTTATAGCCGGAGAAATCATCCAGAAAACTTAACACAGAACTCTGGGCAGTTGAGACCATCAATCTATCTATTGATGGCAGGGGATAGAAATCCTTAGGACACGCCTTATTTAAATCTGTGAAATCCACACACATTCTCCATTTTCCATTTGCTTTTTTCACCATGACAACATTAGCCAACCATCGTGGGTACGCAACCTCCCTAATGAATCCAGCCTTGAGGAGTTTTTGGACCTCGGTTCGTGCGGCTAAATCTCTTTCTTCCCCTATTACCCTTTTCCTTTGCCTGACCGCCGGATGTTTAGGGTCTACCCTGAGCTCATGCCGGATAACGCTTGGGTCTATACCAGGCATCTCGTCCGTGCTCCAAGCGAATGTTGCCCTTCTTTTTTCCAGGAACCTCATTAAGTGAGTTTGCTCTCCACTGTCAAACGCAGTTCCTATTTTAAAAAATTTAGAAGGGTCAGATTTTAAATGTACCTCTCTGGGGGGATCTTGGGCTGTTCGACATTCTTCCTTTTCTTGACTCGGCCCAGGGGAAGAAGGCAACTTTCCTTCGAATTCTTTGTCCGATCCGACAGTTTTGACCACCTCCTTACTAGGAAGGCTATCCATGATGCGGACTTCACACATTCGGGCCATCTTTTGGCTTCCTCTTATCGTAACCACCTTTCCGCTTGAGGTTAAGTACTTCATTTTTAAGTGGTGAGTGCTGTGGATGGCTTTGAAAGCATTGATCACTGGCCTTCCAAGGTACATGTTATATCCAGAAAGACCTGGCACAATAAAAGTCGTGAGCTTCTCTGTTCTTCTTTCGTCCCCTTGACCCAAGGTCATTGTGAAATCTATACTGCCGGAAGACGTGGTAGAGACACCTCCCACAAATCCCCCTAGAACCGCCGAATAGGGCTTGATCCGGTCTTCAGGCACCTCCAACTTCCTAACCGCTTCGGCTGATATGACATTTGCTCCGGCTCCACTATCGATTAAAATTCCCTCCATCATTCGATCATTCACCTATGCACGAATGACAAGCGGATCGTTGTGCGGGTATAGGACTCCATCTTCATCCTCGTCGGAGAAGAAAATTGGAGGAAAACTTTCCTTTTTGGCGATTTTTTTCTCCGGGAGTTCTTGATGTACTTGATGAATGTGCCTTTTTCTTTCATTAGGGGTTAGTGGTCCTACCTCTGAAAAAAGTCCTGTGAGTTTTCTTAGAGAAAGTTTTGTTAGCTTTCTTTTTTGGGAAAAGAAGGGGGTTGCTAATGGTAAAGAATGGAAATTTTATTTCTTCTTTTGGCAACATGATTTTTGGCAATTTGTGCACCACAAAATTTCATCTTAAAGCAGACTACAAATTGTAATTCCAAATGTTATCCTGATCAAAAGGAGGAAAAAACTCTTACTCTTCCTTTTCACAGACCTGTTATAATCCCTACTGACTTGCCGGGATCAAGCCTGGGGTGAACCTCTTCCTCTTGTCGCCCTCGAGGTGCATTCTGGGTACCACCCTGTTGGCCGCCGTATTGCCTTTGTGCTCCGACCGCCTGCTTTCCTTTCTTCTTATTTTCCTCGATGACTCGAAGTTCTTTGGCCAAGGTAGCACAGTTTACAGTCCGGTGGCTGCGGCTCCCGTGGTACTCACAGAATGCAACCGGAATTTCCCCCTGCGGCGGCCTTCTAGGCTGGGGAAGGTACCCTTCTCTTACTGCAGCAGCATACTTCCCTGGGTCAATGTAGACAATGGTTCTTGCCCCCTGATGCTGTGCTCCTTGAGAAGAAGATCCGGCGGTGGACTTGCCATAGTATGGCTTGTATCTTGATCCTCCCCTTCCGGCATTTCCTCCATGCCCTTCTTTCTTTTCCGACACCCCTGCGGTTTTGAAGCTGTCCACTAGCTCTTTAGCCTTGTTTTCCACTACTTCGGATTTCAAAAAATCATGGATCATTTCAGCTAACTCCCCATGAGTTTTCGGCGCCTTCGTTGCGATCTTTCCAGCTAGTCGAGGCTGAGCCAGGCCATTCCCAAAGGCCTTAATCAAGATTTTCTCATCGACATCGTCGATTTCCGTGACCTTCTTATGGAAGCGCTCGCTGTACTCCTTCACGGTTTCTCCTTTTCGCTGCTTAACGTCCATTAGCTCTATTGTTTCTTTTTTAACCCTCTTACTCGCAGCGAAGTATTGCTGGAAATCCTCGGTCAGCTGCTTGAAGCTCGTGATGGACTGTGGCGGTCTCGTGGAGATCCATCCCAATGCCCTCTTCGAAAGCGTTCCAGGGAACAGATTGCAGAGGGCGAGAGAGCTAATCCCCTGAGTATTCATGGCAAACATGAACTTCTTAATATGTTGGGCGGGATCTCCAGTCCCATCATATTTCTCGATCGCCGGGGCGACGAAGTGCGGCGGGAGCTTCGCTTTCCTTATTCGTTCTGAGAAGGGGTACAAGCTCATATCTATCTGATCATCTTCTTCCATCTCTCCTTCGTCAACGATTGAATTGCGCTTCCTATCCTTGCTTTCCTTGCCATTGCTGCCTCTGGAATCTCTGTTTCTCAGTTGCTCAATGGCCTCAGTCATTTCGTCCCATCTTCTCTGATACTCCTCGTCCCTTTGCATCAGTTCCTGTTGCAAAGTCTCATTTCCCTCCACGATTTTTTCGTCGATGGATCTGACCAGCCCCTTCAGCATGTCCTCAAGATCTTTCTTGGAGATGGCCTCTGGCATTTCTGAACTCATTCCCTCATCGGAGCGGTTGTTATCTTCAGTAGCATTCTTCAGTGTTTTCTTTGATCTTGGAGCCATCTTTCGCGTTCCGATCCTGCAAAAAATGCCATCCGTTATTTCAGAAATTTTCGCTATGAATCGTTGCAGATTACTTCCCTGTTTCCAGGTGGTCTCGTGGTTGCTTCTTGCTGTTCGTTTCCCATAGACAGCGCCAAATGAAACAGTATCTCAATCCTAGAATCCTAAATGAAACAGTATCTCAATCCTAGAATCCTATCTCAATCTTTGTATCCTTTGATCTAACCTAACGAGGCAATACATTTATCCCAGTGCGATTCGACTTGACCTTCTATCCTACATTACCTGGTCTTGGTTATAGAGTCTCACAAGGACAGAGAGAGAAAGAGAGCTTCTGTTGGGATTGAATGCGAGTTTAACTGCCAAATGTTACGTGTCTTATTTCATGGGGGTATGTCCCTATTTATAGTATTTTGGGCCTGGTTTTTATGGTGCCAGCCTGTATTTTACATGCATAAGTACAGTTTTACCCCTTCTTAGTTCCTTTGGTCGACCACAGGCGGTCGACCGTACTACATTTTGCTTTGTCTAAGTCCCATTTTCATCCAGCTGAGGATGGCCGGATGACCTATGTGCCTCTACCCCCATCCGGCTAAAGCGGCCGGATGCTTTATGTATTCTATTCTCATCCGGATGAAGGGGCCGGATGCGCTTCGTGTCCTGTTTTAGGCTTGACACCATTTCTTCCCTTCTCATAGTCATTTTTGGAAATGGTGCTATACTCTGGCAGTGAGAGATGGGTAAGTGTGATTGATTAAACGGCACCGATAGAGAGAGACTCGAACCTTCCCCTGTGCACGGTTGTTGGAGGTTGTCTAAGTTTCCGGTTGCCTCGTCCAGTGGATCCGACGAGAATTCTTCTTGGTCCTGCTCCTGTTGGGGTTGGGATGAATCTTCGGACCAATATTCGATAATGCCGACATTGTAATTGTCACCTTTAATTTCTACCCTTAATTCCTCATTGATAATAGACATTTTTGTGGTGTTGATATTAGCCTGCACCTCCAAATGCTTAGGAATCCTACTCATATCTGAGTAAATTTTAGTGATTTCTCCCAGGTGTCTCGTTATCATTCATACTGATTGCTCTGACCAGGCATGTAATGGGATACCCCGAACTACAATGCTTGTAAGTCTGCTGTTTATGTGGTCTGAGATTTTCTGGTCCCTAACTTCCCAGTTATACTCCTGTTTTTGACTTGCCTTGAGCCTGCAGTGCCGTAACATCCTCTTCATCATCTTCAGAAAATTCTATTTCTTCAGTTTGAAACATTGTGACACACCAGCGCAAGAATTATCTCCCAGTCAACTCCCACTTTTCCTTTCATCGAGCAGTTAAGATTTTCGTTCAACCGGTCATGTAGATTTCCATTTCTTATTGAGTATTTCATATAATCTTTTATGATATCATTCCATATCGACTTCACTAAGTCAAATTCATGAGAATATGTAATAATATTTCTTACCCCTATTATAACCTAAAGTTAATTTCGTTACATTGCGTTTTAAGTTGGACTTATTATGTTTTTAGGATGCTGATGACATTTGAGTTAAAGAGGAGGACGAGGTGGCCTTTTCCTCTTCTATTTTGTGTGATCCTTTTTCTCTCTTGTGAGTGCTTTTGGTTTCCGGATTCTACGCTTTTGCTGTCGCCGCTACTGTGATTGGGTTCTCCTCTACAGTGTCTCTATCATCAGAATTCATAGGTTGATCTGTCTACGTCGGTCTATGGTTTGGTGGTTGATTCTTCTCCAGATTTTGAGTCTTCTTTGCGAATTGATCGAGGTAGGTCGTGAATGGATTTGACTTGTGTGTTTGACCATGGGGAGTTTAGGGAACCGGATTTGAGTGACTATGTTTAATGCGTTTTTGCATCTGCTTCCCACTTTTCGGAACTTGTCCGGATGTAGGACCGAACGTCCTTTACCTTTCACCTCGACCTGTATCCAAACATTGATGTTCAGACACATATTCAGACATTTGGTTTTTCTTCTGTTTTGAGTCTCGACTTGTGACACACATTCGAACAGACTTCAGTTTACATTTTATGTGCTCGTTTGAGCTCCGTGTTGATTTTCATTTACGGGGTTGTACTCCCCTAATTATAATTAAGAATTCTAACCTCTTTGATGTGCTATTTATGCACTTATGCTTTATCAATTAAGCTTCTGTTTTGGGACCTAGTCTTCTTTGTGTTTGAGTCGTGGATGGCTGGGTTTAGCTATCCCGTTGCGCACTGCATTGGACGTCCTTCTGTTATTTGCTCACGAGTGTCTCCCTCATTCTGTTCCCGAGTGGTTTACCTCATTCTGTTTTTGGATTCCTTTTTGTTCTGTCTATATGAATTGAGCACTAGTGTCATGTTCTGTTTTACACTAGTAGAAAATATATTATAAAATAAGGGTTATAAGAGGCGGTTTTAAATATACCCGTCTTAAATACTCCTTGGGCGGGCGCACGGAAATTTTTAATGACGGTTTTTACAAAACCGTTGTATAAAGTGCTGATTTTACCGCACTAACTTCTCATAAACCACGGTTAAAGTAGAACCGTCGTTTATTTGATAACTAAATGTCGTGCCTCGTTGTACATTAAAAGACGGTTTCGAAACAACCGTTATTTAAAAGAAGCATAAACGACGGTTTTATTATGACCGTCGTTTTTACGGAAGAATGTATCGCGCCCCCTTGTAATATAAATGACGGTTTCGAAAGAACTGTCTTTTAAAAGCAACATAAACGACGGTTTTAAGAGAACCGTCTCTTAAAACCCTTACTAAAATAACATACCGCCTAATTTTCTAACTCTCTTTCCCCTACCTCTCGATCGCGTACAGTTCCCTTCCTCTCTCAACACCGTCTTCCTTGCGTTCACCGCCCCTCTCAGTGTCACCGTCGAGTGTTGTCACCGCCTTCTGCTCTTTCGCCCCAACCAGTAACCATCGTCGCCAGTAGCACCAACACCGTCGACAATCACAACCGCGGCGCCCAACACTGTCGACAGTCACAATCTTGGCGCCCAACACCGTCGTCGACCGCAACCACGCCCAACACCACCACCGTCGTCGACCGCAACCACGCCAACACCACCACCGTCGTCGATTGTTGCAATAAAGCCCAACACTACCACCGTCGTTCCCTAGCTGCTGCCCTTGTTGCTGTGCTCCTCTGTTTGGCTAGCTCGAGCTCCTTGTCCATCCAGACCTAGTGATGGATCATAACCGGTAATATACTCATGGTAAGGTTTTTTGCTAATCGATTACAGTTTTAATTTCTGTATAATAATACAAGCTTAGTATTGTACATATTGAGAATGCCAAAAATCCATTGTGCTAGTTTTGTTATTGATCTGCATTTTGCAGTGCATTTGAACAAGTTCGATATCTGTTATAATGATTAGATGTAGAGATTGATTGGTAGAAAAAACAAGTGGGGACAATTGCATGGGTTTACTTGAGTCGTTTTGCTATCGATCACTTGTGTACAATTGTACTGTTAGTTTATAATTAGGTACATAAATTTGTGGTTAAAAAAAAGATTAGATGACTGGCAATAAGGAAATTTGGTATTCAACGGAAAGGTAGTTTGATCTTAGAAAGTTATGTGACGATGCCTGAACGGTGAACCCTCTGAAATTAATTATGCCTAGACAATCTAATTAATTTGAGTCATTCTACGAGGTCTGAATCGGGCTAATTAACTAACCTTAACCTTATCAATTTCAAACTACATTGTTGCTTCTATTTTTTATTATAGAGCAGAATTTATAAACCTTATATATCATTCTCTTTATTCCAAATTTTAAATAAAATTACTACTCCTTAAGATGTCTCAAATCAAACATAGTGTGATCACATTTTCTTAGCAAGCAGTAAACATAACTCTTTATTTTTTTACTTCAATCGAACTAAGATGTTGCAAGGGTTTGTGACTTTTATACGGTTTATCACAAACTAAAACAAACTTGTAGTTACTGCTTGTGATAAGTCTAGTGTTAATGTGTATGATAAGTCCAGTTTCTAATTATACAGCTAATTAATGATTGGTGCTTATTAGTCTACAAGTTGATGATACATGATGGTAATGCAGCATTCAGGTACGATTAACCGTGAAGTACGTGAGCGCATCAGATATGTGTTTGTAGCAACCAGTGGTAATTTTTTCTGTCCTTTTCAGCTCTAGTTAAGAATACAATACATGATTTTCTTTTCTGTCTCAAAACGTCGAACTCCAAAGAAACCCATTCACTTTATTTGTTGTTTAACAGTGGTTGATTCTTCCTTCAAGCACACAAACCAGTTTTTTAATCAGTCTAATTTCATGTTATTTTGATTTTTCTACTTGAGGTAGAGTTTGATGATCAAATATGTGTATCAATATGTGTAGATATACTTCTTTCGGGCGTCACCAAGGATGTCGAACACTCTCCTTGATCTATTTGGTTTGCCTGAAACTGCATCTCCTTGATCTACCTTGAAGCACCACTGGTAACTTTCTTTTCAGGGTTTGAGCAATTATTCCAATTGCCTGTATACTATACCCAAATGACCATTCCTCAGTCAAGTAGAACGTGATTTAAACTGCTTACTGCTGGCTCTTTTGATTGGTATACTTTTGGGTCAAATTGTGGAGGTTCTTAGAACCGGGAACACAAAGAAAAACAGGGGAGATCATGCCAAAATTTTCTTGTGAAATTTTTGATCTTCTGATTTTTCTCCCTAGGACGTCCATGCTCTGTGATCTGTTCATTCTCATCTTGTGAATCACTGGTGGGCTACTGCATCTTGTACACCACACGGGCTGAAAAGAGTTCACCTTGGTACCGTAATACACTTGAACTTACCTTCTTCTCTCTAGCATAACTATGACACATGCTCTGCAATCTCATTCCCTTGTTGTGACCGCTCCTCTACAGTGATATTAATCACAGGGCTGCTGCATCTTCTTTCTGGCATATTCTCACTGGGCTGCTGAAAGCAGTTCCTTTTGGAACCGGTAATACACTTGAACTTACCTTCTTCTATCTTGTACAGTTATGACACACAAGCTCTGCAATCCCATTCTCTTATTTTGAACGCTCCTCTACAGTGATAATAATCACCGGGCTGCTGCATCTTCTCTCTGGCATATATTCTCACCGGGCTGCTAAATAAGGTACATTTAATGTTGCATTATGGATGATACCAGAAGCTCGTGCGCCCAATTTTGATCCTTAATTGCCTAAGCTACTAGATTATTTGGTTGCATTTTGTGGTGGCATTAAGTGTGAAAACTTGATGAATTGTTAGTGTGCTTGGTGGGCTAGTCATCATTATTAATGCTATTCTTATTTGTTGCTGATTTGCTCCTAATTTACTGTTGATGAAGAACTGCTGCTGGAAAACTGCTGCTCTTTTTCACTTCTGAAAATTTGACCATTGTACTTCTGCATTTTTAAGGCATGTTACAATAATTTTTACCTTCTTAAAATGCACTACTTCCCTCTGTTTTTGCTGCTTTCATTTTATGTTTTGACTATCACATTTGCACTACAATTGTAGTTACGATTTTTTGTACGGTTACTTTCGATTTTGTTAAACAGAGTTAATCTGATTGGATTTCTCACGTTTGTTCATCACCAAACTATTACGCTTATCATCTGCATCGAATAAGGTACATTTAAAATGTTTTCCTTAAGTAATATATGCTTATGCAACATATATAGTTAATTACCCGTCCAGGATATACCCAATAGGGTAAAATCTTCGACAGTTCCAATAAGGGCTGAAAACTGTTCATTCTATACTTGAATACACTTGAAATATATATCTTTTTACAATTTAGTATTAATAGGGCATAGCTTGCAAATATAACATTTTATCTTCTCTCCTTTAGTTTCTAGCATTCAAAGAATAGCTTGCAAATATAACATTTTATCTTCCCACCTTCCATTGAACGCCTTATTCCCCTCCACAAAGTCAACAAACTTAACAGTCCATATCCTACTCTTCATCACAACAATTCTTCTGCCGTGATTATTGCTATATTAATTCTTCAATTTGCCCTTGTTTTTTCACATGTGGCACTAAACAATATTTTAAAGGATATCAGATGGCAAACTCATGGATGTACAGCGGAAAACTGGATAACAAGTTTCTTGAGGGAGTAGACAAATTTTGCAATGTTTTGGTCGATAATCTGAGTCCTACTAATAAGGGATACATATTTTGTCCTTGCGTGGACTGCGGAAACTATTTGAAGTATCAAGGGATAGATAAAATAATGGAACATTTGATTCGTCGTGGTTTTACAAAAGACTATGAAGATATAGTCCGGTGGCATGGTCTGAGGGCGGTAGATGTCATGTGTAATGAACAAGAGGAAGTTGAAGATAATCAAACAATTGTGGTCGATGACCATGACATAGTAGACAATGAACCAGATTACGATGACATTGCTGCAATGCTGGAAGATGTTGAAAAAGAGTTTTACAACAGACCAGACACCTATGAGACTTTGCTGGATTCATCCAAAACACCGCTGTATTCGGGGTGTGATCCTACAAAATTGAGTAAATTGAGCGCAGTCTTGAAACTCTTCAATCTAAAATCGAAATTTGGTTGGAGTGATGTGAGTTTCACTGCTCTCTTACAGATGATGAAGATCATACTACCTAAGGATAATGTTTTACCAACATCGACTTATGAAGCAAAAAAAGTGATGTGTCCAATGGGTATGGGGTACAAAAAGATCCACGCTTGTCCATCCGGTTGTATTCTGTACTAGAAGGCTAATGAATTTGCTAATAGATGTCCAGAATGTGGGGAATCACGTTATGCGAGGAAAAACCAAAATGAATGCACTGGTCGTCTTAAGGTGGCATCCCCTGCTAAAGTGTTGTGGTATTTGCCCATAATACCACGATTGAAGCGTCTATTTGCAGTTGAAAAAGATGCGGAGAATCTAAGGTGGCATTCGACTCACAGAAAAAATGATGGAAAGTTGAGACATCCGGCTGATGCGTCCCAGTGGAAAAACATTGAGCCAAGAAACTTGAGACTAGGTCTGTGTACTGATGGGATGAACCCTTACGGTACATTGAGTAGCATACACAGCACGTGGCCGGTATTATTGATGATCTACAATCTTCCCCCGTGGTTGTGTATGAAACCTAGACACATTTTGTTGTCACTTTTGATATCTGGTCCAAAACAACCGGGCAACAAAATAGATGTTTCTCTATAACCATTGATAGATGACCAACAACTCTTGTGGCATGAAGGGGTTATGGTGTATGACTCATTTGGAAAAGAGAATTTTAACTTGCGTGCTATGTTATATTGCACAATCAATGACTTTTCTGCGTATGGTAATCTTTCTGGTTACACAGTCAAAGGTGCATGTGCATGTCCTATTTGTGGTGAGCTGACATCAAATATCCGCTTGAAACATAGTGGTAAGAATGTTTACATGGGTCATCGAAAAATGTTTCCAAAGGGCCACAGATATCGCAAGATGTCGATTGAGTTTGATGGAAAGACTGATCACAGTGTGTCTCGTCCTCCTTTAACAGGTTCAGAAGTGTATAAAAAGGTGCATAATATAGTCAACAACTTTGGTCCTTCGACAAGAAACACCGAGAAAAGTGTATGGAAAAAAAGTCAATCTTTTGGGAACTTGAGTATTGGCAACATTTAGATGTCAGACATTGTATTGATGCAATGCATGTCGAAAAAAATGTCGGAGAAAGTGTTACCGGAACCCTCTTGAACATACCAGGCAAGACCAAAGATCACATAAAGGGGAGAAGAGATTTGATTGATTTGAAAATAAGGGAAGATCTTTGGCCACAAGAACGTGGAAAACGCATGTTCTTGCCTCCTGCATGTCACACATTGTCAAAACAAGAGAGACATAGTCTGTGCAATAGCCTCCACAATATCAAGGTGCCATCAGGGTATTCGTCTAATATAAGAAAACTTGTTTCAATGTCTGATCTGAAATTAGTTGGAATGAAATCCCATGATTATCATGTATTAATGCAAGACTTTTTACCCGTCGCAATTCGTGGGATCCTACCTGATGCGGTGAGAAACGCAATCACCAACCTTTGCGTGTTTCTCAAAGCAGTATCTGCTAAAGTTCACGATGTGGATAATCTAGACAAATTACAAGCTGATCTTGTTATCACGATGTGTCAGTTGGAGATGTATTTTCCTCCTTCATTCTTCGACATCATGGTTCATTTATTGGTTCATTTGGTCAGAGAGATTAAAGAGTGTGGCCCTGTATATCTTCGTTATATGTATCCTTTTGAAAGATACATGGGTATACTGAAGAGAAAATGAAGAATCGTCGTCGTCCGGAAGGAAGTATTATAGAGGGATATATAACAGAGGAAGTTGTTGATTTTTGTACTCACTATCTAGAAGATGTTGAATCCATTGGTCTTCCTAGATCTAGACATGAAGGAAGACTCCAGGGACACGGTACCGTTGGGAGAAAAATGAAGAGAATTGATATTGAAACCCTTAACAAAGCTCACTTAGTTGTGCTGAGTCACCTTGAAATTGTAGAACCGTATTTTGAAATGCACCTGTTGCAGACGTTATAATTGTGAGTGGTTTAAGTGGTATAATTAAAATTAAAGAAAAGAAATTAAAACCCAAAATAAACGTCGGGCTGCAAACAAATCCCGGTCGCAGTAGTATAGTGAAATGTAAGCGACCGGATATCGAACCACGGGACTAATGTACATATTATAGTACCTAAGCGTGTCACAGGAGGGGGATTAATTGACTTGTTAAATATAAATAAAAACAGTTAATAAAATTAACTGTTTAAGCAAATAAACTAAACGGGACTCTGGTTTATATTAATATTATCTGCTCCTTCATGCTATTCCTACTGGTTTAATTATAATTGTTTGGCAAAATTCCTTAAATTATCCTAAGGACTAAGTCATAGCCTCATAAGAACTCGTTTACCAGAAATGCTCGGTCTAATCAAGGTTCGAGCACTCTTATGTAAACGGACATTAAATTCCAGGAAATATAATTGCATCTGAAAATACTAACTCATTAAATCATAATAGAGCTTTCTCCAAATTTACAGCTTAATCAACCTATCTATTTATCACCTGGTCTGATCAAAATAGACTTAGCAAGCAATTTAATAAACTCATGACATTTATTAAAAAGGCGAGAGATGAGCTTCAAGCGTAACAAACTTCATTAAATTAAAACCAGTAAAAAACATTGCATAATTAATACAGAACATAATAATTATTCCCAAAGCGAAAGTAAACTAGCCTAACATATTAAATAGAATAACAGAAACAAGAATGATAGAAATCATCCGTAATCACTCCGTCTCGCTCTGCTATTTTGTGTATGTAGGCTAGAGGTGGATTTGGTGGACTGTAAAATAAATAAAATGGAGAAGGCGGAAGGAGAGAAATGAGATGGTGCGTGAGTTGGAACTCCAGAGGAACGGAAGGAGCCTCCGGAAGGACACTCAGTAAGGAGGAATGAAGCTCGTATTTATAGAAGAAGAAGAACAGCAGCAGCTCATTAGCTCACTGATTGAGCTCGATGATTGCAGCTCCCCATTGATTGCAGCTATTGATTGCGCAGGGGACAAAGCTGAAACGCGGGCGTGATTTCTGGTAGGCGCGTTCTCAAGTTACAGAACGAGTCGGCTAGAAGATAACCCGTTAATTTTTGGACACTTAGCCGTGTCCGCTAGATAAGGAGCGGTCTCCTCTGTTGTGTCCGCCTCGCGGTCTTCTCTCTTCTTGTCCGCCTCGCGGTTACATTAGAGTTGTCCGCCTCTTAAGTGGCGGTCATCTCTGTCTCAACCGCCTCGCGGTTGCGTCTGAGTTGTCCGCCTCTTAAGTGGCGGTACTCTCTATCTCAACCGCCTCGCGGTTGCATTAGAGTTGTCTGCCTCTTAAGGAGGCGGTCGCCTCTTGTTTCTCCTCCTGTGTCTCGTCCGCCTTGTTATGTGGCGGTTCCTCTTTTAATCCTTTATAATGTTTGTGTTTAATTGGTATTTCTCCTACATTTTAACACATATAATACATTAGTTAATATAACAACATAATTATAGGAAAAACCCTAGATAAGTGCGAAACATTACTAAAAATACTGCAATTAATAAGATGATTAAACCCTAAAAAGTCTATATGTTTTGCACTTATCAAACTTCCTCACACTTGACATTTGCTTGTCCTCAAGCAAATAAGGAATATAATTATCTCTAAGCCTTAATAATAAAAAAGATTAAATAAGTGTAGAAGGGAATTTAGACAAAGTGACAATCGAAAGAATAATTCTGCTCTTAGAAGTAGGTTTTAGCAAACAGTGAAAAAGAACCATTTAATAAAAGCATAGAAATTTTACTGTAGAAAACAAGTTAGATTAACCTGGGATTTCCAACCAATTTCATTCACTAACCCGGGATGACAAGGGTGTGAAGTAATGCCTTATTCCGCAATACCTTTCAACACCACGTACTCATATTTATAAATATAAATTGCAATTTATTTTTACACCTTTTTTTTTTGAATGTGCAAATTGTATAGACAAAGCACATATTATTTATATAATATATTTTTTAAATTGCATTATTTTTCTGTACCCCAGACTTTTCTCTCTATCCTTGTAGCGGTGTTGGGTCTTCTATCCCAGGTCACGAGACCTTAGGTAGATAGGTGATAAAGCACCCCAAAGAACTTAATAACCAGATAGACGAGGCCTGTTTTGGTTAGAAAAATTCATAAACAGCGGAGTACCTTGTCTTTATCCTTTTCTTTCCTTGACTTTCCACATATTCCATAATCCCAAGCTAAACTAAATTGATTTTTACAACTAGCAGATCTATCATTTTTTGAGCGAAAAATAGAGTATTTTGATGGAAAATAATTTTATACAAACTCCTTGAAATAAAACTACCTTTCAGTTGTCACTTGACATAATTTCAGACACTTCTACAATTATTTTACCTCATTTTTATCAAATTTTTTATATAGGCAGTTTAGAGTAGCAAAAAGTGAGTGTGGCATTATCGAACTACTGTCATAATTTCAGGGAAAGGTCTTTCCTTCCTCACACTTAAGAGGAGCAATGTCCTCATTGTTCAGAATTAAAATCAAGAAAATGACCTTTCAAATTATGACAGACTCATAAAGGATTAAATAAAGGTTGAACAGTAATATAATAAATGAGGAATTGAAAACTCCCCTTGTATCGTAGATTGAGGAAGGTATCCTTCCTCACACTTAGAGCTTTGACAGGGGTGAGACGTTCCTCACACTTGAGTTGTGCAAGTGTTCAACCGAAGATATTGAAATTCCAAAGCAACTAAGGTTGCTTTCCAAAGGTGAGTTCAGCTATATATTTGACATCGAATTTGTTCTGAAAAGAAAATCATATATAGCCAGCAGAACTCCAAATGAACCAAAAGAAAATCATTAAATGAAAAACATAAATAAAAATTCATAAAATAAAAATATAAAGTACCACACTGTTACCTTCCTGAATATATCAAATGTTAGCACAAGGTTTAAACAGTAATAGTCTACAAAAAGTCAGAGAAAATCAAAATAAAAATAAAGATAACAATAAATAATCACTGTGGTGGTGGTGGAGGCTGTGCTGGTCCCTGGCCTGACTGATCGAGGAGACGCTGCATGAGCTGAGCGGTCTGTGCCTGCAACTGGTCACCCTGGTCTAAGCGCTGTACCACTCGGTGATACAACTCGTCACTCCGATCCAAGCGCTGCATCATCTGTGACTGCTCAGCTAGCATCCTCTGCTGAGTCTGCTCAAAGCTCTCAAACCTCTGATGCATCTGCTGCTGCATCTGATGGAAGGTCTGGAACTGAGCCTGTAGATCTGTGGAGTAGGGTACAGGAGCAGGGGTCTGCATCATATCAGTAGTCGGCCTATAAGGCTCCTCTCCCTGTGCGGACGGTGGTGGTCAGGATCGGCTGAGTGTGTAGCTCCAGTAGAGGTCCCCGCTGCTGTGGAAGATGCAGTGGAAGACCGAGCAGTGGCACTCCTAACCCAAGTACCGTCATCTGAGCGCATAAAGCCCCAGCTCCGCACAGTCAACAGTGACACTGAGCGCTTCGCTGGACGAAGATCTAAAGTCTCCCTGAACCCTGCTGGGAATGGGACAGTACCGATAATGTGGAGACTGAGGAAGAAGGGAAAAATGGGAGTGATTTTCTTCTTCTTCGTCCTCATGTAAGAGACCACCTTATGGAGCTGGCCGAACATGACGTGGCTGAAGGAGAGGCGCTGAGCGGGTGGAAATGGACCTAGGAAATAGTCCAGTAAGGCACAATCCTCATCAGAAGCATCATGCGCCCCAGATGGGCGAATCTGATGACTGAGGATCTCCAGGAGAAGCCTCTGAGTCAGCGTCGGGAAGCTAGCAAACGGGAGGACATCCTTCCTCCTCCCCTCTACGTCGGGTCCTCCGTCCTACAGCCTGAAGCCATCTGGACTTCGACCTCTGCAGGTACTCCTCTTGAATCCTCGGATATCACCAGGACCATCCGGGATGTGCAGGAGAGAAGTGAAAGTCGAGGGTGTGATCTCCACGGGGTGACTGCGTATATACGAAGTAATGCTCATATCGCCTGCCCGGGCATTAGCATAAAACTCTCGAGCTAAGTCCGGAGCAAAGACTCCCTCTCCTAACTTTAGGACCTCTGAAAGTCCTAGCCTGGCAAATAGCGTATCCACCCCTGCAGCCGCTAGCACTGCCGGCTCAATTTTCCTCTCTATGATAAAGTCCTTGCCCTGATCGAACCAGGCACGAGCCTCTACTGACAAAACCATCGTCCAGAAGACGAGGTGCAGAAGAAGATGATGCTCCAGGGCAGTCGCCACCACGAATACGAGGCATACTAATATATATTTAAAATTAAAAGCAAACAAACATTAACAGCATAACAGTTAAAAATTAAACATAGTAATAATAACATGAAAATTACTAGACAATAATAACATAAAAATTAATAAACAAAAACATAAAATCAACCAAGAACAACCTTATAAAAATTAACAATTAATAACAACAAAATGTTAATAACACACATAAATTAATATCAAACAGAACATTAGCATTTAACATAAACAACTCCGTAAATTAATAAAAATAGAAAATAAGATGAACAAATAATAAAACATAAACAGAAAATTATACAACACAAATTCTGTCGAAAATTCGACAGAGTCTCCCCTAAAATTCTTCGTTTCTCCACAAAAATTCAGTTAGAATCAAGGTATATTAATACCGTCATCAATCGAATCTATAAATAATAACCTATAATCATAATCTATACTCGTTTAATAATCAAGGCTAAATAAAACTGAAAAATGCTAGTATTAACAATGGATTTTCGTAACTATCATCCTTCAATTTTCGAATTCAACAAAAACACCCAAACTAAGTGAAAATTTAACCTTGTGTATGTAGATTATGACAAATATAGGACAAATTCGAGACAAATTAGCAATTAGAGTTCGAAATTTTCGAATTTTAGGTATTAGGGATTCGAAACTTCAGTCCTTAATTTCTCCTAGTATAGTTCACCATTTACAAATTTGAAGCTATAGAAACGTAAGGAATTGAAAAACGAGCATTTTGGTACTAACCTTGTAAAATTTGATGAAGAAATGAGGAAGTTGTGTGAATCTGAAGGGGGAGGCGATTTGCGCAAGGCTTCGTTCTTCTCTATCGGGTTCGCTCGAGCTCGAAATGAATTGGGGAAGAAAAGCTCTGAGTGAAAACGCGGCGTTTAGCCATTTTTTTTTTCTGAAGCGAGTCGCGTCCGCGAGGCGGTCTCGTGAGTAGCGTTCGCGAGGTAAGTGGCGGACAAGGCTGTGGAGTCCGCGAGGTAAGTGGCGGACTAGAGGCGGTTCGCTTCGTTTTTTTTTTTTTAACTTGTAACATACGAGCTAGAAATAAACATATAAACATTAGTTCACATAAAATAATAATTAGTAGTTAGATTACATAAATTATAAGTTAGCGGGTTAATTACATAAAATTAAATGTTAAGGACAATGGAAATTAAATGTTAGAGACAATGGAAATAAAATGTTAGAGACAATGGAAATTAAATGTTAGAAGTTAGAATTAGATGTTAAAAGTTAGATGTCTGAAGTTAGATGGCCAAAGTCAGGTGTCCAATTGTCCAAATGTCCAATTTAATATTAACAGATTATTAGAGGATTAATATTAACAAAATATAGTAGATAATTAATATTAACAATAAACGAAAATAATATAGAAATATTATTAACATATTTAAGAGAACAAATATTTATAATTAAACAGGTGAATAATCCGGGGCTTAGGAACTAGAATAAATCTAGTCCCCGGCAACGGCGCCATTTTGCAGACGTTATAATTGTGAGTGGTTTAAGTGGTATAATTAAAATTAAAGAAAAGAAATTAAAACCCATAAACGTCGGCTGCAAACAATCCCGGTCGCAGTAGTATAGTGAAATGTAAGCGACCGGATATCGAACCACGGGACTAATGTACATTATAGTACCTAAGCGTGTCACAGGAGTGGGGATTAATTGACTTGTTAAATATAAATAAAAACAGTTAATAAAAAAAACTGTTAAGCAAATAACTAAACGGGACTCTGGTTATATTAATATTATCTGCCTTCATGCTATTCCTACTGGTTTAATTATAATTGTTTGGCAAAATTCCTTAAATTATCCTAAGGACTAAGTCATAGCCTCATAAGAACTCGTTTACCAGAAATGCTCGGTCTAATCAAGGTTCGAGCACTCTTATGTAAACGGACATTAAATTCCAGGAAATATAATTGCATCTGAAAATACTAACTCATTAAATCAAATAGAGCTTCTCCAATTTACGGCTTAATCAACCTATCTATTTATCACCTGGTCTGATCAAAATAGACTTAGCAAGCAATTTAATAAACTCATGACATTTATTAAAAAGGCGAGAGATGAGCTTCAAGCGTAACAAACTTCATTAAATTAAAACCAGTAAAAACATTGCATAAATAATACAGAACATAATAATTATTCCCAAAGCGAAAGTAAACTAGCCTAACATTAAATAGAATAACAGAAACAAGAATGATAGAAATCATCCGAATCACTCCGTCTCGCTCTGCTATTTTGTGTATGTAGGCTAGAGGTGGATTTGGTGGACTGTAAAATAAATAAAATGGAGAAGGCGGAAGGAGAGAAATGAGATGGTGCGTGAGTTGGAACTCCAGAGGAACCACGGAAGGAGCCTCCGAAGGACACTCAGTAAGGAGGAATGAAGCTCGTATTATAGAAGAAGAAGAACAGCAGCAGCTCATTAGCTCACTGATTGAGCTCGATGATTGCAGCTCCCCATTGATTGCAGCTATTGATTGCGCAGGGGACAAAGCTGAAACGCGGGCGTGATTCTGGTAGGCGCGTTCTCAAGTTGCAGAACGAGTCGGCTAGAAGATAACCCGTTAATTTTTGGACACTTAGCCGTGTCCGCTAGATAAGGAGCGGTCTCCTCTGTTGTGTCCGCCTCGCGGTCTTCTCTCTTCTTGTCCGCCTCGCGGTTACATTAGAGTTGTCCGCCTCTTAAGTGGCGGTCATCTCTGTCTCAACCGCCTCGCGGTTGCGTCTGAGTTGTCCGCCTCTTAAGTGGCGGTACTCTCTATCTCAACCGCCTCGCGGTTGCATTAGAGTTGTCCGCCTCTTAAGGAGGCGGTCGCCTCTTGTTTCTCCTCCTGTGTCTCGTCCGCCTTGTTATGTGGCGGTTCCTCTTTTAATCCTTTATAATGTTTGTGTTTAATTGGTATTTCTCCTACATTTTAACACATATAATACATTAGTTAATATAACAACATAATTATAGGAAAAACCCTAGATAAGTGCGAAACATTACTAAAAATACTGCAATTAATAAGATGATTAAACCCTAAAAAGTCTATATGTTTTGCACTTATCACCTGTCCCTGCTTGCAGCACAAAATCCAACAATGAGTGACATCAGGCTAAAAAAGGAGCAGAATAAAACGTTTGTGAAATGGTTCAAGGATAAAGTTTTTTCGAACCAGTCAACTACAGTGCCAGCATTAGTGAAGACGTTGGCACTTGGTCCTAATCTTGACGTTGTTTCATACGAAGGGTATGACGTAAATGGCTACAATTTTTATACGGAACGACGAGATCAAAAATCAATGAATTAAAAGAGTGGCATCAATGTGGTTGCTTACCAGAGTATGTACAATGTCAGAGGTATGGGTCAAAATCCAGTGGAGTTGAAACAATCATACTACGGTGTTGTACAAGATATTTGGGTTCTAGATTACACCGCATATGAGACTTGTGGTTTCGGTGCAAGTGGATAGACAACAGACATGGTTACCGTGAGGAGAAACATGGTATAAAACTAGTTCATCTTGGTGGTGCAACACCCACAGTTGAGCCGTTTGTTGTTGCAACTAAGGCGAAACAGGTATATTACATTTCTGACCAATCTAATCCTAGATGGTCCTTTGTACTTCAAGGAAAAAGAGGAATAGTTGGTGTGGATGGGTGTGGTCGATGAGGATGAATACGACATGCAAGATGAAATACCAAGCCTTTCGATTCAATTACCAGAGTTGGACCATATTACAAATTTTGTGCGGTCAGACCATGACGAAGGAATGTGGATTGATTAATGTGAGATTATTTATTATTTCTTTCGTCCATCAATGACATTGAATAGTTTATTTATGGCTTTTCCATTATTGATAGTTTTGTTTCCGTATTTATAATTTCTTAGTTTCATTTACTTGTTAATTATCTAAATCTTCTATTTATATTGCATGCAAGAATCAAAATGGACATCGATATGGATGATCTAGATTTATATTGTGATGAAGGTGTGGGTTTGATGGACTATGAACCATCACAGCTGCCACAGCAGCAGCCGCAGCAGCAGCCACAGCAGCAGCCGCAGCAGCAGCAGCCGCAGCAGCAGCCACAGCAGCAGCCGCAGCCGCAGCAGCAGCCGCAGCAGCCGCAGCAGCAGCCACAGCAGCAGCCGCAGCAGCAGAAACCGTCAAACAAACGAAAGGGTAGGGGGCCGAGCAGAGGGGTGAGGTTGAAGAAAGATGCAGATATTGATCTAATCTGGGATAAATACTTCAGAAGCCGGGGAGACTGTAAAGCTGAGTTCGCAAGCATGTTAGGAAATCTTGCGAAGTCCCGTTGCTCAATTAATAAATATTGGAGGCACGAGGAGGAAGAAGTGAAAGAATCAATGTGGCAGCAAGTACAACAACGGTACAAAATACCAGATGAAGCGTGGACGACGGTTCTGTCACTTATAGGTGCACGGGCGAGGCAGTTCAGATCTTTCTTGGTGGCGAACTGGATCAGGAAATCGCGTGACGTGCCACCATGGATATTTTATGATGGCATGATCACAAAGGAAGAATGGGAAGAGTTCGAGAAGTTTCACATGTCGGAGCAATTCATGGTATACATTTTTTTAATGAATCTATATTTAAGTTTGAATCTAAATTTGTATAACACAAATTTTAATATGTGTATATATTGTTTTAATGAATAGTTTAATGATTTGTATTGATAGGAGGTTCAAGAAAAAGCAAGGGCAAACCGAGCAAAAAAATAAATTTCAACAGTATATGGGCCGGAAGGGATACACTGGTAGCATTCCCAAGTGGAAAGATGTCGGTTTGCTCACAAAAAAGAATGACGATGGCGTTGAAGTTCCCATCGACACTGTGTATGAAGCCAACTGAGTTCAGCTCTACGTTTTTGTAACACCCCAACTGTAATAACACACTTAGCAATATTTAGCAGCGGAAATCACAACTCATAACATAACTCAACTCTTGGTGTTACACGCCGTTAGCCACCCACGTGGCTAACAAGGCTAACATACATACATCGTATCGGTCTGATGGACTAAACTCCCGAGCAACTACACTTTAATCCCGTACCATGTCCAACATTCTTTGTACACTTACATTACAACTGTACCGAGTATTTACAACTAATGCCGATAACAATTTCGGTCTTACTACACCTACAATACATTCTCAATCGGAATGACCACCCATGTGCAACAACTACCCGTCCTACTCTCGAACGGCTTGCAGCTCCTTCGTACCTGTAGAGTAATGGGGGCCCCCAAAGGGGGTCAGCACCTTTGCTGGTATGGTAATCCCGCAGCCCGCATGCTACCGGGCCACGCACAACTATTTGTCGTCTTAGCATGCGGTTGATTATATTTAAATCATGCATGAATATTATAAACACACAACATACAACATTCCCAAATATTGGGTTCAATAACAGACATTACATTATTACTTAACAGATCACTCGTTGAGCACTTCAACCCTAGAGTATTTCTCCTCTAATGGAGCTATTTCCTTAATAGACGACACTTACCCGCTATCGGGTTAACCTTAACGTCTCTTGTTATAATTGGGATTCATATCCATGATCCACACGTTTCACTCTTAAACAACATATAACATCACATCGTATTTACATTACAGTACATCAACAACACATAACATAATGGGTACGGATCTCTTTAGGAACCCCCAAACATAGTTAGTTAACTTGGAGCCTAGAGGATGAATACACCCTCATGATAAGCTCTTTACATCACTCATTACCGTCTTGTTAGTCGGACGAGTAACTTAACATAAAGAAGGATCGGATTTGGTGATCCGAACTCAACATACATAATCCCCAAAAGACGTGAGTCAAGAGCCTTGGTTAAGCTCAGGGGTGATTGAAGACCAATGAAGGAAAACAACCAACAGAATGAAAGTTGAAGAAACTGTATACAACAACTCCCAAACACCGCGACCGGAACGACCGGATCCTCACCTCCCCCCATAACATATATATACACACAGATAAAGACTCCGCTGTGGAGCCTACCACATCAAACTCTAGGTAGCATCACAACTAAGTTAAACACACAACAACAACTATTCATACATTTGCAACAACAACATTCACAACAAACACACAACTAACTCACACATAGCCGTGGTTAGAACGTTCCCTTGGGTTGGGACGTTTATTCCGAATACCGATCTCCTACGTGACCCTAGAGTCGGTTAGCTATAGTTTAACACACTTAGTTAAGGTTAAACGGTATCGGAATTAATTACGCCACAATAATGAATACTATAAACTCATTTCATGCTTTATCTTGCAAGGTGGCAAACACCAGAAAAACACGTTGGCATACAAGCCGGTGTAATCCGGTAGGACACAGGTTGCAAGAAACCATACCTTTCACCGGGTTAGCTTTACTGTTAGTGTGACCTCCGCGTTCCTTGGTTCACACTTGTTCAACTGATAACATTCAAATGTTTTCATTAACATCAAAGCATTACAGTATGTAACACTATACTCCCGTACTTTACCCCGTTGTCCCGTTATCCTTAACTTATTTATGTGATTTAAGTTGCAACTTACACATTACTCTCACACTTCACACTTATATACTTCCAATGGCCTTTAAAACTCATCAACAAGGCCTAATCAACATCTAAAACCATTACCATTCACTTCCCCACCATAACAACCCTTAAAAACACTTTCTGGACACTTTTTAACATGGTCCGGGTTTGTGTCCGGGGTTACAAACCCGGACCAACCACGGATTTCAGTTTCTGGACAAATTTTCATGTGGTCCGGGTTTGTGTCCGGGTTTACAAACCCGGACCACCCCCTGGGATGGTCTTGCCATGTTTTTGCTATCGTCCGGGTTTGCAAACGGGTTTGCAACCCGGACCACCTCTGGAACAAACAAAATTTACAGTTTTTGATCAGTTTTCAACCCATAATTCACCTCTAATCATTTCCTAAACTTTCCACATGTTTCCTACATGTTTAAACACACTAAATCATGCTCTAAAAGCTCTTCAAAGCATAGGTTTAATCCTACTCAAATTCTTGCTCAAATTCATGAATTTTCCTTTCTCTGTTACACTTATGCACACTAGTGCTACAGATTTCACCCCTACGTGATTTGCATTGTGTTCCCACTCCACTCCGTTGACCCTTTTCAAATCCTCCTAGATAATGCACCTCTTAAACACACCTAGTTTCTTCCTTTAGTAAAAACACTCAAGGCCATACTTTCCTAAACAAATTTGACAGCAGCATTGGCTACTTTCAAAGCATTTCCCAAAACCATCTCTTCACATTTTCATCCTAAAACTAGCCAAACCCACAAGGGTTCTACCAGCAATACATAATTCCACAAAATCTCCTCAAACAACATTATCAACATATATACTCTATTTAATTGGCTCTAAGGCCTTTAACTCAAACAACAATTCACAACTTCCTACAACCTCATTAAAATACATTTCCTCACTTATTTTGGGTTCATTTTAAGTTACCCATCTCCAATATCCTAGAACAATTACATAAGCACCAAGGTAGTTTAATTACCTTAATTTCACAAGCTTTTCTTCCCATTTCTCCCCTTCTCTTCCTTGGTCACAATCGGCCAAGTTGGCCAACCATTTGCCAACCTCAAACATCAATATTCAAATGAGGAATTAGGCACTAAATATTACTCCTAGACTTATTAATTGAGCTAGGTTACGAGGAGGGGTGCGTAGAGCACAAAAGGAGAGATTACCTTGAAACCCTAGAATGACTTTTGGTCATGAATCAAAGGAGGACTCCCAAACCACCATTGGAGCCTTGTAGAATAACTTAAACAAGGAAAGAACAAGGAATAAGAATGGGGTACAATCGGTCATACCAAGAAATGAAAGAAAGGTGGGTTTTTCTTGGATATTTTTACCTTGAATGAAAGAGGAGCCTCCAAGCTTCGAGAATATGTAATTTTCTCTTCAAACGGGATATACCCATGGAGATGAAGTTCTTCATTTTCGAATTTTGAAAAGAGGGAATGATAAAGGATGATGAGAGGATGAAGAATATGTAATTTATTTTGTATTTGGAGCTTTAATAAAGCTTGGGCAAGTGAAAGAATGAGTGTAGCCATGGATGGAGCTTGAGCTGGCGTGAGGAAGAAGGAGGGAGGAAGAAATCGCCAGGGAGAGAGAGGAGTAGTACGGGTGAGAGGGAAAGAAAATAAGAATGGGGGGAGAGAGTGTGAAAAGTAGTTTTAATACTTTTTGCTTTTTCTTTTCTTCTTTCTTTTTTCTTTCTAGCTTATTTACTAGTATAGTGGGCTGCCTAGCTGAATAATAACCGGCCCCATATATATTACAAGCTGGAGCGTTTTTCGTCTTTTACCGAAAACGCTCGTTATTTACCCGGTTTAGCACTATTCACTAACCGGGCCCGTTTTCCGGAATTTTCTCTTTATTTAATTTAATGGTTATTAAGCTCCCATTAATATTAATTATAGTTATATAATCAACTGTAATTTTTACGGGGTCGTTCGCTATTTAAAATCACGTTTTCGGGTTTTCTCGAAAAACGTGCTTTAGACTCCGTTAGCGCTTTAACGCATTATTTGGATCCGTTTTCTTCCGG
Organism: Limonium bicolor; assembly: GCA_023374045.1. NCBI lineage: Eukaryota > Viridiplantae > Streptophyta > Magnoliopsida > Caryophyllales > Plumbaginaceae > Limonium > Limonium bicolor. Next base: position 90,102,773 of record CM041779.1, on the reverse strand, counting down.
AATTTTTCCCACATGTTCTTAGTATGTAATTAGGGTATAAAAATATATTTATAACCCTAGCGAAGGTTATATACCTCCTAAAATAATTAATACGTATTTTCACGTTTGTGACTTTTACGCATTTTCTTTTCCTTTTGTGTTTTATTTCTTCATCAATGATCTTAAGGACTTAATTAGCCTTAGAAAATTATAATTACCTAATTAATTAACACATCAAGGTTTGGGGGTATTTCAATCTACCCCCCTTAAAAGAACTTCGTCCTCGAAGTTCACACTTCCCACACATCATTAGTTAGAATCCGGGGATTACTTTCACATAAAACTTCCATAACAAACATATTTTACATCACAACCTCGGACTTAACGGTCCGGGTAATATATACACATCCATACATAACATAACATACTTACATAGTAACCTCGGACTTAATGGTCCGGTACCTTAACAACATTTGTACATACATAACAACCCTTAGACTCTTGGGTCTGGGCAACATAACAACATTTAGACTCGTAAGTCTTAATAACATAACATTCTTTAGACACATAGGTCTTGATAACATAACACCTCCAGAACTTAGCCACATTAGGACTCAAGGTTAAAATAATAATTTTTTTACACATTCCACACAACATGCCTTAACATGTATAGCAACTAGAAATTCCTTTTTCATACACTGCTCCCGCGGACTCGGTCGCGATGGACACATATTGTCCCCGTTCCCTTGGGAGATCAAAACATTCTCATACATTTTCAAGATATACTTCTCATTTCACCGGTCCGAAGACAAGGCTCGTGAGCAAGTAATACAAAAATATTGTTTATACGGTTAAGTAGAAGATAATCCTCTATTCAAAATATCAATCGAAGTTTTGACAATACCAACTGAAAATTGAAAACTCAATTTAAAATTCTTTTGAAAACTCAATACAACTCCAAGTCCAATTTATGCTCTTTGCATCTTCCCTTAGCGTGGTTATTTGTGACCACTTGTGGGGAGCTTCAAGAATCATCCAACCCTGATGTGATCAGCATCAGTGTTGAACTATCCTTCCACTCCAATTTGTGTTCGGTTTCCCTTGATCGCATGCAAATCAAGTTCCACCTCCCACCTCAATTTCAAACAGCAACTAATTCAAACATGTACCATTTTCTATCTTTTAATCCTTCTAGTCATAATCATACATCTCCAAGGGATAGAACTCCGTCTATCAATCATCACCCAAACCCAACTTAATTCACGTTACCTAGGGAATTTAATTCTTACTAGGTTTTATATCGGTTTCATACCCTTTCATAGATCACAATACTGTATATATACATATAATTTATCAAAATACAACACACAGTTTTACATTTAGTATTACATGAACATACATAGTCGGGGTTTTAGTTCCCTGGGAGTTTCTTACTCCCTACACTTGTACTTCCACACACATCTGTTAGCAACATAACACACTTATCACAATGGTATTCACATCTTCTGTGCGCAGTTACCCTAATTAAACCATGAATGAATGCGTATATTTATGTAACACACGCACCAATCATCAAAACAAATTATTTGTGCTATGCACATCATAGTTCACGTACGCTTGTACGGTAAGACACACTAAACGGTTTGCGCTCTACCCCCCTTAAAAGGGATTACGCCCACGTAATCAATCACTTAATCATTATACAACATGTTCTGGTTTGAGGATCTTAGCCATATTGGCGGTTTAGTCCTTAACCAAGAATTCTTACTAGAGCTTATTTTAGCTCTTAACTGGTTTCGATTCTGGCCTGTGAGGTTTTTAGGCATCATCAATTTGCCATTCACTCATGTTCACAACGCACCTTCAACACTTGAATCGTTGGCTCACTAGTTTCTGCTGCGCGACTCTTGCTAACTTTAGAGCTTAGTTTGCCCTATACATTATCCTTACTGTATTGTACATCCCCGATTATCACCTTTATCTTGGTAATAACGGTTTCTCAACCGACACTTTCATGATAATTTACTGTATTCCACAATGACTTACTTAATTTCTTCCGACTTACTGTCGGTTACTTTTGAGCTACTACCTATTGTGTAGTACTCTGTCGGTTATTCCCAACACTTGAGGTATATTCCATACCGACATTCAATAATCGTGTTACTGTAGTCACTTATGCCAACTGAGTACCCTTTAATTGGTACGACCGTGCTCATCTTATGCATCGGTTTTATCACATCATAAGTCTTGTTCCTCTATCACATTTATCATTTCCCGAACTTCCTAGCTATCTCACTCGATCATTACTGCACAAGAGCAATACCAAAACACTCAGTCATACAGAGTGCAGAGGTGTAAACTCTTGACAGTAAATCTCTTATGCGATAGCGATAGGAATTCACACTATTTTCCTTATCACATAGTACCGACTATTGGCTTGTTGCCCAGTCTGCGTATCATCACTTACTTGTATGGTCATTGAGTTTCACTCATAGCTGGTCTCATTTGCCGTGTTATTATTTAACAATACTTATACAACGGTCGCTTACTGCGCTCCGTGCTCTTACTCATTGTATAACATTAACTCATACTGCATCCGCTTTTATATTAGCTTCCGCGATTACATTGTGTTTCGCCACTTGTTTGGCTGGTTGCTGAATACTCTATTCTGCGAGTCTTTATGCTCCTTGAGCATTGCTCCTTACACATTTAGCATCACACACCTATGGTGGTTGCTATTTGACTTATCACTCTTCCAGTCTCTACAACTGGTGCAACTCCTTTCGTAGTAACAACGTGGTCAACTCCTTGGTAACGACATCATGGTCCACTCCTAACATATTCCCTGAACCCTGGTTACATAACTACCGCTGTTGCGGTCTTACAATATCAAGAGGTATCCCCACACTTAAAGCAGTGGTTCCTTATCCGCTTCACTTACTTATATAATATCAACTTTCGTAATTAACAACATTTCCTTAACACATTTCACTTGTGGCTTATAAGCCCTATTGCCTCGAGCTCTGCTCATTGTAGGCTGTTCACACACATCTACTTCTCCGTACATTCCTTCAAGGATGTTAGACTTGTCCTGACAACTTATGTGTAACTGGGTGTTAGTTTCAACCCTTGCGTTTCTGTCTTGTTATCTCATTCAACCACTATTGATCCAAACACCCTTTTAAGGACAGCTCCTGGGTGTCACTAGGTTATGCCATTACATCTGGCTTTCACTTATGAGTACGTTTAATTAACTACATCGCCTTGCGTTCTTGGCTGGGTTAAATGTCGTTTCCAGTGAGATTGATGTCTCTAGTGACCATCTCGGGAGTCTCATCCCGATCATTGCACATTAACGTATCATAGTAGGCATCTGCCTCGCCATATTTAGGCTGGGTACTTACTCCAGCTATATGTTCATCCTTCAGGTTCCTTATGACATATTCCATGTCCTTACTTACTAATCAGTGCACTTCGCACTAGTTCACCCTTAAACATTTCCTTAAAATACACTTACTAATTCCTTTAGTCTTCCTTAACTTAACTAGGTTCCTTTATTTCAACGATTCGATGTAATCCATTGCTCTTGCTTGACTTTTACTTCGGACCGTAGTATGGAGTCGACTACTTCCCGTGTTCTAAACTCCACTCGTATACATACATGGGGTATCCTACTGATACATTGCTACTTACCTGACTAACCCATAAGTAGGTCTGTCAGGCCCACAAGCTCCTATCGGAGTGCGGTCGTCCCACATTACAGTTGGTATACTCGTAGTGTCCGTCACACGCCTAGGTGAAGTATTCTGTTGTCAACTCCTCTTATATTATCCTAAGATAATATGCATTCCATGCTTCCCGAACTTAATCAAGGGAAGTGTATCCACTGTTGTATTATTATGAACTCACTCCATTCCCTCGGGTTGTTACCCTTGGGTTTACCGGTTTCCATCCGGTTGTTTAAAAGTAACTGGGTATAACTTACCTACCATGTGGCACTGAGGCCGGTGTAGGTCTTCTGGTCTGGTTTTAAGAAAAAAAAGAATTGAAATAAAATGGGTTTGAAAGAAAATCTGGTTTTGAAAAGAGTTTGAAAGAAAATGATTTTAGGTTTAAAGAAAAATTTCCGTGGTTTTACAACGTTTCTTGCCTTATCCAAGTCTAGCTTCCTGCTGACTGGTGTGTTTCCAAGCACTGAGGTCAGGCTAATAAGCCCTTCCACGGTTATGATAATCCCACTTAACTTCATGGTGCTTTACTGGGTACTTTGTAGTTGCTAAAAAAAATATCCCACACGACCTTGTTGTAGCAGCACTTGCCATGGCAAGTGCGCCATGCTAACTGGTTATCGGTTCAATACACACTGGTTGCGGTGTTGTTTTCATCCGCACTAACATCAATGGCCTAGTTGGCCTTTGCTTGATCTTGCAGTCTTAACAACAATCCTTGGGTACTTCTCAGTGTCTTCACATGACAACCATTAACTAGGGTGTTTCCCCTTCTGGGAGACCCCTTTTTACTTAGTATTGTATCCTCCTCGTACTACTACGTTGTAGTTCCTTAATCGGTTGGTATACCGTTGGTGTGTTAGTTAACATTGTAGTCCCGTAGACACTCGTCTCGGGTTTCATTATCTCGCTCCTTGCCTGTTGCACGCTTGGTACGTTGCAAACTGGTTGTCCTCGACTGCTCCGCATGTCGACCCAGGGTGCTGGAAATTCCATTCTCTTGTGCATAAGATTCTTCACTTTTCGCTAACAAGAGCGGTTAATAATGTTAAAATGGGAACCGTCTTCGGGATTCACACCTTCGGAATCTACCGTATGACAGGTTCTCTGTACTTATGAGGGTACTTAATAACAGCCAGATCGGGTATCCCCGAGTAAGTGAGGACTTTCATCTCTCTGGCGTTCTTTCCGAGTTATAATATAGGGTTTGTGGAGGGCGGGATGGATACTGTAGGTATCCAGTACACACTGGTATTTCCTAACTAGCGTACTTCTCACGCTATCACTCACCCCTTAACCCAAAGTACTAAACTCTTAACTCGGTACTTCCTAAGCTCGGTAATTCAGTTCGCTCTGATACCACTTTTTGTAACACCCTAACTGTAATAACACACTTAGCAATATTTAGCAGCGGAAATCACAACTCATAACATAACTCAACTCTTGGTGTTACACGCCGTTAGCCACCCACGTGGCTAACAAGGCTAACATACATACATCGTATCGGTCTGATGGACTAAACTCCCGAGCAACTACACTTTAATCCCGTACCATGTCCAACATTCTTTGTACACTTACATTACAACTGTACCGAGTATTTACAACTAATGCCGATAACAATTTCGGTCTTACTACACCTACAATACATTCTCAATCGGAATGACCACCCATGTGCAACAACTACCCGTCCTACTCTCGAACGGCTTGCAGCTCCTTCGTACCTGTAGAGTAATGGGGGCCCCCAAAGGGGGTCAGCACCTTTGCTGGTATGGTAATCCCGCAGCCCGCATGCTACCGGGCCACGCACAACTATTTGTCGTCTTAGCATGCGGTTGATTATATTTAAATCATGCATGAACATTATAAACACACAACATACAACATTCCCAAATATTGGGTTCAATAACAGACATTACATTATTACTTAACAGATCACTCGTTGAGCACTTCAACCCTAGAGTATTTCTCCTCTAATGGAGCTATTTCCTTAATAGACGACACTTACCCGCTATCGGGTTAACCTTAACGTCTCTTGTTATAATTGGGATTCATATCCATGATCCACACGTTTCACTCTTAAACAACATATAACATCACATCGTATTTACATTACAGTACATCAACAACACATAACATAACGGGTACGGATCTCTTTAGGAACCGCCCCAAACATAGTTAGTTAACTTGGAGCCTAGAGGATGAATACACCCTCATGATAAGCTCTTTACATCACTCATTACCGTCCTGTTAGTCGGACGAGTAACTTAACATAAAGAAGGATCGGATTTGGTGATCCGAACTCAACATACATAATCCCCAAAAGACGTGAGTCAAGAGCCTTGGTTAAGCTCAGGGGTGATTGAAGACCAATGAAGGAAAACAACCAACAGAATGAAAGTTGAAGAAACTGTATACAACAACTCCCAAACACCGCGCGGCCGGAATGACCGGATTCCTCACTCCCCCCATAACATATATATACACACAGATAAAGACTCCGCTGTGGAGCCTACCACATCAAACTCTAGGTAGCATCACAACTAAGTTAAACACACAACAACATATTCATACATTTGCAACAACAACATTCACAACAACACACAACTAACTCACACATAGCCGTGGTTAGAACGTTCCCTTGGGTTGGGACGTTTATTCCGAATACCGATCTCCTACGTGACCCTAGAGTCGGTTAGCTATAGTTTAACACTTAGTTAAGGTTAAACGGTATCGGAATTAATTACGCCACAATAATGAATTACTATAAACTCATTTCATGCTTTATCTTGCAAGGTGGCAAACACACAGAAAAACACGTTGGCATACAAGCCGGTGTAATCCGGTAGGACACAGGTTGCAAGAAAACCATACCTTTCACCGGGGTTAGCTTTACCGTGTGACCTCCCGTTCCTTGGTTCACACTTGTTCAACTGATAACATTCAAATGTTTTCATTAACATCAAAGCATTACAGTATGTAACACTATACTCCCGTACTTTACCCCGTTGTCCCGTTATCCTTAACTTATTTATGTGATTTTAAGTTTGCAACTTACACATTAACTCTCACACTTATTTATACTTCCAATGGCCTTTAAAACTCATCAAACAAGGCCTAATCAACATCTAAAACCATTACCATTCACTTCCCCCCATAACAACCCTTAAAAACACTTTCTGGACACTTTTTAACATGGTCCGGTTTGTGTCCGGGGTTACAAACCCGGACCAACCACGGATTTCAGTTTCTGGACAAATTTTCATGTGGTCCGGGTTTGTGTCCGGGTTTACAAACCCGGACCACCCCCTGGGATGGTCTTCTGCCATGTTTTTGCTATCGTCCGGGTTTGCAAACGGGTTTGCAACCCGGACCACCTCTGGAACAAACAAAATTTACAGTTTTTGATCAGTTTTCAACCCCTAATTCACCTCTAATCATTTCCTAAACTTTCCACATGTTTCCTACATGTTTAAACACACTAAATCATGCTCTAAAGCTCTTCAAAGCATAGGTTTAATCCCTACTCAAATTCTTGCTCAAATTCATGAATTTTCCTTTCTCTGTTACACTTATGCACACTAGTGCTACAGATTTTCACCCCTACGTGATTTGCATTGTGTTCCCACTCCAGTTGACCCTTTTCAAATCCTCCTAGATAATGCACCTCTTAAACACACCTAGTTTCTTCCTTTAGTAAAACACTCAAGGCCATACTTTCCTAAACAAATTTTGACAGCACTTGGCTACTTTCAAAGCATTTCCCAAAACTCATCTCTTCACATATTTCATCCTAAAACTAGCCAAACCCACAAGGGTTCTACCAGCAATACATAATTCCACAAAATCTCCTCAAACAACATTATCAACATATATACTCTATTTAATTGGCTCTAAGGCCTTTAACTCAAACAACAATTCACAACTTCCTACAACCTCATTAAAATACATTTCCTCACTTATTTTGGGTTCAGTATTTAAGTTACCCATTCCCAATATCCTAGAACAATTACATAAGCACCAAGGTAGTTTAATTACCTTAATTTCACAAGCTTTTCTTCCCATTTCTCCCCTTCTCTTCCTTGGTCACAATCGGCCAAGTTGGCCAACCATTTGCCAACCTCAAACATCAATATTCAAATGAGGAATTAGGCACTAAATATTACTCCTAGACTTATTAATTGAGCTAGGTTACGAGGAGGGGTGCGTAGAGCACAAAAGGAGAGATTACCTTGAAACCCTAGAATGACTTTTGGTCATGAATCAAAGGAGGACTCCCAAACCACCATTGGAGCCTTGTAGAATAACTTAAACAAGGAAAGAACAAGGAATAAGAATGGGGTACAATCGGTCATACCAAGAATGAAAGAAAGGTGGGTTTTTCTTGGATATTTTTACCTTGAATGAAAGAGGAGCCTCCAAGCTTCGAGAATATGTAATTTTCTCTTTCAAACGGGATATACCCATGGAGATGAAGTTCTTCATTTTCGAATTTTGAAAAGAGGGAATGATAGTGATGAGAGGATGAAGAATATGTAATTTATTTTGTATTTGGAGCTTTAATAAAGCTTGGGCAAGTGAAAGAATGAGTGTAGCCATGGATGGAGCTTGAGCTGGCGTGAGGAAGAAGGAGGGAGGAAGAAATCGCCAGGGAGAGAGAGGAGTCTACGGGGGGGGAAAGAAAATAAGAATGGGGGGAGAGAGAGTGTGAAGTAGTTTTAATACTTTTTGCTTTTGCTTTTCTTTTCTTTCTTTCTTCTTTCTAGTCTTTTCGTTATTTACTAGTATAGTGGGCTGCCTAGCTGAATAATAACCGGCCCCATATATATTACAAGCTGGAGCGTTTTTCTTCGTCTTTTACAAAACGCTCGTTAATTTACCCGGTTTAGCCACTATTCACTAACCGGGCCCGTTTTCCGGAATTTTCTCGTTTATTTAATTTAATGGTTATTAAGCTCCCATTAATATTTAATTATAGTTATATAATCAACTGTAATTTTTACGGGGTCGTTCGACTATTTAAAATCACGTTTTCGGGTTTTCTCGAAAAACGTGCTTTAGACTCCGTTAGCGCTTTAAAACGCATTATTTGGATCCGTTTTCTTCCGGAATTTTTCCCACATGTTCTTAGTATGTAATTAGGGTATAAAAATATATTTATAACCCTAGCGAAGGTTATATACCTCCTAAAATAATTAATACGTATTTTCACGTTTTGTGACTTTACGCATTTTCTTTTCTTTTTGGTTTTCATTTCTTCATCAATGATCTTAAGGACTTAATTAGCCTTAGAAAATTATAATTACCTAATTAATTAACACATCAAGGTTTGGGGTATTTCAGTTTTGGGTCACTCAAAAGTAGATAAGGATGGGAAGATAGTACACCCGCGACCAGAGACGGCAGAGTTGGCTGCTCAGATTGTAAGTGTTTAACTTGTTCAATAATAACAGTTTTGTTTAAAAGTTTATTTTTTACAATTTATAACTTATTGCTTTTTTTGGATCATCTTACTAGGCTGAAGCCTCCCAGCGAGGGGAGATAGATATATTTGCTCCACCGAGTCAAAATGATCCGCTGAATCAACTTCTTGGATTAAAGGATCATCCTGGAAGGGTTAGAGGTTTTGGGGGACAAGTGGGTCAGAAATTTTTATTTGAAAAGTCCACCTCAAAAAGTCTAACGGAGTAGGAGGTGTCTGCACTTGTAGATCGGAGAGTGAATGAGGTTGTTTCTAAGGCTTTGGGGGGACGAAACCAACAAACTGATCTAACCCGACCGACTTCTTCATTTAGTTGTACCGCCCCTTCTGATCCGTATCCGTTTGCTAATCTGAAGGTTAGTATGTCTCTATTAATCTGGTTCGTCATGGTAAATGTATGACTGTAAAAAATACTAGCCTTATTCACATTTAAATTGTAATTTTAATTATTTTAGGAACAAAAAACATGTCGTCTAAAAATCACGCTTGATGGTTATCCTGTTGATGCTGCATACGGTACTGTGCTACAATCAGCATCAACTACATTGATTAATCTCAAGCGTCTTCCCCCATTCTATGCTAGAGTAATCCTGCAGACCATCATTGATGGATTTGAGAATGCTTTTCTTCCCATGGATATTGATGGCAAAGTCACACTATTTGATGGGAAGGGTGCTATTGTACCATGGCCAGTCAGTTTTATTGTCATCACTGATGAGGTATGTCTAAACCTTTTATGAATTGTTTTCCCTTTAATGTATACATTGTTTTAACTTCTTTGTTCTTTGTATTATATATGATTGGGTAGATCCCTGATCAAACGAGAAGATTGGAAAACCGTGATGAAGAGATCAACCAATCAATGGATGTTGATCGAGAGAACACACAGTTGGCTGAGGGCAACCAGAAATCCAAGGGGAAAGAACCTATGCAGACAGAGGTAATAACTACTGAAGCTCAGCGAAAGAAGTTTGTGTGTCCCCCCTTTGTGATCAGTCATTTCGCGAAGTATGAGAAGATACTGTATGAACTGATATTGCAAAAGAGTCTGCATATGACTAGCGTGTCAGTGTTGTTACTTGAGTGGCTTTTCTATTACGAAGCGGATCAAAGAACAATAATAAATTTTGAGGACATCAAAGAGATGTTGTGCAGAGATATGTTGAATATATCTATCATCCAAGCATATTCCCTGTAAGTGTTACTTTTTGTTTCTTACATTCGAAAATAAATTTAAATAAAATAACTTGTAATTTAAGGACTACCTTGTTATGTATTGGTTTTGCTATTCCACCTTTAATTATTATTATTTTTTGTTGAAGGTATATGAAAGCTAGATTGTGTCATAAAAAAATTGGAGATGTGCTGACATTCTTATGTCCTGAAACAACATCGCTAGATTCTGCAAACAGAGACCCGGCCGGATACAGGAACTATGTGTCGCATGGTATAACGAAAGCTGTTCAAAACAGTAGTAGATATGTGATGATCCCTTTCCATCAGACGTGTGTAATACTCTCCCTCTTGCATTTAATTCGTTTTGCTAAGTTTATGACTTATTGTATTATTATATGATAACTATTTTCAAAATTACAATCGTAGCAACCATTGGGTCCTCCTTGTGTTCTCCATGGCAACATCATAATTACTTGTGCTTGACCCATTACGAATGTATCGTGACTTGCAAATCGACGACTTGTTCAAAGCGTAAGTGTTAGTTAATGAATGCAACTTATTGTTTGTCTATATAATATGATGAACCGGAATTAATGATTTAATTTTTGAACTTAACAGTGCTTATATGAAGACGGTTCTTCAACAGTTTGACAACCTTTCAATTGTTCATCTTGAGGTACAGTTATTTATCATTATTGTGTTAGTTGTAATTTGCTATTTTTGACTGTTTGTTTTTGTTTTCTATATACTTGTCAGTGTCCAAGGCAAATGGACTCTAAGAGTTGTGGTTACTATGTAATGCGATACATGTTGGAAATTGTCTTAAACATAGAGAAGCTCACAAAAGATGATGAGGTATATTATACTTTCCATTACATATACATTTTATAAATCTGTCTATCATTTTTGCTTAAAACAAATAAATATGTGTCTTTACATACATATTTATTTATCTTGTTCTCTACAGGTTCGAGAACATTTCAAGAACTCGGGCAAAACTTACTCGGTCAAAGATCTACAATTAGTAAGAGAACAGATGTGTTTGTTCATCATCAAGTATTTCAAGAAATAGAGTACGTATCTATGAATTCTTATAATTTTGTGTAAGTATTTGATGTTGATGAAACAGTTGGGATCATGAGATAATTGACTCTCTAAGTCTTCATGTATTTTCTTCTGCATCTTTGTAGATCCACGTCAACGGTGGCAACAATGACAGAGGAAGCTCAAAGGAGGAAAATGATTTCATGGATAGGACTGGGAGGTCAAAAAAGAGGGTGACTACACAAGACTGTCTAGCTGTTGTCATTGTGTGTTTTTACTTCACACTTTTTTGTTTAATTTGTGTAAAAAGTATTGATTACACTGTTGGACTAGCTGCTGTCATGATTGTGTTGTAGCTTTTTAAATTGCAATGGCAATCTGTGTGTGAAGCATGCCACACATTACATATTTTGGTGAAATATGATTGTTGTACAGTGCTGCTATTATGCAGGTTTGGTGGATGTAATCATTTGTGATTACAGAGGGAATGAATGCCACATTACATATTTGGGTGAAATATGATTGTTGTACAATGCTGCTATTATGCAGGTTTTGTGGATGTAACCATTTGTGATTACAGAGGGAATGAAAAAACAGTAAAAAAAATGAAAAAAAATATACTATAAAAGACGGTTCAACAGAAACCGTCTCTTAAAGTGAAAAAGGCGCGACCTGTTTACGTCTATAAAAGACGGTTTCGCGATAGAACCGTCTTTTATACTGATACTATAAAAGACGGTTGTGAGTAAACCGTCTCTTATAATCAATTTCGCGCGGCTGGTAATGCGCGCGGGAAGGTGACTATAAACGACGGTTTAATGCGAACCGTCGTTTAAGGTCCCCAATTCGCACGTCTGTTAACGTTCTTAAACGACGGTTTTGAATCATCGTTTAAGATAATATTGAATAAACTACGCCGGTATAAGAGACGGTTCAAAACCGTCGTTTTTAGACAGTTTGAACCGTCTCTTTTGGAGCGCGCCGCACCAGTGTTATGACTTCTACAAGTTTTGTTTGTACTCTCTGAACTCAGTTTTGCTTGTGTTAAGTTTGGATTCTTCTACTATTTGTTTTTGCTGGTGGAAATTGTGTTTTCCTTCTGTTTGAACTTGTGGATTATGATTATGTTATCAATCATTTTGAGCCTGCTTGTTGATGAAGTTTTTCATCTACTAGGCGGGTGGTTGGTCACCTCCTTCTCTCCACTAACACTTACAGATTAATCAGCGAAGACCTATTCTGTTTTTTTGAGACTTTAGCTTATTGCATTTTGATAACTATTAGTATCTTTTAATATTTGTAGCCTCCGGGCCTTTTGACATAACTTCTGTATTGCGCCATAGGTTGTTGACTTATGTTAGCGAAGACTATGTTGATGGGGAACCTGGTAGTTGATATGCACTCCGAGGGGCGTAGCGATGAAAGTTCTTAACATGTCAAGAGTTGATGAGCTTGAAGCAACCGCGGATAGTGCTTGTCTCCAAAAATTGCTCAGCAACAGTTGGACAAGTGGGGTTGGAGTGAACCAGAAAAGTTTGGGTAGAGCCAGATCTAAGCATTGGCTAGGTAAACGTCCTGTAGTAAGAGGAGTTTTTATGAACCCTGTAGCCTGGTTTCTCATGCCTAAAGGGAGAATGAAGCTACTTACTTGCTATATCCCCACGTCCTTGCACGACGATCATTTCTTTAGGTTTAGGGAAATCCCTGCTTTTCCCTTACTCATCTCCCCGTTCAGAGCATGAATGCTCATTGGCTCCATGACATCATGCTAGCCCTCCCAAATGAATCTTTCGTCTTTCCACTGGGCAAGAAGGGGGGGCCCAGCACACTCATCAATCATAGACCTTTATTGTATTGGAATTAGTTGGGGGTTGTAAACACTCCTTACTTTCTATGTTTATATAAGTATTATTTTGACTTATTGTGGATCGTTAGTTAGCACCTTGTGTATCATAGGTAGTAAGTGTGTGGCATGTAACGACCTTAGAACTAGGCCATGTTTGGGGTCATTACATTTAGTGGTATTAGAGCTCTGGGTTTGAATCTGTATGGATTTTGGGTTTCGTCAGTCTGTCAGTATGTCAGTATTTGCTGTGTGAAGACTTTTATGACTAACTGTTTGAATCTGTGGACTTTCAGAATGCCGCCACGTAGAGGACCAAGGAATTCTCCTCAGACTGAGCCTCCTTAGGTGGATGCGGTAGATGCTGTTCAAAAATTCATGGCTCAGTTAATATAGACCGTTACTATAGCTGGTGGTGCTGCTGCTCGGGCTGCTGGTGGTACAGCTGGTGTAAATAATGCTAGTGCTAGTGGGCGTAACGTGAAAACGTTGCATGAATTTATGAATTTGAAGCCCTAGCTTTTGTTGGAAGTGGAGACCCTTAGGAGACCAGCCATTAGCTTTCGGAGATCAAGGACTTGCTACGAGTGTTGGGGTCCGAGGATGATCAGAAGGTGGACTTCACCACCTTCATGATCAAGGCCGAAGCCAAGGAGCAGTGGAGGTCGGTGATTGGAAAGTTCCCACGGCCTTAGACGTGGGAGCAGTTCTCCGGGGAGTTCAACAAGCAGTTCTATTCTGATGTCTACAAGGACTAGAAGATTGTTGAGTACAATCGACTGCGTTAGGGGCGAGAGATGTTTGTGGAGGAGTATGTTTGGAAGTTCATCACGCTGTCCAAGTTTGCTCCTGAGCCGGATGAGAACTGGAAGGCTAGGAAGTTTGAGAGTGGTCTGAGGCCGGATATCAGGTCTGCTGTGACACCCCTTCGTCATAAGACCTTCAGAGATGTTGTCGGCGTGGCTCTTATAGTGAAGAGTGACCTGAAGACTAAGCAAACCAGTGGCCGAGATCAGAAGAGGAAGCAGAGGCCTGAGGATTTAGGGAAGAGAGATCAGGGTTCTTGTCAGAAGAAGCAGTTTGATGGGGACCGCAGGAGTTCTGGGGATCGTGGCGGTTCTTCCTCATCTTCTTCTGCTGCTGTGAAGTGTGACGCCTATGGTAAGTTCCACCGCGGGCGTGAGTGCCACAAGAAGTCAGGTGTCTGCTTCAAATGTGGCTCTCTTGACCATCTTATTGATGATTGTCCTCAAGTAGAAAGAAGTAGGGGCAGTTCAGGAGGTAGGGCTGGAGGATCTGCATCAGAGTCCAGAGACCGGTCAGATCCCGATGGCTAGAGAGCGGGATCGCTCGACCGACTGAGTAGTTACAGGTATCCTCCAGCTGTCTTCTAGATCGGTTTTTCTGTCTGCTTGATTCTGGAGCCACCCTCTTCTTTATTTCTACTAATTTGGTGGGCGAGCTCAACTTGTTTGTGGTTCCTCTTGGTGTGCATTTGTGTGTGCATAGTCCCCTGGTTAGAAACTTTGCTATGGTTTTTGGACTTTGTGTGTAGAGATTACCATGTAGTAGTTTAGGATAGAATTCTATGTGCTAACCTTATCCCTATGGAGATGACTAGCTTCGACGTGATTTTGGGTATGGATTGGCTTGTTGCCCACCATGCCCATATTGACTTTTCTGCTAAGAGCGTGACGTTTGAGGAGCCTGGTAAGCCCCGTTTGTCTGTGGTAGGGAATGGAATCCCTTGTTCGCCGCCAGTGATTTCAGCGATGCAGGCTTTTCGCCATCTTTGGAAGGGATGTTAGGGATTCCTTTGTTACATCTCAGAGGTCAGTAAGAGTGTGAAGTTAGAGGAATTTCCAGTAGCCAGAGAGTTCCCTGATGTATTTCAGGATGATGTGCCTGGACTCCCTCCAGTTAGAGAGGTAGAGATTACGATTAAGCTAGCGTCTAAGACTCAACCTATATCTAAGGCCCCATACTGTATGGGTTCTGCTGAGCTTAAGGAGTTAAAGATTCAGTTTCAGAAGCGGCTGAATAAGGGTTTCATACGCCATAGTGTGTCGCCTTGGGGCGCACCAGTTCTGTTTATCAAGAAAAATGATGGTAGTCTTCATCTGTGTATTGACTACCGGGAGCTCAACAAGATCACTATCAAGAACCGGTACCCTCTTCCGCGTATAGATGATTTGTTTGACCAGTTGGCTGGAGCCAAGGTGTTTTCGAAGATGGATCTTCGGTCTGGTTATCATCAGCTGAGGATTAAGGCATATGATGTGCCTAAGTCAGCTTTCAGGACTCACTATGGACATCATGAGTTCTTAGTGATGCCTTTCGGTCTGATGAATACGCCTTTAGTATTTATGGACATAATGAACTGAGTGTTCAAGCTATTCCTGGATCAGTTTGTTGTGGCGTTTATCGACGATATTTTGGTGTACTCCAAGAGTGTTGAGGAGCACGAGGAACATATGAGGACCGTGCTTCAGACATTGAGAGAGCGGGAGTTGTATGCGAAGCTGAAGAAGTGTGAGTTTTGGTTGGATCAAGTCATCATCTTGGGACATGTAGTCTCCAAGGATGGTATCTCTATGGATCTGGAGAAGATCAAGGGGATTACATAGTGGGCTAGACCCACCAATGTTTTTGAGGTTCATAGTTTTCCTTGGTTTGGCGGGCTACTACTGTAAGTTTGTGAAGGGATTCTCCAATATTGTTTCTCAGTTGACTCGTCTGCTCAGAAAGGAAGTTAAGTTCGAGTGGAGTGAAGCTTGTGAGCTGTGTTTTCAGGAGCTCAAGAAAAGGCTGACGTCAGCGTCTATTTTGACCCTTCCAGTGGGTACCGATGGTTTAGAGGTATTTTGTGATGTGTCGCATAAGGGGCTTAGTTGTGTGTTGATGCAGCATGAGAAGGTGGTTGCATATGGCTCGCGTAAGCTAAAGCCATATGAGAAGAACTATCCGACCCCATATGAGAAGAACTATCTGACCCATGACCTGGAGTTAGCAGCTGTTGTGTTCGCCTTGAAGATTTGAAGGCACTGTTTATATGGTGCGTCATGCAAGGCATATACGGACCATAAGAGCCTTAAGTATCAGTTTACACAGAAGGAGCTGAACTTGAGGCAGATGAGGTGGCTTGAGTTATTACACGACTATGATATTGAGATACTCTACCATCTAGGTAGAGCTAATGTAGTAGCTAATGCTCTTAGCCAGAGAGGTCCATCCGGAGTTGCTTGTGCACTTTCTGGTACGTAGAGATCTTTATTGGAGCTACAACGGTTGGGTATCTAGGCTGCCAAACCAGAGAGTTCTGGGATGTTAGCTGCTTTGCAGCTTCAGCCTACCTTGGTCGACCGGATTAAGGCCAGTCAGAAGCTAGATACTGAGTTGTCTAAGATCAGAGAGAGGATTGTTGCTGGTTAGGATTCTAAGTTCAGAGTGTCTGATGAAGACTGCCTGCGTTTCAGAGATAGAGTTTGTGTGCCTGCTGATGATGCTTTGGGGTGTGAGATTATGCAGGAGGCTCATGGTGCCCCGTATTCGGTACACCCGGGTGGTGTTAAGATGTACCGGGACTTTCGAGAGACATTCTGGTGAAGCAATATAAAGAGGGATATTTCTGAGTTTGTCTCCAGATGTCAGACCTGTCAGCAGGTCAAGGCAGAGCACCAGAGACCTGTTGGACTTCTTCAGCCTCTTCTAGTTCCGGAGTGGAAATGGGAGAGCATCGGTATGGATGTCGTGATGGGTCTTCCCCGGACTTCAAGGGGTTTCAACGTTGTATGGGTGATCGTGGACAGGCTCGCGAAGAGTGCTCATTTCCTACCAGTTAGGAAGACTTTCAGTTTGGACCGACTTGCTCAGTTGTATATGGAGGAGATCGTGCACCTTCATGGAGTTCCCGTGTCTATTGTGTCAGACAAAGATCGGAGATTTGTGTCCCGTTTTTGGCGGAGCTTGCATCAGGCCTTAGGGACGAAGTTGTCTTTCAGTTCAGCCTATCATCCGTGGTTAGACGGTCAGACTAAGAGGACTAACCAGGTTCTTGAGGATATGCTTAGAGCGTGTGTGCTCAACTTTGGAGGCAGTTGGGATCAGCATGTAGTGTTGATCGAGTTCACCTACAACAACAGCTTCCAGTCCAGTATCCGTATGGCGCTGTTTGAGGCTGTGTACGGTAGGAGGTGTAGATCTCCCATCTACTGGGACGATCTGAAGGAGAGAGCTCTAGTAGGTCTGGATTTGGTTCAGGATGCAATGGGTAAGATTTAGATCATAAGAGAGTTTTTGCTCGTTGCGCAGAGCCGTTATAAGAGCTATGGTGATTAGAGGTGGCGACCGTTAGAGTTTCAGGTGGGAGACCATGTGTTCCTGAAGGTTTCTCCTGTCAGGGGAGTCATGAGATCTGGGAAGAGTATGAAGCTCAGCCCTCGTTTCGTTGGTCCCTTTGAGGTGCTAGAGAAGATTGGACCTGTTGCCTATTGCTTGGCACTACCGCTAGCGTTAGTAGGAGTTCATAGTTTCTTCCACGTATCTGTGCTGAGGAAGTACGTCCATGATCTGTCTCATGTGATCGAGTTTAGCCCGCTTCAGTTGAGAGATGACTTCACCTATGAAGCTATTCCCACTAAGATTTTGGCTCGTGATGTGCGGAGACTCCGAAGCAAGGCCTTGCCCTTGGTCAAGGTCCTATGGTCGGGTCATTCTGAGAAAGAGGCAACTTGGGAGCTGGAGAGTGAGGTGCGGTCTAAGTTTCCCTCCCTCTTCGAGCAGTAAGGTATGTTGAATTTCGAGAATGAAATTCCTTATAAGGGGGAGGTGATGTTATAGCCCAAAGTTAATTTTGTTACATTGCGTTTTAAGTTGGGCTTATTATGTTATTAGGACGCTGATTTCATTTGAGTTGAAGAGGATGATGAGGTGGTCTTTTCCTCTTCTATTTTTGAGCGATCCTTTTTCTCTCCTGTGAGTGCTTTTGGTTGCCGGATTCCGCACTTTTATTGTCGCCGCTGTTGTGATTGGGTTCTCCTCTACAGTGTCTCCATCGTTAGAATTCAGAGGTTAACCTGTCTACATCGGTCTGTGGTTTGGTGGTTGATTCTTCCCCATATTTTGAGTCTTCTCTACGAATTGATCGTGGTAGGTGGTGAATGGATTTGACTTGTGTGTTCAACCATGGGGAGTTTAGGAATCCAGATTTGAGTGATTATGTTTAATGCATTTTTGCATCTGCTTCTCCCTTGTTTGTGCCTCTGAAATTGTCTGCTAAAACCCCTATGGATGTTGGGTTTTCATTGGGAATCGATTGTGTAAAAACTGTGTGGTTCTGGGAAGGTTTTCTGCAACTTCCGTAATGCTTTTCGCCGTGTCCGAACGTCTATCCGAACATCCATGTTCGAACAGACCCGTTCCGCGCTTCTGTTTTCTTTGATTTTGACTATGTCTAAACTTCCGTCCAGGGTGCGAGGGCGAGTCTGGCATATGAGTCTCGGACTATGTCCGAACTTGTATGTCCGGACACAAGTTCGGACACCTCTTGTTCCTTTTGTTTGTTTTAACTCTCGTCATGTGTATGAACATTGATGTTCGGACGCCACCTTGAGTCATTTTTGGAACTTGTCCGGACATAGGCCCGAACGTCTTTTACCTTTCACCTAGACCTATGTCCGAACATTGATGTTCGGACACATGTTCATACATTTGGTTTTTCTTCTGTTTTGAGTCTCGACTTGTGTCTGAATATGCATGTTCTGACACATGTTCGGACAGACTCCAATTTACGTTTTATGTGCTTGTTTGAGCTCTGTGTTGACTTTCGTTTGCGGGGTTGTACTCCCCTAATTATAATAAGCATTCTAACCTCTTTGATGTGCCATTTATGCACTTATGCTTTATCAATTAAGCTTCTGTTTTGGGACCTAATCTTCTTTGTGTCTGAGCCGTGGATGGCTGTGTCTAGCTATCCCGTAGCGCGTTGCGTAGGACGTCCTTCTGTTATTTGCTCACGGGTGTCTCCCTTGTTCTGTTCACGAGTGGTTTACGTCGTTCTGTTTGCGGATTCCTTTCTGTTCTATCTGTATGCATTGAGCACTAGTGTCTCGTTCTGTTTTGTGACTTCTGAAAGTTCTGTTTGTACTCTCTGAACTCAGTTTGGGTGGGGCTAAGTTTGGCTTCTTCTGCTGTCTATTTCTGTTGGTGGACATTGTGTTTTCCTTCTGTTTGGACTTGTGGATTATGATTACGTTTTCAATCGTTTTGAGCATGCTTGTTGATGAAGTTTGTCATCTACCGAGCGTGTGGTTGCTCACCCCCTTCTCTCCATTAACACTTGCAAATTGATCCACGAAGACCTCTTTTGTTTTCTAAAGACTTTAGCTTATTGCATTTTGATAACAATCAGTAGCTTTTAATCTTTGTAGCCTTTGGGCCTTTTGACATAACTTCTGTGTTGAGCCATAGGCTGTTGACTTATGTTTGGTATTTGGAATTAAGCTTAGGGGGTTGCAAACACTCCTTACTTTCTATGTTTATATAAGTATTATTTCGACTTATTGTGGATCGTTAGTTAGAGCCTTGCGTATCTAAGATAGTAAGTGTGCGGCGTGTAACAACCTTATAATTTGGCCGTGTTTGGGGTCGTTACAACCCCCACACGTGTCACATGCATTCTCATCAAGTATGCCTTTCATGCGAAGGATCTATTTTTTAGGAGTCCATTTTCTGCAATCATCCAATGAAATACCTTTGTTCTTTCCAGGATCTGAGCTTTCCATAAGTTCATCCAACTGTCCTCAAAGGTTGGGATTTGGTTCTTGTAGGTTTCATACGTCGAGGTCACTATAAACTTTCCATTCATAGATAGACCCCAGTGGTCAGAACCTCCTCTTTTCACAATACATCTCCTTCCGACTTTATCCAAGATCTGACTTGGCAGGAGTTAGTTGCATTCTTCCGAGTTCCAGTTGCCTCTCCCATTCCAAAAATCTCTCACGCAACTTAAGGTGTTCACTTTGCTGGTACTGTCAACATAGTTGATCAACGTTTCACTCGTTGCCCACTTATCCTCAAGTCCTTGCAGTAGAGTTGTTTATGAATGTCTTACGAACACACAGAGAAAAAAGAAAGAAAGAAAGATAAAATCATATGTGGAGGAGAGAGAGTTAGTCAGAGTTCCTTAGCTAAGGAAGGTGTTTTATTGACACAAAACAAGGGATGTGAAAGAGTAAATAAAGTAATATTTTTTTATATAGTGGAATCCACTCTAGCTATTGTGGGTGCTCTTATCTTGCTCTCTTGCTCTCTTTTCCCGGTTTGTGGACAGTGACCACGTGTGGATATCAGGTTTCCAAAATTTCTATAAGTCACCGCCATGTTGAGTTTGCTTATTAATATATGTACATCTTTTTCAACGCAGAAAAAACTAAGCACAACCGATTTCCTTATTTCCTTCATTCCTTGTACAGAAGAAATGTTGAACGGTAACACTAATCCAATAATGCTCCAATAATTAATACACTACTCATATTGTGATTAAGAGAACGGACGTACCCCAACTTGCACGGCCCAATGAACTTATTCAAATGTAGCCCACAGGGCCCAATGGACATCATATGATAAAGTTCAAAGACGAATGTATTTAAAATTTACGCGCGCATGCGGAAGAAGCGTCTGTGGTCGTCTCTCCGACTCTGAATCTCCGATGAGAGCTTGAACTTCCAAAACTCAGAAAATTCACATTTCGTTCGTCTCTCTACTATCTTCCACTTTTAGAATTTCAAAGTGAAGAAACGTGATGTCTGCGGGGAAAGGAAGTAGCAAGGTGCAAAAACGGGAGGCGGATGGACTGAAGTCGGAGAAGCGGAAGAGAGAAGATATCGAGTCTCTGGATGCCGATCTCTCCGCGTACGTTATGAAAGCATCTCTGTTCTGCGATATATCTCCATCGTTTTTAAAACCATTTCTGTTTCAAAATTTTGAAATTAATTTCAGAGAGATCAAAGGAATCATGTCTGCGCTGCATCACATCAAGGAAAAAGCTCAGAAAGATGGCCAAAAGAAGAATGAAGAGACGATTTCGAGGTATTAACTGAAAATTTCTTTCATTTAGATAGAAAGACAGATGACGAGAGATAAAATGAAAATCGTTAAGTTTTACGATTGTTAATCCGGATACTATGATATGTAGAAAGGATTTCTCGTCAAGTTTTTGTTGACTCCTTTCTGTATGAGTCTTCAACACTTTCTTTTTTTTTTGCATACATATTTCTCATTCTCATGGAGTTAATTAGTTAAATATGGTTTAACCAGCTAAAAAAATGATCGTGTGGACAGATCCACTCTTCTTTTTTCTTTCGTTGCAACAGATGAGCGGAAAAATGAAGATCGTGATAGAAATTGCTCACTTCATCCGAATTTCTCTGTTATTTCTGGTTTCTGCATCAGACGCACCATGAATCATTAGTTCGATGATTAATATTTTCTCAAAAGCTTTTATTTCTAGCATATATTGCTCATGAATTTGTAAGTATTGATCAGAGAACTGAAACAAATTGCAAAGCGATGATGAGCCTACTATTGCCTCCCATAGTTAACATCCACCATGGTGTGAAATAGGTTATCTTCAGAGGTCAAGTCTATGTTTGATGAGTTAAAGACGAAGCTTGAGAGGGATAGGTAAGCTAGTTAGAACATTTTCCGTCTTTTTATTCATATAAATTGATCTTACGATTTTTCTGATTCTTTGATTTGTTGTATTGTCCTTTTAAAATTCCAGAATGATTTTTGCTAAATCCTTGACTAAAAGTACGAAAGAGGTTGGTAAATTTTTTTCCTCTGGCTTGAACTGTATTGCGGGAGGCGGCATATCTCAGTCAGCTGAAATGTGCTATCTGTCCGTTTGACTTTTGGTGTGCAATGCTTGCAGTGTGAAAATGCATTGAATGAAGAGACTCAAAAGTTTCAGGAGATATATGAGAAATTTGGTAAAGAGAAAGCAGCTCATCTACAGGCATTAAAAGGTGAGTTTGCGGGATGCTCATATTTTACCTCGTTTGTTTGATGCATTGGGGGAAACAGTGACACATTTTCTGCTGTCAGGCTCTGTTCACTTGGCATATTTGAAAGTATATTTATAGTATATCTGTAGCAAAAAATGGATAGGTTCCGTGTGGATCCCGCGTTGGACTCTAATAATATACTATTATACATAAAACAGAAACAACACAGACCAAAACAACCTAAAACAGTCATGCCGAACAGTACTGGATTCGGTGATGAGTGCCGGGAGAATCGTGTTCTAATTCTTAATATTGAGTATAGACCCACCAATTGCAATCTAGCCCTGTTTAGTTAAATTTGATCGTCCATTAGTCTGTGTGCTCCCGGAACAAATCTATGGTGTTCACCTGGCACTCACTCGGAAGTGTCGTTCTATACTGTTCAACTCTCTGCATTGTGGATGGCCCATCTCAAACAAACTTGAAGTCTTCAAAAACCAGTTGTCATGTCAATGCCTATGATTTATGAATATCCTTCGAACTGAATCGTCCAGCTTTTATTTCAACAGATGCAATGTTGAAATTTGAAGAAGACAAGGATAAACTGATGAAGAAATACGAACAGCAGAGTGAGTAGAAAATAAAGCAGCAGCAGCAGCTAGATAACTGTTCTTCGTGGTCTTGGTATAGAGCATGAAGCTAAATTACATAAAATGTATTAATTACAGGGAAGAAGGATAGGAACATGCTAATGGAGCATGAGAAGGCCTCTGCTGAGAAGATTGCTGCACTGGAACAGTCACTGAAAAAGACAAAGACAAAGGTAATCAGAGCAAGTTACTCTGTTATAATGATTGCTCTCCTGATTTCTTTACAGACTCGTTAAGAGTTCAATGGTTGTTTGTTTCCGTTAAAACAGGGGGGAAATCCTTTCAACTTGCTCAGGAAAATGGTTATGGAGGATGCGTCTGATGAAGAAATCCTGGCTGATGATTGACTTCGTTTCTTCAAAAGATAGTAGATTGTAGCTAAAAGCTCGGCAGCTGTCGGGAAGGTCATTACTGTCTTCTGTTCTCTGCGTATGACAGGATACGTACACTATATATAGCATACACTCATTAAACTCCTCAGTCTCTCCTAGCTCAGTGAAGCCTAAATTTAGATGTTTAGTTCTGCATCCTTGTTTTACAAACGCATTTTGTTCACACTTTTTCAACTTGTAAGCAAATCCAAACAAATAGGTGATTGGGCAGATTATGTTTCTTTCTTGAATGGAGCTGACAGCAAACGAGAGACAACTTCATGGCGAAATTAACATCAGTTAATACCAACTAAACGAATCATCATGATAATACATCAGTTCGAACCGAAAGTCAAGTACCCGTTACTGACCTAAAAGTTATCTATTTACATCGTTAGATGTTGTATGTTCATATTCTTTCAACAAATGCCACTTAGGTTTTCATCCCACGAAAAGACGCAAGCTCAAGAGCTGTTAAGGCACAAAAGCAAAGTAACGAAAGAACGTTCTCAGCTTGTTTGGTGAATTGAACACAGCCAGCTTCAATGTGCACACATATTAGGAGCCGGAGTTCCTTCACGTCCTTGTTGCACAGACAGCGGAGGTCTCTTGTTATTGTCCTGCAAGGACATGAGGAGATCATCAAGAACATAGAATGAGATTTCAGTTATAGTTACAGACTCACATGGCCTATCCAATAAATGAAAGATAGGTAGAGATGGACATGTTTACATTTATATCAGTGACAAAGTGGCATGAACTGCACCGAACAGATGGAGCACCATAAGGGTACATAAGCAACGAAGTGCAATATCCACACTTGACCTGCCCAATTTCACGCTCTACACAACAATGGCGGAAGCAAATATTTATCAGAACCCGCAAGCCAACAACTCAAGAAAAGTATTATAGGAGATAATAAGATCTCGAAAACATGACCACCACAGTACCTTCAAGAACATAGTTGACCCTCTTACAACATGAGCATTCCACGAATCTTGATCCTGGTGGATACACAAGTAGACGGCGGCAGAAACCACAGACCATCTGAGCCTTTTCTGCATGTATAATATGACACCAGTTATATAGCCACCTCAAAAACCACAAGAGTCCTCATTTAGGGGATAGATAAAAACTTCCAAGAAGAAATCAGGTGGATACTACTTAGCTCACTTTGCTGTGTAGTAAAAGCTTCGCATATGGGCATCAGGATGTCATATGGCAGGCATATAGCAAAAAAGTACATCATAAATACATGACATCAGTCTATTGCTCAGCATTGACACAGAATACATCACATATGCAGCAAGACTTTTCATCCAAATAAATGTTATCATTCAGGGAGTTATTTTAGAGCAAACTACTTGACTACTCAGCTATTCATATATAACCAAGTACAAATGTAAAGGTAGCAGAGAAGTATGTAGACTCGGAAATAAATATGTCAGATTAAAGTTAAGATAACATAGAGGGAGAAGTGAAAATGTAAATGGATTAAAACCTTCTGTTGCTTGATTGACTAACTGACATGTGGGGCATCGGATGTATCTCGATCCTTTGGGATAGGAAAGATGCTGGCGACAGGTACCACACATTACATGAGCTGTTTCTGCATATTAGTTAAATGTTTTCTGTCAGCATGGTTAAATAGAATAAGAGAAACCACAAAAGAAACGAGATTCATACTATCTTACAGAAAGTGGCATTTCATACACAGTATTCATAACTACCCTTTGATGCAAAAAAAAATCATCTGTTAGAACAGCTCAAGATGACATAAAAGTGGTCAGAGAGCTTCTTTTCTTCCCAGGCTGGAGCAACACCACCACTGGCTATACAATCCATATCTCTCATTGGCATCTCTGTTTACTTATCCTCATCAAGCCACTAACTTTATATCTAGCAGTATCATGAACAACGAATGTACTAAATCAGGTAGATAGAGAAACTACACACCGAAGTGTTCTGCAGGAATCAAAATCCTAGCCGTTCAGAAGTTTACTAGGTCATTGGGAGATTAAAGGATCTTTCTTGTACATTTTCTACCTCTCAGAAGGTAAGTGATGATCAATAAAGCGTTCAATCCACAGTCAAAGAGTTTGACTTCAGTTCCTGGTAAATTTTAAATCATTCAAACTATCATTTTTTCTTTTGACACTCATAGAAACACCACAAACCCACTTGAGCCACTGACTTGGTTTCTCTAAACAAATAAAATTCAAATTCACAAGCGAAATTGAACCGTGTTTTAGCAATTTCAAGCAAAGAGGAAACCTAAAAAACAAGGGAAGATACAATTACAGACCGAGAGTAGGAGGTGGAGGAGACTGCTCGGTCAGCAACAGTGGCGTCGGTGGCAGCGGCTGCTGTTGCTGCCGCAGCTCTGGTTTTAGAAGCGGTGGTCCCCACCCAGGCGGTGGCCCATCGTCGTCTACGTCTTCTTCGAAGCCATTCATCCCAATTTCTTGTTCCTCCTCTTCTTCTTGTTCAAGCTCCGTAAGTTCTTCAAGTTTGACTCTCACATCTCCTTCTAAATGCAACTCTTCCTCTTCTTCCGCTGAATCATAATCGTGCAGTTTCGGTTTTGCTGCCGTTTCTTCGTCTTCTTCCCTTTTTACTTTCACTTGTGCTTCTTCGGAATCTGCATCTTCTAGTCCTAATTCGTCTGAGTCCTCGCCGTCGTCTTGTACCCTTCTTGACTGTTTTTGCTGTATAGTTGGTGGAGGTAGTTCTTGGGTATTAGTGATCTTTGCGTGTCCATTTTCACTTGTCGCCATTCTTCTACTCTATTTTGGGGTTTAAGATGGTGGATATTTGCAATGTCACCTGTCTAGTGAAGCTTTCTCCAGTAGACTTTGGCCAACGCTGCCGAGCTCTAGGGCGAGGGCGAATGCACCCAATAATCTCAAACTGAACTAGTGGGCACTTATGGTCGGATTCATTTTTTTTCCAATTGTTTGTTTCGTCTGATTTTTCTATTTTTAACTGAACTCGTTCGCTCAGTTGGATTTTCACTTCACACAGTTGAAAATTGAAAAAACTTTACGTTTTTACCCTTATTCTTAAATTGTCCTATATATATACCTTTATCCTCTATCATCTCTCCACAAAATTTCAAACTCTCAAACTCTCTAGAATTCTCTCTGACTTCTCTCTAGAAGCGGTAATCGGAGCGGGAGCGGGAGGAAAGCCGGTGCACAAGTCATCATTTCTGGTAGTTCGATCTGTAAAACCAGGTTCTTTTCTGTCATAATTTACAGTTTTTTAGTGTAGTATAACAGTAAAAGTAGCAAAATTAGCAAAAAAAAAGACGAATTCGGGAACGGGGGAGGCAGGAACGCGCGCGCAGGCGCGAGAGCACAGAGGGCGCGAGGCGCCGGGAGCACAGAGGGCGCGCAGGCGCCGGGAGCACAGAGGGCGCGCGGGCGCGCGGAGGCCACAGGCGCGTGGGCACGCGGAAGACGATGAGGGCGCGGGCGCACGGACGACGGCGAGGGCGCGGGCGTAGGGCGTCAGGGTGGAAAGGGCAGCGCTGGCGCCGGGGAAGAAAGGGGCGCGCGGGCGCCTGCTGTCGGGAAGGGTCGGGGCTCGTTTTTTGCTGTTTTGTTATATAATTGGTCGTCTTAGTCATTGTATACCTCTTTTATGCGTGTTTTAATCAGTTCCTGGATTTGTATGAATTTGTTTTTGACGTTGAACTACTGAGATGCATATATGACCGGTATTGACTAACCTCGACCGTTCTTGACTAACTGTAAAAATAGTATGACTAAATTCTACAGTAAACAACAGATGGCGGGAGGAAAGGGCAAGGGTATGCTTGGTAGGTTGGGTCTGGGTAAGGGTAAGGGTAAGACCATTTCCAAGCGAGGCGAGAGTTCATCACACCCTCGTATGAGCGGCCCTGACGCTGCTGCTGCAGAGAGGAGGCGTACACAACACGCTACAGCTTCGTCCAGGAAGCGTAGGGAGGTTGACCTTCTACGAGCGCGCGAGGAGAGGTTGTAGGTGGAGTATGAGCTGGAGCAGGCGGAGGCGGAGGAGCAGGAGTATGTGGAGGCACGGGAGCAGGAGCTGGAGCAGGAGGTTGACCGGCTGCAGGGTGTGGATCTCGACTCATTGATCGGTGATGGGACGCTGGTAGTGCGGTCTAATAGTCTTGGTTGGCCTACTCCTCCACAGAGCGGGACTGGAGACGCACGTCATCGCGAGGCTGACGCTGATGACGAGGACGTAGATGAGCCGAGTGCTGAGTATGAGGGCACACGGATGCGCCGTCGTCGCAGGTCCTCAGTACATGGTCCGGTAGAGGAGGTGGCGCAGATGTCGGATGCTGATGCTTGGTTGCTTGGGCCGACTCCAGTGCCCGGAGGCCCTTACGATACGAGTTTGATCCCGAGCTTCGGTGGTCACGTCACGCTTGACGTGTGGCGAGGAGTGGTATGTTTCCCGTCTGGTAATAGATTCCATAAAATTTTAGATTGTTTAGGAAATGGTTAATATAGTGTGAAATCAATTATAAATATTCAACAGGAGAAGGGATGCCTTAGCTTCAAGCCTAAGGCGAAGTATTTGGACGTGTGGACTCCGAGTACATTGAGGCACCCAGAGTCTCGAGCAGCGGTTGAGGCTAGCGGACTTGCGCATCTTGCCGACATAGCGCATGGTTGTTTTGACCTCGCTCTCCTCTCAGCGTTCGTGGAGAGATGGCAGCCTGACACGAACTCCTTTCACATGCCTTTCTGAGAGATGACTATTACTCTCCACGACGTCTACCACATTTTGGGTATCCCCATCACTGGCATGGCGATTTCATACATGCCCGATGATGCCGGCGCCCGGGTCGGTGAAGTGGCCCCACCACTACACGCTCTCATCCCCCACTTCCTACAGTTGTTTGGCTCGGCGGACAAGAAGGAGCTGATGGATTGTAGGTTCCTGGAGAAGAGCCAGGTACGCTACCGGGCTCTTCATGATACTTGTGGTGGTCCATACTGTACCCCACTTCAGGAGACGACGGCCTACCTCTGGTACTTGGTGGCCCACTCATTGATCATCGACAAGGGCGGGGATCGTGTTATGCCCTCGTCCTACTGGCCCATCCGTGACCCTAGTAGGGTCCACATGTATGCGTTTGGGGCTGGGACACTGGCATACCTGTACCGACAGCTCGGCATTGTTTCCCGGGCGGATACACGTCAGCTGTCTGGTTGCCTGACGTTGTTTCAGGTGAGAACTTGATATTGAGCTCACGACTTCAGTATTGTAAACTTAGTGTTTAAGTATCTTGGCTAATGGTTTCATATGATTACCGCAGTGCTGGATCTACGAGTACTTCCCCATGTTCCGGCCGGAGCAGCTTTCAGACTGGGATGAGTGCTCCCCGTTGGCGGCGAGGTGGCCTCGTTACACCAGGAATTTGATGGATGACGAGAGGCTACGTTTCGTGAGGGGGCGGCTGGACACGATGTCCTCTACTGAGGTACGAGTCGCTTAGCAATTGTAGTATTAAATAGTTGTCATTTGACGTATCGTCAAATATTGTTTCCCAATTAAGTTATTAATTGTTTTCCATTAAATGAAACGTAGGTTGATTGGCTGCCATTTGAGTTCGAGGGTACCCTCGTATCACATGCGCGCTCCCGGTATTATGACACCATACAGTTCTTAGATATTACTGAGCCGTATATGCCCGGGCGGTGTCTGCGCCAGTTTGGGTACGTGCAGACTATCCCCCCTCAGCCTATCAGACCCGACACCCATTATCGTCCCCGACATGGGAAGGCATACCTTGCCGCGTACGACTACGGGACATCCGTGTGGGACAACACGACGGGGCCCTCCAGGTGGAGGTTTCCTCTGACGCGTGCGCAGATGCCATGGGTCGTGGACCAGGATTACATCCGGTGGTTCCAATGTCGTTCTCATGTTCAGGTGCGTCCCCTCGGAGCGGACGGTGACCCCAGTACACGACGAGAGGATCAGCTCCAGGTATATACTTTGTCTTGTTAAATTTAGTTGTTGTTTGTAATTGTTTTTAAATACTAACTTCGCATTTATACTTTACTGCAGTATTGGGATGAGACAACGCCACTTATCATGAGCCTTGCACTGGAGAACAACCCGGGCTGGCCCACCGGCTTCCCCACCTGGGCGGCTGATAGGCTGGAGATGGCCTTTGAGTATTGCCGGCTTAATGTCCCGACCACCCCTGATTCACCCACACGTCACAGGAACCCTAACCAGCCTCGTGCTGGCATGGAGTGGTACATCGCGGGGCGTCGCACCACAGGCCTTAGGCCTAGAGGGGAGGGTATATACCGTAGGCACACGGAGCAGGCGCGTCGTCATGGGGGTGATGGTGGGCTTGGTGATGATATGAGGGGACCAGGTGATGGGAGGGGAGGACATGGTGATGGGAGGGGAGGACGTCGTGATGGCAGGGGAGGACGTGCTGGTGGTGGTTCTGGGTATGGTGCGGGTGAGTATGGGGGGGTGGGTATGGTAGGGGTGGGTATAGTGGTGGTGGGTCTGGATATTTTTAGACTTATT
The DNA here is from genome assembly GCA_023374045.1 of Limonium bicolor. Taxonomy (NCBI): domain Eukaryota; kingdom Viridiplantae; phylum Streptophyta; class Magnoliopsida; order Caryophyllales; family Plumbaginaceae; genus Limonium; species Limonium bicolor. The sequence goes on along the minus strand of CM041779.1, from coordinate 90,072,946 downwards.
AGTTGATGTTGTTTTTGAACTTTCTGTACTAATGCTTAAACTAGTGTAGTTATTGTATTTTTAATATATGTTTATTTGCTTTTTAAATAATTCATTCTTGTTTATGTCATTAGGATGTCAATTCCCTTTGCAATCCACGTGAACCATTACACCGCACTCAATGAATATGGGGCACGATTCCAACGTGCTCCGGGATGGGCAGTGATCAATACAGAAATTAGAACTCCAAGAAGTGTTAACCATCTAACAGCGTCATTAAATCAAATTGCCAGATCACATTTTTATAATCATCAGCTCAACATCTTTTCCATTGTCTATCTTAGGATGGACCAAGATCTGTACAACGACTCTATCGTCGATGCGGACGTACGCACGATGTTCCAGAACTATTTAGACCTTGGAGAAATAATGGAAAGAGTTAGGATTCTTGTGAAGTATGAAGATGATTCAGACTTCGAAGACCCCGATGTAATACGAAGTAGGGCTGAGGCGGACCGTAGGGAACACAATGCACGCTACAGGGCTAGTACGAGGAGACGACGTCCCCCGACTTGATTAGTGCAACCACATTTGGATTTCATGTACTGGTAGTCAATAGAATTGTTAATTGTTCTGGGATTTAAAATGATGAGTGTGTCGAATAAGTTGTAACATTATGAGAAATGACGTGTGAACAATGTTGTTTGAAAATGAAGCTCTGAAATAGAATCGCTTTTGAAGTCCTGAAAATATGTTTCAAAGATGTTTACAATTTCATTTGTAAAAAAAAACATTTTTTTGAGCAATCTCCGACAACAAACCGATCTCGCTTTTGAAGTCCTGAAAATATTTCATTTGTAAAAAAAAACATTTTTTTGAGCAATCTCCGACGACAAAACGATCTCGCTTTTGAAGTCCTGAAAATATGTTTCAAGGATGTATACAATTTCATTTGTAAAAAAAAACATTTTTTTGTGCAATCTTCGACGACAAAACGATCTCGCTTTTGAAGTCCTGAAAATATGTTTCAAAGATGTATACAATTTCATTTGTAAAAAAAAACATTTATTGGAGCAATCTCCGACGACAAACCGATCTCGCTTTTGAAGTCCTGAAAATATGTTTCAAGGATGTATACAATTTCATTTGTAAAAAAAAAACATTTTTTTGAGCAATCTCCGACGATAAAACGATCTCGCTTTTGAAGTCCTGAAAATATGTTTCAAGGATGTATACAATTTTATTTGTAAAAAAAACATTTTTTTTGAGCAATCTCCGACAACAAACCGATCTCACATTTGAAGTCCTGAAAATATGTTTCAAAGATGTATACAATTTCATTTGTAAAAAAAACATTTTTTTGAGCAATCTCCGATGACAAAACGATCTCACTTTTGAAGTCCTGAAAATATGTTTCAAGGATGTATACAATTTCATTTGTAAAAAAAAACATTTTTTTGAGCAATCTCCGACGACAAACCGATCTCACTTTTGAAGTCCGAAAATATGTTTCAAGGATGTATACAATTTCATTTGTAAAAAAACATTTTTTTGAGTAATCTCCGACGACAAAACGATCTCGCTTTTGAAGTCCTGAAAATATGTTTCAAGGATGTATACAATTTCATTTGTAAAAAAAAAAACATTTTTTTGAGCAATCTCCGACGACAAAACGATCTCGCTTTTGAAGTCCTGAAACTATGTTTCAAGGATGAATTTGTAAAAAACATTTTTTTGAGCAATCTCCGACGACAAACCGATCTCGCTTTTGAAGTCCTAAAAATATGTTTCAAGGATGTATACAATTTCATTTGTAAAAAAACATTTTTTTGAGCAATCTCCGACGACAAACCGATCTCGCTTTTGAAATTAAAAGAATTCACTAAATTATTTGTACTTTTACAGTACGCTTGGAATTATAATGGAGGAACAGAAACAGAACTATTGTTCTGAATTCATTAGTGGAATATGCTTCAGCCATTGTTGTCGTTAAAAGGTGACATCTATTCTTTAGTCTTTCCTCATCACTCTTGCAGTCTAGTAGTAGATCGTCAATATGAGGCAATTCATGTTTGTCGTCATCACTTACTGCACACTTTGAAGTCTTGATCTTCTTTAGTCTTTCCTTATCGCTCTTGCAGTCTAGTAGTAGATCGTCAATATGAGGCAGTTCATGTTTGTCGTCATCACTTACTGCACAATTTTTGAACTACCGTAGAATCGGTGGAAATGATAGACAATGATAGTGATATGGAAAATCCCTGATGTTTAAAACTTAAGATAGACATTTAGTATATCATGATTCTCGTGGATTCTATTTAGAGATCATTCAGCTAGCGTTAAATCGGTGGAAATGATAGATAATGTTAGTGTATATGGAAAATCCCTGTTGTTTCAAACTTAAAATAGACATTTACTGCACACTTTGAAGTCTTGATCTTCTTTAGTCTTTCCTCATCACTCTTGCAGTCTAGTAGAAGATCGTCAGTAGAACTATTGTTCTGAATTAATTAGTGGAATCTGCTTCAGCCAGTAGCATTAGAACGCACTTAATCTACGATGAATTTGCTTTTATTAGATAAAGTATCTTCCATTGTATCAACATAAGACACTAAAATATTCAAAAATTAAAGTGTCCTTTTACATAGATTCATGTTGCAAAACATTACATGACTTCTTGAATATATTACTGGCATACAAGAATTCAACAAATTTTAGAAACACTAATCTTCTATAACCATTGTTCCTGGTCCACTAGTCGAGGAAAACAATGTGTACCAATGTGCATTGCGCGGTAAGTACAGATCAATAAAAGCTGTAACTTCGTCTGCATGTCAACGTCGCCACATCGGATACATGCATGGGACTGGACAATTTTCGGTTGTTTGGACTCTAACAAAATGAGATTGCCCAGCAACACATGCAATACAGACCTCTGCTGTTGGACGACCTAACCCCCGATCATCACGTAGCGGTAGTGCGACCAACCCACTAGCCTTACCATCGAATCCTGCTGAAAAACTGATAAGCACAATGTTGTACACAGTGGACAAGATAAGACCAAGATCGAGAATTTCAATCCAGTGTCGCGTTGGTGCAAATGAGTCTCCAAACTAATTCAATCGTTGGTACTGTCTTTCGTACCAATCTCGATCACATCGTTGGAACCACCAATCTCTTCTACTCTCCAGCTCATCCATACATGCACGTCGAACCGCTTGCCATTGGCTTTCATCATTGTACACAAAATCAGCAATAGCTCGAAACCCACAGTTTCCATCGCCCACTATCTCCCTGTAACCTATAATATAATCAAGTAATTGAGGACCGAGGTCAGTCCAATACGGCGAGGAGTTCTAGGGGCTCCAGTATGTCGAATATGGTCCATGTTGTTGAGGTGGATTGTGTTGCATTGTCGGTCCTTGTCCAGTTTGACTCATTTGCTCAGATGACCATCGCTGTGATTGATTGTGTTGCATTGATGGCCCACGATCACTAGTACTTTCTGGTGCTGTTGCGCGTCGCTGAGACTGCGAATGTCATAGGGGCGGGCCACGGTTTCCAAGACCTAAATGCTCGTGCTCGGACTTGTCCCTAGTGTTTGGCCTCTTCTTTTTTTTGGTAGTGGGCCTACCCTTAGGCACCTTCACCTCTGGGGGCTGTAAACCAGTGTGATCATCCTCGGACTCCCATATTGGCTTCCACGCGTTGAACGCTTGTTCGATCGTCGTAAGATCAAACCGCTCAGACAGATCCTCATACCACAAACCTACACACGAGAGTTGTTCCTCTGTGCTATACGACTCATCGCATGTTTGGCGTTGTGCTTCAAACTCTTGCTGTTGGTCATATCTGAGTGTTCGCCAGAAGATATGCACTTCTTCAAATGGTATATTCAAACCGGCTTGAATGTACTGATACATACGAAACGCGCATGGTAATCCCATTGTCGTAGTAAACTCACAAACATCTTCGTACGACGTTGTGTGATCAATATCGCAACGACCGGTTCTCAGCTGATTCTGGAGTATTTCCAAGCATTTGAGGCTCACTTGATTGACCAGAAACACAAATGGGACTTGCTGGTCTTCCAAAACCCTTTTGTCAATGGAAAACTCGAAGTCTTGTTTAATGTGGATATGTTGCCCTTCAATGAATCTATGTATGCTGTCGAAGCATGTGTCTAGAGATCCAGTGGATGTATGAAGCCAACACTTTAGAGCTGAGTGGGCACTCTCCGCCCTATAGATTGAAAGACAATTAGTTGCAGATAAATGGGAAACATACCAATACAATCGACAGAACATGTTGACAATTGAAGTTAAGCTAACCTGTTGGTAGATGTGTTGCCGAAATGCATGAATCTCTTAACCCATACCTCACAAAATTTCTCACGCTGACTTAGCCATGTCTTACTCAAGTACACAACGAAAGGATTGTTGGCGCCATAAAACTGTACTAGTTCTTCGCACTATTCATCATACTTCGCGATAGTTGAGGCGTAAACTATTCGCTTCCACCGATACACTATTAATTCGGCTCTCTCACGGTCAACATGAAATATCTTGATCGCATTGGCAGCCACGTTCCTGTATATATGCCAACGACATAGAAGATGTGGTACAGAAGGATATACCACTGAAAGTGCTTTCACTAACGCCTTTTCATTGTCAGTGATGAACACATTTGGAGGATGGGTCAACACCTTCTTCAGCTGATTAAGCATCCATGTGTATGCAGACTTGTCCTCTCTCACCGCAAAATAGAACGCTATACAGAAGTTCTTGCCACACGACGTCACTCCGATGAAATCCACTAGAGGCATCTTGTACATGTTCGTCTTGTAAGTGCTATCAATGAGCACTACATAAGGAAACATCTAACGAACGTCAGTGAAAAAGGGTGCGCAAACAAGACAAGACCCAGCCTAGATGCATTCCCTACAAAATGGACATTTAATTAGAACAAACATTTAAAGTGATTAACATCCAAATAAACCGACACTAAACAGATGTGCTAACACTTACTTGCATCTTTCTCGGACCACCAACTGTAATTACGTTCATCTAGAAAGTTCACGAAGGACGCTACATCTGTACGTCCGCCACGATCTTCTTTTCTGAATTTCGCAACTAGGTTATGAATCGATGTCTTGTCTGCAGTACTTTCAGGGTTCTTGTCATACAAATGGGCCCACTTCTGCCTAGGTGCAACACCACTCCTGTACAAACTTTTCATGCTTGCCCTTTCGTCGACACTAAAGCGAGGCCGGACGAAGTGAGATTGCGGGTTACTAGCTAAGTCGTGGTTGTGCGTCGGGACCATCACCAAGATAGACCAGTCCGTACGTTCCCCACCCCTGATGCTTAGGCGGAACGGGCAGTTGCATTTCTTCGTGGCACGTCGTGGCCTTTGACTAGATGATGACGATTCTCCTGTGCTAACCCGTGGCCTATGCTTGTCGTACCTCTCACACGCTAGTATTACTTCACCGTCGTCTCTCTTAGTCTGTCTGATTAGATAAATATTATTATCTTGTCCGGTGCGAAGCGCATAACTAACCGCCTCCTCTTTATTGCCAAAGATTATGCTAGTATTAAATACATGACCTGTGTCTACCTTTACGTCCTCGAATTCATCATCGTTATCACCCTAAGAAGAAAAACGTCGTTCATCATGAAGTGCTACTCGTAAACCCTAATACTACGTACTTTAGAGTAAATTACACATAAGGCATGAAAATAATCAACAAAGTATATCATTGTAAAGTACACGAAAAGACAAACACAACGGCGCAAACGGATCGAAAAACAGAGCAATAACGAAGAAGATACAGCGATTTGAAAAACGGGCACCGGCGCAGGCGCCGACAGACAGAGACCGGCGCCGGCGCCCATAGAACAAAGTGCGCGCTGGCGCGCGTAATAGGGGGTGGGCGCGGGCGCAGGTTACACTGAGGCGGCGCTGGCGCCGCTAATGAGTGGGGCGTGCCAGCGTCTACTATTCCCGACATCATTTTTTGCTTTTTTTCGTTCAGTTTTGTATAGATTCTAGCTACGTTTGTACATAAATTGCTAAAATAACAACAGAAAGTACCTCAGAATGGACCCCTCGTGAGTACTCCTCGCTGTTAACATCATCTGCATACTCGTCATGCATTTCTGGAACACCACCTTCAGCATTTCCTCCATCTTTTTTACTCTTCTTACCGAACAGTTTTTTCTTCAAACTTCCGAAAGAAACCATTTCCTCTCTTTATCTCTCTATCTTTATCTCTCTAACTTTAGGATTTCTGAATTTGAATATGATTTCATATCATATTCACTTCCTTTATATAATGAAATTTGGGGTCACCTTGTAATATAGCACAAATTGTGGGTAAATATAGTAATTTTTGAAAATTATTATAGTAGGGGCAAAATAGTCTTTTTCCACTATGTGAAGTGAAAACCCGACTGAGCGTATTGACCCTCATTTTTAAAGGGAAAGAGAATCGTATTATCCACAATTTTCTAATTTGATTCCTCACCACTACTAGTAAATGAGATTTTCTTTCCCCATTACACTTTGACCGACCACATATGACCTTTGACTGATGACTAATGATCATTGATCGGTCACCAGTAAATGTTGACCGGTAAATAATGGCCGTTGACCGGCAACCGACAACCATTGACCATTGACCGACGGCCGTTGATCGGTTATTTGTTTCATTCCCCCAGCTCAAACAAATAGTCAAGAAAATCAAAGGGAATTCTTTTCTATTCCCCTTCATTCCTTTTCCTGATTCCATTCCGTTTCCCTCGCTCGAAACAAACGCCCCCTAAGGGCGGGCGGACGGGTTCGGACCTGGCCTAGAAAGAATTTTAGGCTTGTCGGGCCTGTTTCTAATGTCTAGGCCCAGTTTTTTAATTTTATGGGCCGGGCCGAGCCAGGTTTTCCTAGTTCTACAGCTACCCGATCTGTTTTTTTCAATTTTTATTAATAATTAATAAAAATTTGAATAAATAATAAAGTTCTAAATAAAAGTTTAAAAAAATAAGAAAATTCAACATAAAATATTAAATAATTAATAAATTCTATGTAAAAACATATATATTATATAAAAATTATATTAAATACATATTATATTATATGTATATTTTTAAATAGTAGTATATATTTAAATTCGGGCCGGGCCGGGTTTTGTTTCGGGTCCAAAATTTCGCTAGAGCCCGGCCCGGTTTTTAATTCGGGACTAGCTTTTTGTCCAAACCTGCCCGAATTTTTTTTTCAAGCCCGGTTTTTTGGGCTTTCTCCCGGGCCGGGCCGGGCCGGGTCACCGGGCCGGGTTGGGTTGATCATACTATCTCTCCACCTCATTTCAAATTCTTAAAACTCTATATTTCTTTAGAATCCTCTTACTTCTCTCTAGAATCGGAAGCGAGACGTGAGTGGGAGGCGTACTTGGGGTAACCGTAACTCATATCTATTTGTCCAGCTATTTCTTCCTACCTAATTTACATTTTTAGTAGATTATACTTAGAATAGAACATAATAGGAAAAACGGTCAAAAACACATATGAAAATGGAACGACGGACACCCCCGGAAGGCGTGCGTCACCGCCCATAAAGCAGGCAGACATTTACGCAGCGGGCGTCGACGAACGCGGGGGCAAGGGCATGGCAACGGGCGTTGGAAAGGGTGGGCGGCGAGGGTCGGTGGAGAAGACGATTGTCGACACGGGAGAAAAGGGGAGGCGTCGATGTCCCCTTGTCTGGGTTGGGTATGACACGTCTTGAACCGGGTTTTGACCAGTTTTGACGTCTTTTGATCAATTCTGATTGATTTAAACCGCTTTTGACCTTAATTTGACCACTTTTGATTGGTTTTAAAGGGTTTTAACTAGTTTTGACCTGTTTTGATTGATTCTGACTAGATTTGAACGACATTGAACTTAACTAGAACCGGTATTGAATAACTTCGGTCGATTTTGACTAACTTTAACCAGTTTTGACTAACTTTCAGTAACAATAGATGACGGGTAAGGGATTCTTCAGTAGAGGCAGTAGCTCATCTGGCCCAGGTGAGCAGTCAGTGCCAACCCCAACGGTAGGGGAAAAGGCGTGTTGAGCACGCCAATGCCTCAACTAGGAGGCATCTAGTAGAGGAGCGACGATCAGCTGCTCTGATGAAGAAGTAGAGACACATGGTGGAGCTGCAGTAGTAGACACCGTAACACCACTCTCACGGCCAAGGTACCGGTTCGGTGATCGGCAGCCGGATTCTTGTGGTGAGGGCCACTACCAAGGGGGGGTAGGCTTGGTCTCCTGTAGGATCGGATGGCTCCTAGGTCATCTACCCCTTTTGACAACGACGAATCACCCTCGGGAGTTTGGGCGGTTTTAGCCGAGATGATGCACGGGCGCAACTGGAAGAGAAGATCCCCACTGATTGGATGCTTGATGGCACTCCTGTGAACGGAAGTCCTCGTGATGCCACTCTACTCCCAAGCCTTGGAGGCCACGTCGCGCTTGACATGAGGCAGGGTGTGGTATGTTCTTGTTTCTACTTCTACTATAACTTAAGTTTGCTTAGGAAATGTCATATAATTGGCCTGATGACTTTGCGAATTCAGATGAAGTGCGAAGGAGGGTAGGAGCAGCTGCAGTAACACGGCGTAGCAGTAAAACAAATGTAAGCGAGACATGTAACAACAAAACAAATGCAAAGGGGATACACAGACACAATTGATACACGTGTCATAGCAATGTCCATCTCGAACTGTATTCTACTTGGATGTTTGTAATCCATAATCGAATTCTATTTACTTATATTGAACAACATTGCACTTCAGTCAACTATTTGTAATGTTCAATTAAATTATCTTTACTTGTGTTGAACAAAATTGGGCATCAATCTACTACAAACTCACTTCTGTGGACATCTGTTTGAATAACTGGCATCAAAGGGTGTGTCGATGGGCGTATGGAACCTCTCAGTCTGTCGTTTGATAAATATGCCATTTTCTTCACATAGGTATCACCCTGGGTTCTGGGAAATCAAGAGATGCATTCAACCGCGTGAAGTGCCCCCAATCTAAGTTATATACGAACAGTTGTAGAAGGTTTAAAATATTGGAATAAAAATTAGTCAATCTCGTTGTATAGATCCAAGGTTGAGAGAAAGTACCAGAGAAGCTGCCGAAATTTTGAGTGTTGTTGTCTTTGTTGCTTATGTATCTTTGCTCGAAATACATTGCCAGCTCTTCAATCTGGTGCGAAGTGAAGCCAGTGATTGGAGAGTGTTCATCATTTTGCTTGGACCTTCCTTTGTATCTTGGCTCGCAACTGGTCCTGCAACTCGACGAGGTTGAGATTGTTGCCGGTGAATCTGAGTAGAATCTTGGTCTGGAAACCCAACGAGCCACCAGCACTTCGACCTTGTATGTCTGAGTTTCACACAATTCGTGTATTTGATCTGATTCTTCTTCGCACTCAGGTTAGGGTTAGAAGATCTTCTATTATTCTCGTTTTTAATGTTGAATTTCTTGTTGTTGGAGAAACCCTTGGCTGCGAGGGCAATTGGTTCCTCCGCTCCAGTAGTTTTCTCGTCTGATAATTGATCTTGTTTCTCATCTTGGCTAATCAGTGAGAAAGTTTGATCAAGATCTGGAATAGGGGTCATAAGTAGGATCATTCGCTTGCCGCTACTGAAAGTGGGGTTGAGTCCATCAAGGAATTTCATAATTTGATCCTGTTCTTTGTGCTTCTGTTGCGTTTCATCAGCCCCGCATTTACAGCCACACATGCAGCGAGGGTTTTTCCTTGTAGCATCTAGGCGAGCCCATAACCCTTTCAATTTGGAGAAGTAAGCTCGAACTGGCTCGTCTGCCTACCGGCATTGCATAATATCCCTCTGATTGGAATAGACTTCAGGTCCGCTGGTAAGCTCGTAGCGCTTGCAAAAAATGGTCCACATGCGATGAGCGTTATCGCAATATATAATCGTCTCTGTTATATCCTTCTAGATAGAATTGAGAATCCAGCTCATTATAGTATGATTGCATCTTTCCCAGGTTGGATACGTTTCGTCGGTGATCACCGGAGCTTCAATTTGTCCGTTTACCATCATAAATTTGTTTTTGCTTTGAGCATGATAATGGCCGCTCTCTTTAAAGAATCAAGCCAATGCCGATAAATTTGATTCCGAAACTAAGAGAGGGTTAATCTGAGGGGTGGAGATAAAGAGGGTCGTTGGAATCACCATTTGTGCTTGTCGAGGGTTCTTGAACTTCTGGGTTCAACTCGTCGTCGTTGTTCTCCAATTCGTCTTCCCCAATTTGATCTTCGTTGATAACTTGGTCCGTCATGTTTAAAGAATCCCTCAACGCTCTTATACCATGTGAGAGCTGCTCAGGTCGATAACCATTCAGACAAAAAGAACAAGGGAGAAGAGGATTTCATTGATGGAAGAACGAAGGTACGGAAAAGAGAGATAGAGTCTCTATGTGTGCGTCTGTAAATGAGTCGCTATTATTGTATTACAGAGAATAGGAAAGACTAGTTACATATTATTTATACCCGCGCCCACCTATGTATATATATGAAATACCCCGTAATTAAAAATAGTGATTAATTAGGCTAATAAGTAATTTAGAAGCTTAATAGAGTGTAAATAATCATGAGGGAACAAATCCCGAAGAAAACGGATCCTTAAAATGGATTAAAAGCACTAACGAACCTTAAAGCACGTTTTTCGAGGTAACCGGGAAAACGTGTCTTTAAGCGGGTCAAATAGACTCGTAACAATTTTGGTCAACTAAATAATCATTAATAAATATTAGTGAAGCTTTAGAACCAATAAAATCAATAAAACGAGAAATTAGTAAAAACTGTCAAAAACGGGAAGTTGTGGGGTAGAAACATAAATAACCAAAACTTATGTGTTCAATATTGTAAATAGAATTTTAAAACCCCCATGCTCTGGGGGTGTCGATTTCTCCCCCCCCCCCCCCCCCCTCACACACTCACCAGCTCTCTATTGCAAAAGACAAATACACAGAAAAAGCAATAAAAGTAGGAAAACACTCACCTCACTCACCACTCTCTATCCTACCCTATTTATCTTTCTCAGTGAACACACTCACCCTCACTCTCTTTTTCTTCCTTCTCTTTCATGTGATTTCCATGGTGAAATAAGCAAACCCACACAAAACTCTCTTCTCTCCATCTTGTAACCCCCTTGAATCTCTTCCAAAAATTATAGAAACTACACCATTGGAATCCTCTCATCAAGAGCTACTTCCTATCTTTCAAAAATCGAAAACAACAACTTTCATCTCCATGGGTATGGAGCATTGGAGCTTCAAGACCACCACTAGAAACACCTTCTTCTCCTTGGTTCTATTGAGGTAAAAAGATTCTTAAAAACTCATCTTTTTCTAGCCTCAAGGCAAAACGAAAATCTAGCTAAACTCTTGTTTGGTTCTTTGGCTATAGCCGATTTTGCTTCATTGGAGAGTGTGAAAAGATTGTCTTGAGGCCATTCCAAGCTTTACTTACCACCTTGCAGGTAATGGGATTTCTAAACCCTAGAACTTACATTAAAGCTTAAATAATGTTTAGGGATTGGTTTTAGTATTGAAATGGTGTGTATGTATGGGTTATAATGTTAGACTTGGTGAGGTACTATAACCGGTAGAGGGAGAAGGAAGGAGCAAGAAGGAGGAAAAGAGAACTAGAAGAAGAACAAGGTAAAATGATGCTCTCTTGTGTAGTTTAGTAATGCATTATGTAACAGATTTTTAGAAGTAAAAATATGTATTGTAAAATGGTAATGTAGTAGTGAAATGTGTAGGAGAATATAAGTGTTATAAACCTTTAAAATACATTTTAAACTTGTTGAAACATGGATGGGAATTAATGTTTGAGTGCAGGAATTTAAGGTTGTTTGGTGTGGTACTTTTGTGCATGAGAGCTTGTATTTTGATATTGTGTATAAACAGGAGAGATGATCATATATGAGTGTGAAACAATGTGGTGAGAGTATAAAAATATAGGGGAGACTATGTCAAAATTTACTTAGGAATAGAACACTTAGTGTATTAGAAACTAGGTGACTAACATGAGTTGTAACAAATTTTGTTTGAGGAAGATGGAGGGTAAGTTGAGAGAGATAGATAATGTATTGTGATGTACTAGGAACTCTAAAAATGACATTAGAAGAGGGAGCTATTGTTGGGAGAGAGTTAGAACAAAATCTGTAGCAAAACACAACTAGGAAGAACTAGTGTAAGTGTTGAAATGAAACTTGGAAATTGAGTGTGTAAGTTAGTATAGAAATGTGTAAGGAGTTAAGGAATGAACTAAGGTGTATTATGAGGTTTAATTAGTGTTATAACATGTGGGAATAAGTGTAGGAACAATGGAGAAGTAATGGGTAAAAGAGAGGACTGAAAATAGAAATAAAAATGCAAATACTGGGCCGGACCGAACTTGCGACCGGACTTGCAAGTTCGGTCGAGCCCAGATTTACAAAGACAGGAAAGCTTCTGGAATGGACCGAACTTGCGACCGGACTTGCAAGTTCGGTCGGACCAGAAAATTCTCCCGTCTGTAACCTACTGGAATGGACCGAACTTGCGACCGGACTTGCAAGTTCGGTCGAGCCAGAAAAATTCCCCGATGAAACCTTCTGGAATGGACCGGACTTGCGACCAGACTTGCAAGTTCGGTCGGCCAGAAAAATTTCCGTAATGTGAGCTACTGGAATGGACCGGACTTGCGACCGGACTTGCAAGTTCGGTCCAGTCAAAAAAAAATTATTTTAAATTAAATAATAATTATATATATATGTATACCCACATATATATATATATGTACATGTGTGTAAGCATGCCAATATTAAGTAAGAAAATAAAACTTAAGGTAATGAAAATAAGTAAGTAATGTGTAAGTGTAAGAAGTATAAGGACATAGTAGGTATGAGTTAAGTTAATGATAGTTAGATTAATCATTCAATTGTATGTATATCATAGGATTTGATTTGTGACACTGAAGGAAAGTTGGGATACAAGTACGACGGTGAACGGTATGAATTCCTCATGCCCCGTATGCTACCTTGGTTACTCTGATTTGTGTGTTGTGTGCTAATTGATCACCAAATAAGATAAATGCACGAATCGGAGTTATCATGCTTACTTGTGAATATGTAGTGTTGTATATTATTGTATAGGATCTTTAAATTATAGTTTGTATAATTCATGAAATGTATGGATGAATATGAATGCGTGTATGAATGTTGTATTGTACTGTGACCGATTATGATTGTGCTTGGACTTCTAACTTATTCCTAACAAGCTAATCAATCTAACTTAAATTGGTAATTAAATTGGAATGAGTAGAAGTCCGATATAGTTTCGGCCACGCGTGAGGATGAGGAGACACAAGAGGTTGGATCCGATTCCTGACTCTTAAACTGGTCCGCGGCCCAAACCCCTTAAATGGGTAGCATCCCGGATTGGTGAGTCAAGTAAATCCCGGTGGTGGGACGGTGTAGTCCTCGGGCCGGAGGTCATACCGACTTAACTTGAGTATAAGTAAGTAAGTAAGAATGAGTAAGTAAAGTAAATGAAAGTAAGTAAGTGTAAGTAAGAGTAAGTAATGTGAAATGAGTAAAAGAGTAAATAGCATACCGATTAACCCGGATGCGTAATTTGGCTAACTTTGTGAAGGTAAGTATTATGAGCACTATTGTATTGTTGTCTTGGGATGAATAATGTGTTGTAAATGTATGTATGCTGTATGCAAAGCATGTATGTATGAAAGTAATGAACAGCATGTTTAGTGGACGTCAAATAGTCGGCGTGCCCTTGTTAGCACTCGGTATATGCGGAGTTTATGCGCAGCTTTTTGCTGAGCCCCTTGGGGCACCGTTTTTACCACAATGCAGGTATTCGTGAAGGATGAAGACTAGGAGAGTTGAAGTTTAATTTCTTTGTCTTCTTTTTGGGTTGTAAACAATGAACTATGATTGGTGTACTAAGTAGTACATGGCTGTAGATTTTGATTAGCCGGTGTACCATGGGGTACACCTTTTTGGATATTGGGAAAGGCTTATAATTGGTATAGATGAGTAGCTGGTAGAAACTCATTCTTTTGGGAAGTTAGAATTGGGATGTAATTGAATACACTTAAATACTCGGTGATCCATTGATTTAAGTATTTGGTATGTGGTATTTTGGTAAGTAATATAGTAGCTCGGTATATTATGTTCATCAGACCGTGACTGTAAGTAAGGTAAGCCTAGCTAACCGTATGGGCGGTTAGCGGCGTTGTATCACCCGCCGTAGTAAGTAGTAATTCCGCTGCGTACTGATAGGATTAAGAGGATGATTGGACGGTAAGCATAGGATTAACGGTTGGGGTGTTATAAAAAGTGGTATCAGAGCGTAGTTACGCTCTGATGTCCATAAGTACCGAGCATAGAGATTACCGAGTTAGGATTTCAACCGTCTTAAGACGGATACTTAGAAACCTAACTAGGAACTACCGTGGTTAACAACGGATACCCTTGACGTTCTTAGGAGCGATACCTTGCTTAAATTCCAAGACCTTTGAGTCATATCTTGCGGAGCCTAATGTAAATGCTAAATGTTCAGATGTCAGGAAGAGGCCGAGGCCGAACTAGAGGCGAAGCCTCAGAAGGAACTGGCGCACAGACGATAGCTGAGATCGTCGTCGTCACGGTAGCACAGATGCTACCGCAGGTGATTAATGCTATGCAACAAAACCAACAGAATCAACAAACACAAGCGGGGCCAATCCCTCCCCCTCCACCCAGAGAAGTAAACTGGGTAAAGGCTATCGCAGATCTCCGTCCTCCCTGCTTTAGAGGCGAGAGTGATCCGGCAAAACTAGAAGCTTACATCTCCGAAATGGAGACTGCTTTTGAGACCCTCGAAGCTCCTGCTGGAGTTCGAGTGAGAGTAGCTGCTTACTACCTCAAAGATGCTGCTATGGATTGGTGGAAACTAGTCAAACATGAGTATGTCGACGACCCCACCTTTGATTGGGAGTCCTTTGCCGCTATCCTCCGATCCAAGTACTACCCGGAACATGTGAAAACCAAGAAGAGGCTAGAGCTGGACGCCTTGAAAATGACAGAGAAGATGTATGTCGACGAGTACTACCGCACCTTTACCTCCATTCTCTGTCTTCTACCTGATCTAGGATACACCGGCCAGGTGTTGGTCGATCGCTTCTATGGCGGTCTGAGCCATCGCCTTCGGTACGGTATGGGCTACACTAGATTTACCTCCCTCCAGGTAAAAATCGGTTAACCCTTAGTACCATTTCAATTCCTTGAATTCCTTGAATCTTTTCCTCATCCTTTCTTAAATAAGAATCCCGGCTAATACCTGAAACTTCAGGAGTGTTATCACGCGGCTTCTCGCGTTGAGATCACTTGCCAAATGAGGGATGAAGAAACCGCGCTGAAGCGCAAAGCCAATAACAAGAACACTAATGGCGAGGAGCAGAACCAGGGTAAAAGCTGGAAAAAGAAGAAGGGAAATTTCTTTCAGCAATCTCAGAAGAAATTCCCAAGTGAGAGTAGTGCCCATGCTGAGCAGGGCAAACCAGTTGAGCTTCTTCAACTAGGTTCTTCTGCACCGGTGGCAGCTAAGCCACTGAGATCACACCCACCTAAGGGTAAACTTCTATTTCTAATTCGTATTCATACAAGTATCATATCTAGTATATCCACGCACACATGTGCTAACCCTCTAAACCTTAGGTTCTGGCTCCGGTTTCACCAAAACCTTCTCCGACGGCCGCACCTATGTGTGCAGAAAGTGCAACCTAGACCATCCCGGCAAGGACTGCTATGGGAGAGAAATCAAATGCTACAACTGCCAGAAAGTGGGTCATACAGCTAACAGATGCCCAGAGAATGCTAAGCCAAAGGGGAACTTCCAAAGCTACAAGCAAAGAGAAGGCAAGGAGGTTGCATCTGGCGATGCACCGACCCAGCAGGCACCACAGGGACAGGGATCCCGAGGTCCTTAGAGGGGTGCGCCTCAGAGGCAGCCTGTCTTGCATGTGATAGACCGTGATGGGTCCGGTTCTAAGTCCGGCCCAGGTAATTATCTAAACCTTGAATCCTTGAGAAGCATGACTAAGTATTAGAGTAATCATATGAGCGAATGCATGAGTAAATGAATTGGAGTGTGTATTGAGCATGAAATGAAGTAGTTGAAACTAGTACTCACCGTAGATGAAATTTATAACCATAGGAAGCTTTAGTATCTGCTATCCTATACCGGTAAACCTGAATCAAGAAGAGACCGACATCACCAACCACTACTACGCCGACGAACAGTGTCAGGTCATCCGACCAGGTATGATTTTATTAAGGGGATACCTGACACCCGAGGCACAAATTACAATCATTCGACGATGCAACGAACTAGGAACGGGTCAAGGAGGATTTTATACACCCGAATTCCCCGGTGGAGCGAAGATGAAACTGAAGATGATGTGCTTGGGAAAGGATTGGAATCCTTATACCAAGACATACCAGGGGACACGAACACATGACGGAGCAACGCCACCGATGATACCTCCAGAGTTTCAGACACTCATCACACACGCAGTAGAACTTGCACAACAATGCGAATATGAACCGATCCCCGCACTTGAAGCGGACCTCTGTATCGTCAACTTCTATGAGAAAGAAGGACGACTTGGGTTACACTAAGACAAGGACGAGACAGCAAAATCTCTTGAACAAGGAGTGCCCGTAGTGTCTTGGTCCATTGGTGATGACGCCGTATTCTTGTATAGCGAGCAGAAGCGTGTGGACCTCGCACAGAAATTGGTATTGAGATCAGGAGATGTCCTAATCATGGGTGGAAACTCTAGGATGCTGTATCACGGGATCAATAAGATCAAGCTGAATACGGCATCACCGGCAATAATCAATGCCACACACATGAAACCAGGACGCCTGAACCTTACCTTTAGGAAGTATTAAATTCATAGTACCATGTAATCTATTAGTAACGTGTATTAGAGACACGGTATGTATGATGGTTGGTTTATCAATAAAGAGCATTGTTGATTTAATTCCACTTGTGTCCACCATCAATACTTATCCAATTGTGAATCCAATAGGTTGTGGACTCGGTACCCAAGGTATCCTGAGTATCCTCACCGAAGCACAAGCCGGCAGAAGCGGCACCATCTTAACGGGACCCTTCCCAGTGAACGACATTGATGCCAATGTGTTATTTGACTCCGGTGCCTCTCACACTTTCGTATCACCATCTTTCGTGAAGAGGTTGAAGCTAGATGCGGATGAGTTACCGAATTTTCTGGTTACTCTCCCATCGAAGGAGCGAGTAAAGTGCACCAAATACTATCAATCAGCCACCATCCAAATCAAAGGCGAAGCGTTTCCCATTTCCTTCATCGAATTCAATGGATTGGGATTCGACTTAATTATCGGAATGAATTGGTTGGAGCGGCACAAGGGTAGAATCCTCTGCGCCGAGCATCGATTGCTGCTCAAGAGTCCTTCTAGGGTTACCGTATCTTACCGCCAGAGACCGAAAGAGCCTTCGACCACACTCATATCTGCTATGGCTATGTACCGGGAGCTCAGAAAGGGCCATGAAGTGTATCTGTGTCATGTACAAGACCTGGAGAGAGATCCAGAGTTCAGTGACGATGTACCGATTGTATCCGATTTTCCCGATGTATTCCCTAAGGAGCTACCCGGCATGCCACCACCGAGAGCAGTGGAATTTGAGATTGACCTCTTGCAAGGTACCGGTCCCATTGCTAGGGCACCGTACCGCATGGCACCCGCTGAAATAACAGAGCTGAAAGAGCAGTTACGTGACTTACTCGACAAAGGGTTTATACGCCCGAGCGTATCACCCTGGGGAGCACCGGTCCTCTTTGTGAAGAAGAAGGATGGTAGTCTCCGACTTTGTATTGACTACCACGAACTGAATGCGGTTACAGTCAAGAATAAATACCCATTGCCACGCATCGACGACCTATTCGACCAGCTGAAAGGAGCCTCAGTCTTCTCCAAGATCGACCTCCGTTCTGGGTATCATCAGATTGCTATTAAAGAGCAAGACACTGAGAAAACGGCATTCCGTACCAGATATGGCCACTATGAATTCACAGTGATGCCATTCGGTTTGTCAAATGCACCAGCTAAATTCATGGACCTCATGAATCGTTTATTCAGTGAGCAGTTGGACACTTCAGTTGTTGTCTTCATCGACGACATACTTGTATACTCAAAATCAGCAGAGGAACATGAAATTCATTTGAGGAAAGTGCTTGAGACACTGCGCGAGAACCAGCTGTACGCGAAGTTCTCCAAATGCGAGTTCTGGCTAGATCAGGTATCATTCCTTGGTCATGTCATCTCGAGCGCAGGTATCTCAGTTGACCCTTCTAAGATAGAAGCTGTACGATCATGGCCTAGACCTAAGACTGTTACCGACATTCGGAGCTTTCTTGGTCTAGCCAGTTACTACCGGAGATTTGTAAAGGACTTCTCGAAAGTCGCTAAGCCCATGACTACATTGATGAAGAAAGATGCACCGTTTGTATGGACAGACGAGTGCTAGTTATCATTTCAGAAACTAAAGGACTCATTGACCTCAGCGCCCATCCTTACTCTTCTAGAGGGTACAGAGGGATTTGAGGTATACTGTGATGCATCAGGCAAAGGAATGGGATGCGTACTCATGCAGCATGGCAAGGTTGTAGCTTATGCCTCCCGTCAGCTGAAAAAGCATGAGGAGAATTACCCGACACATGACTTAGAGTTAGGAGCCATTGTCTTCGCCTTGAAGATATGGCGACACTATCTCTATGGGGTAAGCATCACCATCTACTCCGATCATAAGAGCTTACAGTATGTGTTCACACAGAAAGAATTGAACTTGAGACAGAGAAGATGGATGGAGTTTCTTTCAGATTATGACATCGACTTTACA